>JAQPZY010000960.1:0-600000 GCA_029931535.1 Margaritifera margaritifera | reverse complement strand
ACTGGTGGTTTTATCCAAGCACTCTTTTGTGTCTTTGAGAGAATACTTACAGGCCAAGACTGCACTATAAAAGGATAACAAAATTACTGATAGTCTGATGTTAGATGTTGTCAAGGAAAGTTGCTCCTTATTGGGATCTGATTGGCTGGTTGATCTTTGTGACTCTCTGACATTGTGATTGACAGGTGAAGCTTAAAAACCTGAATAATCACCTATCAATGTTGGTTAGCTGTAAATGGAAGCTAAATTAGCTTTCAACTCTGTGCACTTTGAGATCAGCTAATACTTACATTTTGGAGTCTTTATAATGTTTTTCTTGAGAAATAAGAAGCCAGTCTCACAGTTATCGGAGACCTCCAAACAGCATTAATTCGTTAATTAAAGCTGTTAACTCCATATTTGGACATATTTTTTGTTCCCCCACTTTACTTGTAATTGATCCATAATCATCCAGTAAATAAATTTTGATTATGACTATGCACTGATGTTTTGAACATATCATTAACCCAAATATCTGGACGTAAAAAAATAATTTTTCCCTAATATATTGTCTGGAAAATTAATATCTGTATTTTCAGAAGGATGTATTGATACACCCAGCAAGTTCAATGCTGGCCGGAAGTGGTCTATTATAACCTTTCTTGCCAATAAAAAACACTTTCATATTTTAGTGGTTTTATTGACAATAAAGAATTCTGGTTGCATTTCTGGTGTTTGTTTTTCTTTTTTGTGAGTAAAACTATGTCTGTCTAATCATTGTGTACATGTACTGCTGTTGGTGAGCAGTATCCAGATATATCCAGTGACCAGTCCTATATGACATAATTACTTTAATTTTTGTAAACTCTGAGCAGTTCATGAATCGTGGCAATATTTTGATTAATCTTTTTGAATGGAGATAAAGTATTAACAAAATCATTTGATTAAACACCAATAGGTCTCAATCATTGCTATCATGACCCAGATTATAATAACGTGTGCAAACTGCAGATTGGAGTGAGTTCTAATATCAAGATTGTTTCATAATGTAAAGATTGTCTTTGACAGCAGAATGTATCACTGAAATCATATACATCTAGACTTATTCATGTTTCAATGGATCTCAACACTACAACTCCAGATATGGCGATGTTTGCCTAAATTTATAAATGAGCCAAATCACTAAGAATGGTTCAGGAGTTTAATTATGGAATACCATTATTTGTAATGATACTCATGGTAGAAAAACTAAACTAACTACATCCTAAATGAGGATATCAAATGGAATTCTGCCGTTGAATAAAACTGAGATGACAAGAACTTGTGAAACTTGCATGTCAGAGATGTTGTCTGCTTTATCACAAATAAATGTCAAGCCAGGTTAGCTTACTGGAAAAGGGGAAACAAAGATGATAACCCACATATGTGTTTAAACACTTATATCACACAAGTTAATCTGCTGAGAATGTGAATCGTCAACATCAAGTCCTTGGGTATATCACACTGAGTAATCACAAGTTGTGGATCATGCCAGCTGTTCTTACTGCTGCCTATCGACAACACCTTCAGTTACTCCAAATGATAATATGGGTAATCAGTGGTTTTGAACCCTTGCAGCTCAGTTGTTAGAGTTTCTGACTAGTAATCCAAGAGTTGTGGGTTGTGTTTCCATCCAAGCCAACCCGGGTTGGCTGCTTTGGTGTGTTCTTAGGAAAGGCACTTAACTTCATTTCCTCAGCATGATATAGTCAATAATGTGTTAAAAGTGCCGTTAAAAACCAACAAAACAAACAAAGTGGTTTCACGGTCTGATGGTCATCTAATTATTCAGACACTTGTTTTTGAGTATGTGTAAAATGTTCCTTGGTTTATGTAGCAGCACAAATGTTGAATTTTTGTTAGCTTTAGAAAATGTAATTGGTGTCTGGAAATGTTTTGTACTATAGAAAATTATTAAAAGTTTTGAAACTATGGTGTCTGGAAAATTGGATGATCTGTTTATTTAGGTTAATGATGGTAAATTAAATAAGGTTAATTCATTTTTACATAAACAAAGTTTACCAAAACCTATGGTAAGCAACATGTACATGATGTTTTCTGTTGTTTTTAAAGCCATATTGATTTTTGTAAGTATGAAAATGCAATTCCATGTATTAGTTCCTGATTCATTTTACTTGATAATCAAGCTTATTGCCAGGCTAATTAAACTGTACTAATATTTTGTAGATGTAACTTTAAGTAGTATTCAGTGTGATTTAAACTGAATCCAGGGTTTATTTATGCTGCTGTACACCTTGCATTATGTGACTGTATCTGTGTCAAAATGGCAATCATTGAGGAAGTGGCCAGTAATTGTGGGCTTGTACTTGCTGGCTTTTATCAATGACTGTGGATGTTGTTTGCTTGATCACAGTTCATTACTGTGTCACACTGTGAAATAATTTAGTGTAGCTGTTAATCAACCAGGAGATAAAAGAAATGAACAATGCATGCCATGTGTAACCACTTTCAGGGACACTGATGAATTAAACAGTTGAAAGGTTTGAATAGCTGTTCATATTCAGTAAACAAGTAGTGCACACATAAATGGTCAGAGGTTGCAGGATCAAGAAGCATCTGTTTGCTTAACAGAACACATCAGAGAAATTTGCCATTTACTTCAAAATAATAGCTCTTTTCTCACAAATTCTCTTCCAAATTAGTGAGAAAAAAGTTTGGTGCCATGTGCATGGAGCATATACATGTTTAATCATTGGGAGCCATTTATATGCATATGTATAGCAGATGACCTTTTAGCACTTTCATTGCTAAAACATACTGAAAGATGTGGTGAATGTCGTTTTTAGCTTGGGAGCTCTTTATTTGTGTGGTGGTGGATGTGCTCCTAACATGTTATGATCAATTAAGTATTATCAAAGAAACATTTTACTCTGCAAAATGGTTTCTATGCTTAATTTAACACTCTTAAAGATACTGACTCAAGCAACATAAGTGTAGTATCTTGTGAGCTTAATTTAACATTCTTAAAGATACTGACTCAAGCCACAGAAGTGTAGTACAGTGAAACCCCGCAATAATGCGATAATTGGGGTCCATAAAATTTGATCGCGGAAAAAGCGCGGTTGCATTATTTACTGTATTTTACTTTATTCAGAGAACAACGTATACACGTCTGATGTATAGCATGAATAGGGTATCAACACTGTTTACTATCTGATATCGATCTGTCTTTGCTTTCCCACATGACAACCCTTTGATTGAGCCGCGAGTTTGATACTTGTTCAGTGCCAAGTAACAGAGAGTGGTTATTTGAACTCCCTGTGATCCTGCCGCCCAAGCTCAGTCTCCACATAAGCACCCACATATGACAATCTTTGATCAACCACCGCATTGTCTGGTGCTTGGTGGTGTATGCAGTTAAAGAAGAAACATAAGTCGGCTATTGTTTGCGGAATGATGTATACAGGATAAATTGAAGTCCAGCGCACGTGTTGGCGGCTTACGTTTTTTTATGTTTATTAAATCGTGAGAATCTTCGGCTATTGTTTGAGCAATGATTGTATACAGAATGAATTGAAGACAAACACAAAGAAGACTTACTGGCTTTACTCATGGATCAGTAATAAGTAACATTTCCGATAATGTTTATTTTGGCATAACACTTCAAGAAATTGGTGAAATTGTTAAATTTCAGAAGCCACGCCATGATCGAATTATTACGTAATCTCTTCCTCAAGATGATACAGTAATAAACTTTTTGTACACTATTTCTCGTACTTAAAAAAAAATATTTTTTCCGTGTACGAGAAAAATACATGTATATAAAATTTCAGGAACACGCCATGAACGTATTATACTTGAATTCATACGCGATCTCTTCCCCAAAATGATAATATTCACATTTTATACACTATTTCTCGTACTTTGAAAAAAAATAATTTCATGTGCGAATGAAATTTTGGAAGCCATGCCACGATCGCATTATATCCGAATTCGCGTTATCACGGGGCACGTTATTGTGGGGTTTCACTGTATCTTGTGAGTCCCTGCTGCTCTCTAAGAACTTTATTTCATTTATTTATTTTTGTGACTTACATCATTTTCACATGCATACATTTATATAAAAAAAAAAATTAGCACAGAGAACACAATTTGCTAGAATTGTATTCATGTTAACAGTAACCTAGTTGTCCAGTCTCCTTATGGCAAAAGAGCAAATCAAACGACAAAACCACAACATATATTAGCAGTCCACCTCCATAAAGGTCACTTTTTCATAAAGGTCAAATTCAGTTAGTCACCTCTTTTTTTCTCTTTTTCTTTCATATAGTGGTCACCTCAGTGTTGTCAGTGGTCACCATGAATAATCCCAAATACCTGTGCTTTCTGTCTATATTTGTTTGGTTTGTATAAATCCATGCATTTGTATTGTGTTAAATTGTTGTGTTAATTTTATTGATTTAGTTACATATGGTCTGTTGTCTTTACTTCGAATCCTAAATACTGCTTCAGCTTTCAAGAAGTTTTTTGAACAATTCTTCATTTTTACTTTTTTCAAACTGAATCTTTACTTGGCACCATATAGCCACTATTGTGCTGAGGTGCCATAAAAAGATACTACATACATACATACATTTTCTTTTGCTAATTATTGCTTTCTATCCATCCTTAATCTCACAAGTTTCCAGTTGGGTGATCCTTTTTAGACAGTGCCATTTGCAGCCAATCCTTAGGGTGACCACTGTATACAGGTATGACTTGATGCTTAAATTATTGGATTTTTTTAAGTCAAGTGATGCTAACTATTATGTTTGGTTGGTTGGTTGGTTGGTCGGTTGGTTGATTGATTGATTGACTGATTTTGCAGGAGGAGAGCCAGAAGGTGACGGAGGAGCGTCTGAAGACAGCAGTGGAGGAGAGGGACCAGATCTGGCAGGAGAAAATGGCCAATCAGGAGATGGCCCATCAGGATGTTATTGCAACAATGGTCAGTACATTTAAAGTTCAAAGGTTGATCAGAGATTGATAAGACAACACATCACAGCAATAACCCTTAGTAAAATACAATGTGATCCCTAACATTTGCTATTTGGTTGTGGTAGGTTATAAATTTTCATGGATTTTGTGGTTGCTAAACAATGATTCTGTTGTTGAACAATTGGACCCTTCTCTAATCCATGAATATAAATATTGATGAAAATGTCATGTGTCACAAAACCACAAAAATTGATACCCACCAAAATAAATCAATTACAGTATGTAGTTTTGAAAAACAAATGTATTTGCAGTGATTTAATTTACAGATGCAGTCCTCAAGGAGACTCCACAAAGATAAATAAATAGTACAAGGATAATAAAGTTGGATTATAGTAACATATAACTTAATAGAATACATACATGTGAACCTCCTGGACTGGGAGGGTATTCCTTCTGAGATGAGGGGTGTCCTCTGTCCCTCCTGTCACTGACTGAAATTTTATTTTTTCTATTTTTGTCCGACCTTGCTACTAGTGTATTATATTTATGGAAATACTGCCTGGGATCACATGACTGAACTGGCTTAAGCAGGACAAGACAGTTTAGTTGCTAATTTCATGCAGCATAAAACAATTAACATCCATTTGATTCTGTTGGCATGGTCGGTTGGCTTCAGTGTATGAAGTTTGTTGACAAGGACACTGTGTGTTCAGAAGTAATGTCGAAAGGATTTAAAGACATTAATTGATTATGGATGGATTACTAAAGAGCTCTAGCAGCATAAAACAGGGTTGGTTTAGCTTCAGTGTTAAAGTTTGTTGAGATGTCTAAGCGTGCGTTATCTCCCAATACTAAAATGCCAAAATCTAAGCGACTGAAATATCACACAAAATTCATAGCTAGATGGAAACTGGAATTTCAGCAGTTAGAATCAAGTTCAAAGGACATGAATATGCATTCTGCGCTTCCCATAATGCTGTTTATAAAATCTGCTATGGTGGCAAGAATGATATTACGCGTCATGCAGCATTTTAAAGCATATTAAATGCGACAACAAATACGCCATTACCGAAATCCTAGACCCACAAGTTGCTCTTCGCCTTTTTTATTTGTTGGACATACTGGTGGCCAGTCATGTCAGAAAAAAAAGGCAGAGAAAAACTTGTTGGTCTACTGAAATCCATGCTCATCGAATCTGCAACAAATGTGGATGAAAATAGGTGTCGAAACTTTGTTTGCTAACTTTATAGACAAACATAATCATCTATTTTGCTGGCAGATCATTTTCAGATCTAGTCAAAATAATGTTCCCTGACTCAGAAATTTTCACAAAAGTTCTCATACAAATGGATGAAAATGGACAAAAAGTACTCACATAGTGACCCAAGCTTTGGGTCCTCATTGGAATAAGAAAGTCAAAGACATGTGCTGCAAAAAAAAATCGCCATTTTCATTGAAAATGCTCACTTTTTTTAAGTCAAAACTCCCTACCAAATTTTGCAAATCTCCTGATTTGTCCTAAGCTGACTTCTCTGTTCTGTCACATGTATGAGTATAATATCTACATTATAGGAGCGAGAGAAAGAGACAGCTGTTGAAAAGCTTAAAGAGGTCATGACTAGGACAATTGCAGAGAAAGACCACACAATTCGAACCATCCATGAGGACACCAAGAGAATGCTTATGGAAAAACATCAAGAAATGAACCTTGCCATGGAAGAACGCGATCTCCAGAAGATGGCAGCATTCACAAAGCATGATACAATGCGTGATCAAATGCATTTTGAGATTGACACTTTGAGGGCAGTAAGTTTAGTATCATCCATCATTTTTTGGAAATCATGGCAGCTTTGTTAGTCAAATGATGTGGAATTCCAATAAGTCTACTGTCAACATCTTGCATAGACTGTAAATTCATTTTTGGTTGTAGGATATAATATTTTGATTGAGTAAACCTTGGTCAAAAAGTGAAATATGACATTCATGGTTGACATATTTGTTAAGGTTTTTGTGGAAGTTTTTCATCTGCATATATTTCCTAAATCCCCCTGATTGAGTCGATTCATTCTTATGATGTATCATCATGAGGCATAGGCATTTCATTCTGTGACACAGTTCTTCAACCTTTGATCTTGTAGTCAAGGTCACAGACATGGAAAATTTGTGTTAAGTTTTTGGTTAAAGTTTTTCATTTGCATATATTTCCTAAACCCCTTGATGGATTCTATTCATACTTGGGATGTCCTAAACATCCTGATAGATTCTGTTCATACTTGGGATGTCCTAAACCCCTTGATGAATTCTGTTTATACTTGGGATGTCCTAAGCCCCTTGATGGATTCTCTTTATACTTGGGATGTCTCAAACCCTTTGATGGATTCTGTTCATCCTTGGGATGTCCCAAACTTCATGATGGATTCTGTTCATGCTTGGGATATCCTAAACCCCTTGATGGATTCTGTTCATACTTGCGATATCCTAAACCCCTTGATGGATTCTGTTCATACTTGGGATGTTCTAAACCCCTTGATGGATTCTGTTCATAATTGGGATGTCTCATTATGAAGGTAGACAATTCATTCTGCAACACATTTACTCACTCTTTGGACCTTAGGGTTAAGGTCACAATGTTTACAGCAATGCTTTGAATGTGGGTCCTAGTTTTCTTGTCATTTATTGCATGGTTGCTAAAAACCACTAACTTAATGACTCTATATACATCGCAACTGTCATAATTGCCATTCTGTCAGGCATATCAGTGCTCCAAGTTGTGAGTAAAATGGTTGCATTTGAAACTAAAAATTAGTGTTTGCGAGTGAAAAATGCCCACTGATGACCCTTGGGCAACCTTAAGATCGATAATGCAGCAACTAGAAAATGACATAAACACCATCTAATTACAAGTATATGCCATGTTTGTGCTGAAATTCTTTATTAACACATGCAGTTTTATTCACATAATCCTACAGTAGAAGCTGTCTGTACATGTAACAAGTCTGGTTCACAGCCTTTAAAGACAATGTTAGTTATTGACATGTGTATATCTGTGACCAGTCTGTTAATGACCTGAGCAATTTAACCTCAGCTGATGGTACAGATCCAGAAAAATGTGGATGTGGAAACAAATATCGAAAAATTACAGTCAGCTGTAAATTACCGTCAATGGAACTACCAAAATGCAGATATGGCTAAGGTTTTATTAATATAAACCATGTTGAAAACTCATCTTATCGCCACTCCTCCTGAATGGATGGTCATATCAGCATGGAATTTTCACTAAATGACTTCTTATGAGGTTTAGTTGGTCCTAAATGAAAATGGTGCCAATCTGATTCCAATATGCCCACTATGGCAGCCATCTTGAAAATCTTTTTATCGCAACTCCTCCTGAACAGAAAGTCATATTAATGTTGGTTTTCACCAAAAGACTTCTTATGATATCCAGTTGGTTTTAAATAAAAATCGTGCCAATCTGACATCTAATATGAATGCCACAGTGGCCATCTTGAAAATCTTGTTATCACTACTCCTCTTGAATGGATGGTCGTATCAGCAAGAGGTATTCACTAAAAGACTTCTTAAGATGTCTAGATGGTCCTAAATGAAAATGGTGCTGATCTGACATCCAATATGGCCACCACATCAGCCATCTTGAAAATCTTGTTTATATTATCACTACGTCTCCTGAAAGGATGGTTGTATCAGCATGAGATTTTTACTAAAAGACTTCTTATGATGTCTAGTTGGTCCTAAATGAAAATTGTGCTGATCTGATGTCCAATATGGTCACCACAGCAGCCCCCTTGAAACTCTTGTTATCCTGAATGAAAAGTCATATTGACACGGGGTTTTCACCAAAAGACTTCTTATGATGTCTAGTTGGTCCTAAATTAAAATGGTGCCGATCTGAGGTCAAATATCGCCATCACAGTGGCCATCTTGAAAATCTTGTTATCACTACTCCTCCTGAATTCAAAGTCATATTGACATGGTGTTTTCACCAGAAGATTTCTTATGATGTCTAGTTAGTCCTAAATGAAAATGGTGCCAATCTGATTTCTAATATGGCTGCCACAGTGGCCAGCTTGAAAATCTTGTTCTCACTACTTCTCCTGAATGAATGGTCATATCATCATGGAGTTTTCAGTGAAAGACTTCTTATAATGTTTTGTTGATCCTAAATGAAAATGATGCTGATCTGACATCCATTATGTGACCATCTTGAAAATCTTGTTTTCGATACTCCTCTCAAATGGAAAGTCATTTTGACATGGGTTTTCATCAGAAGAGTTCTTATGGTGTCTAGTTGGTTCTAAATGAAAATGATTAACCCTCAATATGACCACCATGGTGGTTATCTTGAAAATATTGTTATCTCTATCCCCCAAATGGATGGCTATATCAACATGGGAGGGGGGATCACCAATAGACTTCTTATGATACCTAGTTGGTCCTAAATGAAAATGGTGCCAGTCGTACATCCAATATGGCTGGCACAACATCTGTCTTGAAAATCTTTTTGCCACTACTCCCCATGAATAGATGATCATTATTACATGGGGTTTTCACCAAAAGACTTTTAATGATGTCTAATTTGTCCTAAATGAAAATGGTGCCATTCTGAGATCCATTATATCGACCACAGCATCTAATTTGAAAATCTTGTTATTGCCGAAGAATATCAGAGATGGTTTCAACACTCAGCAGTTAAAAAGAAGAAATGGTCTTATCTTGAATTCCAGGATTATTTTTCTTCTTATCTTCTACAATTTCCTACTGAATGGTTTCTCTTCTCCATTTCTATGGCAACTAAATTGTCAAGACTACCAAAACTTTGAAATGGCCATTAAAATTTCCAAGTAGATCACCCTATTGCTATTTAAGTTTGAAAGATTCTTGAAGTGCTGCATATGCTCAGATTTAATTACTGATGTAAATATAATTTTTGTTTTATCAAAATCATAAAATATGATACCCACAAAAGTAAATGAATCTGCAGTGTTCATTTTAGTATTGTTGATTTGACCCAGAGTGTTCCAGTTGTATATGCTAATATTGTTTATCTGACCTGAAGTGTTCCCATTGAAACTTTTAGGTTAACCGAATGATCCGATAAACCAATCTGAACATGCTTGGGCCTTTCCGACATTGATCTGAAAAACACCTAGGAAATATTACAGTAGCTGCCATTGCACATTTACTGTGTTTACCAATTAACATCATATGCATGTCACACACCATCACAGCATTTATTATGGTGCCTTATTGAATGAGATGACTTATTATTGGATGAAACATATCCATATTTCTTCTTCAAATACATTACCTTATCATAATACATTAGGAGTACTACTATTGCCTCGCAAATCCAGCCCTTCCAGGTTAAATATTTTTTGCTATGAAAGCTAAAAGTTGGTGGCAGTCACTCAGGGTGATCTCGCCTTGGTACAGTGATGGTGCCAAGTCCAGTTACTTAAGTTACTACTTCCACTTGTGCTGAGTAGCACGCTGTCTCCTGTTGAGAGACCTTGCAATCTATCTTCATGAATTTTGAGGAAAGATATTTAACTTTAGAACAAGTTGGAGTAGTTTCTCATCTCAGGGAAGTATACTCCATTTATATTTCCAACTTTTTCTTGCTCCTTTGAAGGCATAATCTTTCTAGCCATTGTAGAACAACAGCTTTGTCATAAATGTACACATAGGCGCCCTTTGGAACTTGCCTGCAGGGGTAACTGGTGCATCCTCATAATTGATATAGTGTCCACTGTACTTATTAAAAGTGATTCTTCAATATCTTTGCCTGTATAGGCCACCATGTGGGCCCTTTCTTACAGGTAACTTTCCACAACATAGTGTAGTAGCCCAGTAACATCCACTTTTGGAGTTCATAAAGCAGGACTAGTGGCTGTATAATATTGTTTGCTCTATTTTTTGTCTTAGAGATTTTAGACCATGGGTAGGACTAAGTGTAAACAATGTAAACCATTGAAAGGATTGGAAGACAACCATAGTACATGTCTAACGTGCATGTAATATATGAAAGTCAGTGGGCATCAGTACTAAGAGTGCTATAAAAACAGAAATGGAAAGAGTCAAAATGCACTCTGAGGGACAAAGATACCATTAGTCTTCATACTGACTTCACCTTGGTCAATGACTTCCTGTTGGAGGGGCATTGCAGTCCAGAAGGCTTACCAACCAAGAAGTGATCCAGAATATCTCTTTCAGCGACAGCTACAGCCCCAGCTCCTTCCTTGCCACCTCAGCTTGAAAAACCACTTTTTTCAGAACCGATAGGCCTGATACCACATGGGTTTAATGGCCAGTCATCTCTACGAACTACGCATGAGTGAGATTGAGATCAAATCAAGGCAACTCAGATACTGTCTCACATGAAAGCAAGGACTGGTTCTGTAGATCAAATACCCCATAACCCATCTCATCATAAAGAACTGGACAATGTCATGGGAGAGAAAATAGCACTGTTCTGCCACGACACTGCCATACATATTGAATCACAACAGGTCAATACCACAGTTGATCCTAACCATAAAGGAGGGAATACCTTTGCCTACCTGACACCTGAACACTGGCACTCTTATGGATCAGCATAACCAGTATAGTGCCACAAGACACTCGGTGCACTCTATACTCCGTTCTGTGTCACAGTACCCACATGATATAGAATCAACTCATTCACATGCCTGTACCACTCAAAAGGAGAATTTGCTTAGTGATCATCTGGAAGTTACCATATCTAAATCAGGATGATCTAGTAGTATGGTTAGCCGCCACTTTAGATAATCTTCACAAGCTACATCTCAGATTGTACAAAAAGCGTCAGCATTGCCACATTCTTCAAGAGACGATGAAGTACGGTCACAATCTCCATCGTCTTTGCTAGACCTAACAATGACGAGAGGACTCTGTCTTCCAGGCATCAATCGAAGAAGTCTTTCAGTTGTTTCCACCAGAGTTTTGTCCTCCTCCTTCTTCTCCATCAACAGCTTGGTCCAGAGTTCCAGCGTCGGTTGACTTGCTAATCAAGAAAGACAAACCGACGTTTAAGCTGCTACCACAGTCTGGTTGAGTCATTGATCTATTGGGTTGTTTACAGAGACAGTTGCAAGACCATAGTGTTAATAATAGACTTTTCTTTTTGCAGTAACACCTTCCATCAATTTTTAGTAGGAGATTCTATAAAACATATATTCCAGTGTTTCACATAGACACCCCATTAGTAGACAGAGACATTGCAGGCCTGGGAATGTCAAAACCCTCCTCAGTATGAATGGACTGGAAATCCTTTAATGACACAACAGTTGGTCTGGAATGTTTTTGCTGTAGGCTCCATGTTGGAAAAGGTTTCAATGGCAATCTTCCACCAAGCAGAAAACAATTTAACCTCTCCCACCATGACTCCCATCTGACATGCATGTTAGTCTGTCTCCTGACTGGCATGAATACTAAACAGAGCTACACAGCACACTCTGGCCAATGCCTTAACAGCAGCAACAAATTTACAACTGGCAGAAAGAGATGCAGTGCTCTTCACTTCCACCTGTTTAAAAGACCATCACAAAGCCAAGCTAAGATCGCGCCCATTTTCTTCTAACTTCCTTTTCAATGGCAAGGTGGAGGATATATGTAAGCAAGCCACCTAAGAAACAAATCTGTCAGAGACACAGCCTCAGAAGCCAAGGAGATATTTTCAATGAAGTAATCAAAAGGAAAGAAAGGACACTGCCAGGACAGAACAGACAGGGAAGCAGTCCTACCGATTCTATACACATAGAAGGTCACAGTTCTCAAGAACAAAGGTGGATAAGAAGCAGAGAAATGGTGTTTAACTTGTGTAAATAATTCCTTCAAGGTATCATACCATTTCAGGCATGGATCTATTTTGCTTAGCATTCTTTAGCATGTGACTAAGTTCTCTGCCATATTCTGGTGATTTCTCCCTCTTTATGCAGTATCACTACATTAAAATATTTCCGAAAATGAAGGTGTTCTGGTTTGCAGATAAACAAATAAGATTTTTGAATGATCTGCAATGCATTTTTCCTATCATTTTGGTGTATACTCCTGATGCAGAATTCCTTCTTTATACACTATTCACAAGAGTCATACAAATGTACTGCTCTAGGCAAGAGTGCATTATAAGCAAGGTTACTGGTATTGTATATACTCTCATGCAAATCAAATCCAACTGCAAACAACATAGACCCTGATCTGCCATCACATAATATGCTGGCAGATCAGGGTTTATGTTGTTTGTTCTACTGATTACTCCTAACATACTGTATAGACCCAGATCTGCTGGCGCAATATGCATCAACAGATCTGTGTCTGTGCAGTTTCCAGTTGGACTTGACTTATAGGTGAGTATATACGGTATGTTTTAATTGGTATGTTGTATACAGAGTCACATTAAGACAGGATTTGTTTGATAACACATCTGTTATCAGCCATGAACTAAAATAAAGTGCTAGAAAATTTTTTTTAGAAGCAATTCCAACATAAAATTTATCCTATATAATATGATTCATTGTATATTATAGTCATATAATGGACGGCATTATCCTGAAGGGCTTAAGGATGTCTGCTTTTGTAAAATTAACGCTTACAACCCAGCTCAAAGTGATGTGGTCATTACATTATGACATCATTGATATGACATCACTTTCATCGAGGAGTATCATAGTGATTTGAACTATGGGAGAGATTGGACATAAAATGTGGTTGCAACTTCTTATTTTTATTAAATAATGAAGCAGTAAAATGCTTGTACAATTATACAAATTGCAATAACATTTCAGTGAAAGAAGATGAAAAAGTCTACAAAAGGTATACATGACCTTGGGAAAACTTGAGTGATTTATGAACTGATGTAAATCGCTTGCGCAGGCTTTCTGTTGTGGAAAACCAATGTGATCTCAAAAATCATATCATTCTGAAAAATTCACTAATCAACATACACTTTTCACTGTGCATTTCATAAGAGAAACCTATGATCTTCAACTTGTGCAAATTTGATCAATTTTTAGCACACCTGGCCATAAAGCCAAGTAAACTTATTGCATGGCCCTGCATCGGGCAGTTGTTATCCATCATGCATCCTGCATTGTCTGTTTTCCATCAATGTTTGCTATTTTGAGCTTCTTCACAAAAATCACTGGACAAATTTGTAAGAGAGCATCCTGATATCAAGAGCCTTAAGGTTTGTACAAATGATGCTGATCTGCCAGCAAATATGATTGCCATTATTAAAATTAAAAAAAACTTTAAATGATGTCTCAAAAACTGCTCTGTAGTATTTGACCAAATTTGACAGAAAGCATCATGGTATGAAGTACTTTGAATTTTGAACAAATTATGCCATTATTCCATCAAATATAGTCACCATTTCTAAAAAAAAGAAAAATGTTTCAGTGATTTCTCAGAAACCATTGAACAGCAGTGCTCAAACTAGTGGGTCAAAAAGTGGATAGAGTTGCTTTTTGTGGCTGAGAAGCCCTTTTTAATGCATTTGAGTGATTTCAACTTTGCTCACTGATTTAAAGATGACCCACAGTGAAACATGGTTTTGAGTCCTGCCCCTGTTACTTGCTACAACAGTTTCTCATCAAATTAGTTATCCCTGAAGCACCTTACAGAGTCCCTCTTATCAGTCAACTGTAATTGGTCCCAATTTAAGCTATGCTGAAAAATGTAATTTCTGGCTTAGCGCATTACATAAACATCCATTGCATTGCATGGTTTGTTTTATGTGGCAAGTTGGCTTGACAAAACAGGATTAATTTGAGTAGATTACAATTAACCTTGATTGTTTTATTCCAAATGACTGTGTTGAAATATTTGCGGGGAAAAGCCAGACATGTGCAAAGTTTTGCTTATCTGTAGAGTACAGTCCAAGGTATCCCAAATAGGGCAACTGTACTTCTTACTTAGAATCAACAGCATACATGTGAACCTCCCAGATGGTTGGATTTTCCTGCCGAGATGAGGTTTGTCTCCCATCCCTCCCATTACTCCCTGAAATCTCCCATTATTATTGAAACTTGTTATCTTTTCACATCTTGCTTCCAGTGTAGTATATTTATGGTAATACTGCCTGTGATCACGTGACTGTGAACTGGTGGTTTATGCAGGGCAGGATGATTTAGTTGCTAATTTCAAGCAGTATAATACAATTAATATCCCTTTGATTATGTCAGCAGGGTTGGTTGGCTTAAGTGTTTGAAGTTGTCAGCATGGATTATAATATGTGTGAGCAGAAGTAATTCCAAAAAGATAAAAGAGATTAATTGATTATGGATGGATTACTAAAGAGTTAAATCAGTATAAAACAGAGTTGGTTTTGCTTCCATGTTTTAAGTTTGGCGAGATGTCTAAGTGTGAGTGATCTCCTAATGCAAAAATGCCAAAATCTAAGCAACAAAAATATCACATGAAATTCAGTGATGGATGGAAACAGGAGTTTCAATGGTTAGAATCAAGTTCAAAGGACATGAATATGCATTCTGCCCTTCCCATAACGCTGATTTTAAAATCTGCTACGGTGGTAAGAATTACATTACATGTCATGCAGCATATTAAAGGATATTAATCTTGACAACAAATAAGCCATCACTGAAATCCATATTCACGGAAGCTGCATCAAATGTGGATAAAGATATGTGCCGAGACACTGTTTGGCAACTTTATAGCCAAACATAATCTGATGTTTACGGTAGCAGATAATTTTTTCAGATTTGTCAAAATAATATTTCCTGACTCGGAAATTGCACAAAATTTCTTATACAAAGGGTTTCAGATTAGTCAAAATAATATTTCCTGACTCGGAAATTGCACAAAATTTCTTATACAAATGGACAAAAACGTATGAAAGTACTCGCATAGTGACCCAAGCTTTGGGTCCTTACTGGGATGAGAAAGTCAAAGACATGTGCTGCAATTAAAAATTCATGATTCTCATTGAAAATCCTTCCTCATTTGAAGTCAAAACTCCCAACCAAAATTTGCAAATCTCCTGATTTGTCCTAAGCTGACTTTTCTGTTCTGTCACATGTATGCAACAGTGCAAAGAGGTTCCAGAATTATGCACATAAGGAACTACTGAGTGATAAACTTGCAGGAAAGTAAATAAGTATGGTGTCACTTTGGTTTCCACAGTATTAACTTTACCTAGGATTCTTGGACTTCAACAAAATTTAGTGTGCAGATCTCAACTAAGTTTAAATGTTATCTCTGCTGGTCAAAGACCATATGAGCTTATGTGATGGCCCGTTGTGCATCATCTGCTCATTAACACAAGTTTGTAAATGCCTCTCCTCCTACACTACTGGAAAGATTGCCATGAAACTTTACACATACAATTCATCCCTGGGTCTAGTTGGTCCTGCATCAGAATGGTGCTGCTTGGACATCCAGTATGGCTGCCATGGTTGCTAGCTTGATAATCTTATGGCTGCTTCTCCAGAATGGATGGAAGTAGAGACATGGGATTTTCACTAAAAGACTTATTATGATGCCTAGTTTGTCATAAATAAACATTGTCTAATTTGACACCCAAAATGGCTGCAATGACACCCATCTCAAAGATCAAGTTATTGTTACTTCTCTTGAATGGATCGTTGTGTTGACATGAAGTTTTTATTAAAAGATTTCTTGTGATATGTACCTACTCCTGACTGAAAATGGTGCCCATCCGGCCTGCCATTGTGGCCATTTTGGAAATCTTTTTGTTGCCACTCTTCCAAAGCAGATGGTCATAAGACTTATGATATATCTAGTAAACTCTCAATGAAAATTGCATCAATCATGGTGACCATGTTGGCAATCTTACAAATCTTGTTATCACTACTTCTTTTGAAGAGATGGTCATATTTACATGGGGTTTCCTCAGAAGCACTCCTCACTATGTGTAGTTGGACCTAAATGAAAATGATGCCAATATGACCTCCAAAATATGCTACCATGGTGATCATTGTGAAAAATCTTGTAACAGCTTCTTCTGAATGGAAAATAATTCTGAATTTTTTTTTAAAGAGAAACACTTTGTTGTAATAGGTACTGTGAATCAAATTTTGTGGTTTGGGTAGAAAAAATGCATATTTGTGGGTACTTAGTTTCATAGATATGTCATTTGAGAAAAAAAATAAAAGAAAGCATGCAGAATATTGAGCGACAATGTCTTTATCTGTATAAAAGATAATACAGACATTCACTTTCACACATTTTTGAGCAAACAGGCTGAATACCTACTGTAGTAATTAAGTTGATTAGGTAATTTATTCATTGCTAATACTTTGCATGAATTCTGAGATCTAAATAAAACAAGATGCATACAACCTTTTGTTTGCATGTCTATTTAAAATCCACTACTTGTATTAAGACTACAGTTTTTTTCAGTATTCATAAAGATCGCTATCAAAACATAAACTTTTGACAGTGAGGGATTAGGTGCTGAAACAAAGCTGATGACAGCAAAGCAAGCCTTTTCTAAACAAAGCTTCTATCTTTTCCATATATAAACAGTTCTGTCGAAATTGAGTTTCACTCTCTTAACTGTCACAGTGGCATTGAGACAGATTCCAAAAAAGCAGGTAACTTGAAAGATGCTGTTTCATTTAAGGGAAAATAGCAGCATACAACTATTTGTACCAGACACATGCAACTCCTGAATTTTTATGTGATGGTCCAGTGGAGATGTACTTTCAGATAAGGTCTCAGTGGACCTGAAGACATACACCCTTAAGGCAATTCACGCAAAGTGGATTATCTCTACACATGAGAATGTGTCACTGTGGACGGATGTGAATAAAATGGTCTTTGAGAAAGCAGGACTGATTTGCTTATTGTTTATTCAGCAGTTATATGTATGAAACATGCATTTGTGTTTTGTTTGCTCAATGGAATACAGAATAGTGCTTGTGTTCAACAAAATTAAAAATGCAGTGAAAACATTTTAGTTTATCTATGAAACAAGTAATATTTGAATCACTGTAATTACTTTCACATTAATATATATATATATATATATATATATATATATATATATATATATATATATATATATATTTAGTATTGAACATTAGATAATACAGTGCTTTGTGATTCATATATTATGTTGGACATGTTCATGGTTTAATGGAGACTAACATAATTCAAGTATACATGTACTTAAAATAGAGTAAAATCTGATTAACATTGAATTTTCTTGAACTTTAATAACAACGTTTCTCTAATGTTTCCTGATTTCATTGGATTGCATAAAGTATTAGTGAGTATTAATTATAATAAATGGATATATGTTTTTTGGGAAGTTAAGAAGGACACAAACTGTGAGTAATAGCATCATACAGAGTCATTGAATTAGTATGGAGATTTCAGGTTTATGAAATTTTGTAAGTAAATCACTAAATTTCCATTGTTGATCAACTTTCGTAAATGTATCATTCTATATATTTTGCAGCACTATAAATACTGCTGGTATTAAAACAAGTACACAAACTAGTGTGATGCTTTACTATCTGATACGGGGAGAGTAGTGTGCTTTCAGTATCAGCTTGGTATATATTTTGTTGTGCCTTAAATTCATGATGTAGCTTACCATGGAAACCATGACGATTGGTACCCCACAAATTTAAAGTGATTCACAGTAGTTTGTATATTAAAATGATGCTGGTTAAGCTTCCAAAAAAAAAAATCTGTTTTGACGGCCATCTTGAAAATCTTAAATGATTACTTCTCATGATTGGATGGTTGTATCAACATGGTTTTACACTAAAACACTGTAATTATGTACCTAGTTCTGAATGAACATGGTGTTCGGCTGTCCTCCTATATGGCAATATAGTGGCCATCTTGAAAATCTTGTTACTATTTCTCTTGAACTAATGGTGGCATCAACATGGAATTTTGACTATTAAAAAACACTTCAATATGTAATTGGTTCTGAATGAAAATGGTGCAGATCTGACCACCAACATATCCATACTTTTGTTTGGAAACCAGACCTACTTAACCTGGGGATCAATTCAAAGATCAGTGCATGCATTTTTGTACTTCACAGAGCTTATGACCACAGTGACTTGTGCAAGTACAAATGAATATTGACCTGACTTTGTATTTAGTTGCATTCCAATAAACAAGTCGATAGCACATTGACATTGATTTTGAGATTAAAGGTCTTGGCTTGGGGTTTGTAACTGTACTGGCTTGTGAGCATGATAACACAAACAATTATGAATTGATTTTTATAAAACCCGGTTTGTTGATATATCTGAATAAAAACTTGAAACGATGCCAGTTCCAACAAAATATTAATGATAGATTTTTAAAAATTTAGTTTTTGTGTGTATCTTAACAGTGTCTGAGAAAAGTTCAGTGATCTTCTGCTCGTTATATGAGGTTCAAAATCAAAGGCCATGACAGACGGTACACAGCACTTATAGGTATCTTGTGAACAAGTTAACTCAGACATGGAAGAAAATATGTTTGTTACCAAATTTGATATGTTGGAGTTTCTCAAGAATATCTGAGATGATTTCAAAACTCTGCAGTTAAAATGAATAAAAGGACAGAAGAAATGGACTTATTGTGGCTTCATGGAAACTCTATTTTGTCAGTCGAGTGTCAGTCCCATTGAGAGACTTTTATTAGATGTCTACTTCCTATGAGATATGTTGTAAAGATATATTGTCATTAATTAGTGGAGTGATGGCCCATTTTTCAAACTTTGGTTTTTGTACCCTAACAATGTCAGGAATCATTGGATTTGACACAGATTTTATGTGCAGCTCTGAATTGTTGTATTCTTGCATGAGTTTGATTACTAGCGTTGTAAATCATCAATTTTTAGAATTATGGCTCGTTGTTGAACACACCCCTTATGTTTCCACAAAGTTTAAGGCCATGCTAGGCTAACTGTACTGTGTAGTGCCCTTTTTGACGCACCTATCACTAATAATTCTGGTTCTTTTAATATTTGCCCACACCATCAGTTTATGACCAGATAATGTCCATTTTATTTTATTTTGTGTCACTTTTCATGGTTTTGCAAAAAAACAGCAACATTTTTGTTGGTACTAAAATTCACAAAACTGTTTCTGATGGGATCGAGGCCCTGTTGTCTTTCAAAATATATTATCATTCATTTGGGTCTTTAAATTCATAGTTTGTATTAAGTATGAAATTCCCCAAAATTGGCACCCAACACATACAAGTGAATTTATAGTGTAACTTTTCAGTGTTTCTGAACATTAAACACTGGTAAGTTTATGGCTGAATATTTAAAGTAGAACTTGAGAAATTTATGAAAAACAAATTACTGAATGTATTAATGTGAACTTGGTTTTTGTTCTGCATTTAATTTCAGCGCAAGGAAGAACTTGAGAAACTGGTGAATGAGATGCAAGATGAGCAGGAAACACAGAAAAAGGATTGTGAGACAAAGCTGAGACAAAAGGATGAGACCCATGAGAAATTTTGCCATGCTGTCAATGTAGAACATGAGAAATATGTGGCTGAGATCTTGTCTGAGCATGAAAAAAGTATTCAAGAGAAGTCAGATGAACTTTTAGACAAACATGCCGCTCACATTGCTGACTTAATTCGCAAGCAAGAAGATTATATTGAACAGGCCAAACTTGAGGTTGAGAACTATTTCAAAAACCAGTTAGAGAAACAAAAGTCCCTAATGGAACAGAGATTGTTTGAGAAGAACCAGCAAACTGAGATACTGAATGTTACAATTCAGCAGCTAAAGCTGGAACTGTCTGACAAAGAGCAAGACTTTGAGTCCAGGAGCATAGAGTTCAAAAACAAAATGTGTGAGACAAGTGAGAATTACAAAAAACAGATTTTCAAGTGTGAGAAACTTCAGGAGGAGTTGAATAAAGTGAGAAATGAGTATGAGACAAACAAGGCACAGCTGGAACAAGAATTGTCAGATCTCAAGGAAAAGGTATCAACTGTCTCAGAGACGAGATCAAGCCTTGATACAGAGAACAAAGCTCTCAAACAGCAGTTAGAGAGATTAAGTAAAGAGGTTGATGAGAAATACCAAAGTTCAGATAGTAAGGTAAAAGAACTCCTGAATCAAGTAAATTCTCTTGAGGAGCAAAAATTAGATATTTCTCAGGAGAGACAAAGATTCCATGATAGAGTCAATGAGACACAGAGACAGCTCGATGAGTCAAAGAGCAGATTAGCTGAGACAAACGATCTCTTGAATTTGAAGAAAAGTGAGATTAAATCTGTACAAGAAAAGTTCATAGAATCTGAAGAGCAAGGTAAACGTTTGAGGTCTTTGATTGAAGAACTTGAGACAAGAATCAAGGAGAAAGAAATATCTCTCACACAATTTCAAGAGTCTTTGAGTAATTCTGAGACAGCTGTGATTATTTTGCAGAATGAGAAGGCAGATTTGACTTCAAGAGTGGAATCAACAGAAAGTGTTGTGTCGCAATTGCAAAAGTCTAATGATGAATTGAACCAAGAGTTGAAGGAGAGAACACTATGGCTGGAGGAAAGGGATAAAATTCTCAAGGAAAAAGAGTTTATTCTGAATTCCAGTGCTTTTGAGTTCAATCAGGAGAAGACAACACTGTTGGAAAAACTAGAATCATTGCAAAAATATTTAGAGGATAGAAATGGTATTTTGTCTTCAAAACAGGAAGAGATAGACAATTTACAGAAAGCTATAGATGCAACTACCAACAATTTGAAAAATATTCAGTCTAAATATTCTCAGCTAGAAATGGACTTGAGGACTAATGAGGAATTGTTAGAAGGAAAAGGCTTAGAATTAAATCAGTTGAAAGAACTAATAGAAGGAAAAAATTCTGAATTAGAGGGAAAGGATACAGAGGTAAAAGAGTGGAAGGACAAATTTAATCAACTTCGAGCAGAGGCCAGAACAAAAATCAAGGAACTAAAAGAAGAATTGGAACAAAAACAAAGTCACTTGACACAGGGACTTGGTGAAAAAGATAAGGTTTGGGAAGAGAAATTGAATCAAGAAAGAAATAATCTTATCTCAAATTACAAAGCTGAGATTGAAAATTTACAGCAGAGATTGGCAGAGGAACAAGAAAATAAGAAAAATTTGGAAGAAGGAATCAGAGAGAAATTTGAGGAAAAACAAAAGCAATACAAAGAGAGTTTGACAAAAATCAAAGAAAAATTCAAACAAAAAGAAGCTGCATTAGAAAAAGAGACTGCAGAAAAACTGGAATCTGCTTCTAAGGAATGCAATGAAAAGATTCAGGAATTAGAAAGTAATTTATCTGATTTAAACCAGCAACTGTTTTCAGTTTCAGAAAAGCATAATTCAGAAATGCAAGAGAAAGATGAAAAATTATCTCAGGCCAAAGAAAGAATATCAGAGCTTGACAATACAAACAAATCTCTTGAGGAAATGCTTAAAGCTATGAATGAGTCCTGCCAAGGTAAAGATGACAATATTGTTGCTTTAGCTGAAGAGTATGAGAAGAAACTTATGAGTGCAAATAAGGACAGTATTGATAAATATGATCATCTTTTGTCTCAGTTATCCTTGACGCAAGATGATCTTAATGAAGCCACTAAAATGTGTTCTCAGAAAGATGCAGAGATCCAAGATCTCGTTAAAAAACATTTAAATGAGATTGAGACCATCAGACTGGACTATGAGAAAAAATTATCAGAAATGTCTGCCAGTGATGTGGAACTTCAGGCACATTTAAAGGTGCTCACTGAAAAAGTGAATGAAACAGAGAAAAATTTGAGTGATTGCATTCATAATTATGAGAGTCAGTTAGAAGAGTATAGGACTAGATTTGAGCAACAGGAAAGGCAAGCTGCAACTATAATGGAATCTTTAAATATCAAATTGCAGGCAGCAGAGAAAAATGCCAAAGACATGGTAGAAACATTAAACACTACTTTAGAATCATCAAGCAAAACGACGGAGGAATTAAGTTATGCTTTTGAGAATAAGGCTAGGGACGAGGAGGAAAAAAGAAAATTCCTGGAATCCAAAGTTAAAGAGCTAGAAGAGCAAGTAGAATTGCAAATGAGCAATCAGACGGAAGAAATGGATAAAAGTCAGAAAGACTGGGAGAATAAAATTCAAGAACTGAAACAGAAGTATGTGGCAAAGTTAAAAGAGATTCAGCTACAGAATAAAGAGAAAGTGTTAGAGCTTGAAAAATCTCTTCAAGAGAAACAGGAAGGGGCAAATACAAGGTTTGTAAAGTTGGAAGAAAAATTGCAAAGGGAGATAACTCAGAAAGAAGAACTCACAAGTGAATTGGCTCATGCTAATACAAAATTATTACAGTTGGAGCAGAGTTGTGAAACTATTATGGAATTAGAGGAGAAAATAAAAATGCTGACAAAATCTGGAGAGGAAAAAAATAGGTTAATTATTGAATTGAAAGAAAGTATCAAAGCAAATGAAAGCTTGGTGGCAAATTTGAGAGTTGAAAAAGAAAGGCTTGCTCAAGAATTGGTTGAAAAACTCCAGGAAAAGGACACATGCTATGAAGAAAAGATTAAACAAGAAAGTCAAATGAATTTAGAGAGTGTTAGACATTTGGAGGAAAAATACAATATTGCTGTTAAAGATAGTGAAGATTTGAGATCACAGCTGACTGAGATTCAAAATATGTTCAAATTAAAAGAGGAAAGTTTGCTATCATCAGATAATAAAGTTTCCAGTTTGAAGGAAGAAATAAAATCTTTGTCAGAAAAACTTGAAGAAGTTGAATCTATGAATAAGGAATTAAGAAAGTCTTTAGAAGATACTCAAGGAGAAAAGGAGAATATAAAATTGTTGATTCAGGATAAAGAAAAAATGCATTCCCAGGTCTCTCAAATGAAGGAGGACAATGAGAAAATGGTGCTACAATTACAGTCCCAAATAAGTGACTTGCAGAAACAGCATACAGTAGGACTTGATAGGTTCAGGAGTGAATTAGATGCTGAACATACTTCCAGAGTGTCAGAGATTAAGAAAGCACATGAGGAAGAATTGGGAAGAGTTAGGAATGATTTAGAAGCTGAAAGCAATGCCAGAGTTGCAGAGCTGAAAAAGAAAGCTGAAGGATACATTTCACAAGTGAAAAAACAGATTCAAAGTGAAAAAGAGACATCTTTTAATCAACAACAAGAGGAGATAAATCAGCTGCAGGAGAAAGTTACATCCCTTGAAAAACAGATACAAGAGCTTTCCACAGAAAAGGAAAATATTGTGAAACAGTTTGAGAAAGAACAGGAAATTCTGAAGGCAGAGCAAGCAAATATTCTTGAGTCCAAGGAAAACATACTAAAGGAGAGCCTGCAAAAGGCTGAAAGTAGCACAGATGGGCTAGTGGAAATTAGAAATAGTTTTGAAAGTCTGAAAACAGAAAAGAACAATTTGAATGAAAAACTTACAGACTTGAATAAGGAAAAGTCTGAATTGATTATAAAATGTGAAACCATAACAAAAGATTATGAATTACAAAAGACTTCCCTGCAAAAGGAATTGGAGTCTGTGAGGACTCAACTGGAAAAGGAGTTTCAACATATGAAATCTGACAAGGATCAGGAATTAGATTCTGTAGAGAGAAAACATAAAGAGGAATTAGAACAAATGAAGAAACATTATGAGGACCTTCTTGAGGAAACAAATGGGGACCATAATTCCAAGATCAAACAACTGGCAAGAGAGTTCAACCAGAAAATGGCAGTAAAGGAGAAAGAATTTGAAACTACATTTTCTGATGCAATAGGTTAGATATTTGTAATACACGAACAGGGTTCTTATTACAGTATAGTCTTGCTTTTCTGGACCTTGAAATGTCAGTGAAGTTGGAAATATATTTGCAGGTTAAAGTTAAAGTCTTACTGAGCTTAACCACAAAATCTAAACAAAATTGATCCTCATGAATAAAAATGATTGGACAATACATTATTTTTTTTATTTCATTGATTTGGCACATGCAATATATATTTTGATTATCAAATATCTCTCATGTAAATGTCACTGATGTATCATTAAATATATATTAAGCATTGGTTTGGTCTAGTGAAGAAAATGAATACATGCAATATAGTAAATTGATCACTTTGATTCCCCTCATGACCATTTTTGCTCATTGCACTTTGAAGAGCTTCAGAGTTCAGAGGTTATATGAGGTAAAACAGTCTTCATTTACAAGGGACTTGAGCAATCACACACTGAAAAAAAGCAGAATTTTTGGTGTGTTGTTTGATGTTTGTTTTTACTATTAAGTGAAGCAAAGTTTATGCATTTTTCTTGGTGCAGTTATAATTTTTTGCACTCATTAAATTGAAAATTTTACCCTAAATGACCTCTGACCTTTTGTAAAGGGATGTAAATCATACCTCAGATTGGATAAGGGCTGTTCCATTTAAACATACATGGTACCCAGGGAAGGCAGATTTTGAAAAAATATAGACCACGGTTCTCTGATTACACAAAGAGTTCATATAAAAATGATATAAAACGTGAAATATTACAGCCATCTGCTATAAGCCCTCAGCAATGAGTTTTGCTGTTGAACTATTTGGCACAGTGGAGAGAGAGAGAGAGAGAGGGGTACATGAAGAATTGAAACGGCATGGGTACATGAGGCATCACTTCAGATTTCTTGCTATTGTAGTGCTTGTTCAAGAAGAAAGTGGGTATTATTTGAATACATGCATGTAGGCATCAGTAATGTTGGGCAACTCTTTCCATAATGTTTAAGATGGAGAATTAAGATTTTAGGATATGAGTGGGTGGTCTGCAGACATGCAAAATGATTTCAGAATTTTGATCTGTCCCAGAGGGCAGAGCAGTGGGTGGAGATACATTTGCATATAGGTATAATGGGGAGGTGTGGGGTGGAGATGATTGAAAAGCATGATGATTATGCTGTTTTGTTGCAGACTTTTAGTTTTATATATATTTATGCTGTGTGACAGAGAAAAGTCAAAGGGAAGAGATACGGATGCAGAGAGAACATCAGACAGAACTGGAAGAGCTGAGGAAGGAAATTCAAGAGCGGGATGAAAAAGTTGATGACATCCGACTTGATTATGAGGCCAGACTTAAGGTAAGGAGATTGAATAGGTCACTGTTAAGTCTTTTGGGGCTACATCTCAATTATAATATGGCCTGTATTTTGATTATTTATGCCCCCATGATTTCTATGGAGGGGACATTTAGTGATGCCCATATCCATCTCTCCCATCATGTCATGTTGCATTTACCATGAATTTAATATTTCTGCTCAGTTACGTAATCATGATTGCAAAGATTAACACCAAATTTTGATTTTCATATTTTCTGACTAAATTTGATGGAGATATGGTCCTTGTTTGTTTGACTTGGTATGCATGTACGTATAGGGTTTAATGGCACATTAGCACAATCCTGGCTTTAGAGTTACAAAAAGTAAATTTATGTATCTAAAAATAGGCACAAAGAAAAAGATAAAGACAAAGAGGATACAATTCTTAAAATACAAACTCCCATTTTTTTTATATAAACTTAACTCATTAAAAAAGTCCAAGACCTCAGGTGGAACATCATCACATGAAGCATCCCATGGCAAAAGGTTGCCTCTATTAGTATTTCTTCAGTTGAATCATATTAGTGGGGGCATCCGTGTCATATTGACAAAATGCATAGTTTTTATTTTGGTTTTTGTACAAAACTTAAGCAAAGGCTGAATAGCCAGAAATGTTGACAGTCTGTTCATTTATTCTCCAGACATTAGTTTCTCTCTGTTCATGATGAATTTCAGTGGCATAGGTTTACTGCATGTATATTGCATCATATTGTATATGTCTGCAAATGTAATCGGCACTCAGGAAAAACTTTCCCAAGCGCTCGTCCCTGGGATGAGTGAGTTGCAAGAGTTACTCATTCCTGTCCTCATTATACTCAACACGGTACACTTGTCCACTACACTGCTTATGCTTTTACTAAAGAACCACAGGTACCTGATGCAAGCTTGATACTAAAATGGGTCAAAATCATGAAAATATTATATTCTAATACATGGCTCCTTAGATAAACGTATAAAAAGACACATGCCCTTAATTTGTTAGTGGTATTCACGTTTACAGTGAAACCTTTCAGTATGGTGTCATAATTTTCCTTTTCAATAAGCTATCAAACTCTCAGCTAGATATGGGAGAAATTAAGAGACCAAGAATGCCAAAATTGTTTGATTTTGATCTGGTCAGACATTATTACTCTTGTCCCAAATCAGGAGTATTTTTAGGACTGTGACTTTATTAATACATTTTCATGCCAAAGTAAAGACACCAATATATTTATATAAGTATGTTATTACTTTTCACAAATGTCAGTAACTTGTATTTGAAAGAATTCCAACCATCTCAATTTCCACCAGCTTTCATACTAAATGATCCATTTTGATCAAACCTGCATCCTAGAGAGCTACACATGGGTACCATAAAAAGGAAGATTGCTGATTGGCCAAAGAATTGGAACATTTCTAGGTCATTACCCCAACCAGATTTTGACCAGTCGGTTGTTGCCTCGATATTACCTGCTTTATAAATAGATAACAACAGCATGCATTGTGTGAAAGTTGGTAGGAAATGGCTGAGACACTTTGAGACACTTAAAATACCGATTTTCTATGTAAGTTGGCAAAATTTGTCCTGTGGAAAGTAATTACATGAGATAAAAATATCAGCTGGCACCTTCCTTTTGGCATGAAATGCATCAGTAAAGCTTCAGTCTTGAAAATGCTGGTGACCTGCGGCAATGGTAACATTTCCTGACCAGATGAAAAATCACACAAATTTTGACATTCACTGTCTCTCAACCTCTTGAGGTCTGACTCGTACAGATTTGTGATAGCTTATTGAAAGGGAATATTTCTCCACATCAAAATAACACCTAAATTACTGAAAAGTGTCACTGCAAATGCAAACACCATTAAGAAATTGAGGGCTAAGTGTAAAATGGCAACTTAACATGTTCATAATATTTACTCATTGTTAGTACCGGTATTAAGCTTACATCAGGTACCAGTGTAAAAAAACGAAGTTGTTTTCTTTGCAACATGTTCTAGACTGACAACAAGTAGGCAGATTAGGCATAAGTTATTTATAACTTATGCATGCCAAATGGCGATGCTGTTATTCTCAAGGTGTGATTCTGCATTTACTTGGCCCAGGGACAAATACGTAGTAATGTTTTACTCTGTCCAGCCAATTATTACTCAGTCAGAACGAGTGGACAAGTGCTTTTCCTGAGCCCTGTGTAATGCTTTTTAAGATTGATTGAACATCAGAATTTGCAGCAGGAAAATTCACAATATACTGTCTGAAACTTTGACACCATTGTAATGTTAAAATTCTCCCTGCAACATGGTAAATTACCTCGCTGAGTATTATTTTTCAGCCAATTTTTTCAAAGTGTGCTAGAATGGGGATACTATAACAGTCATTTGTTTGAGGATGTGAGAACATTTATTGTGGTTTTACTTTCACAAATATTTGCTTTACTGGCTTCACCGAGACATCACTTGTATACTTCAATTTTATGGCAGTAAAATTAACTTTAATGTCCTCAGATCCTCAAAAACAAGACTTATCACCTAATTATAGTCTTTAGCTCATCTGACCATAAGGTCAACCGAGCTGATGGTATAGCCCTGCATCCATCATCTGTCATTTGTCCATTGTCCATCCATCAACATTTGATTGTTATCACACTGGATACCATGTTTCTGATCTCAGTTTGATCACGCTTTGAATATTGGTTTATATCATCGAGATCTTGAATGAGTTTGAATATGAATGAGATCCATGCATGTTAATGAGGTGATCTTGCATCAGATTTGCTAAACTTGTCGCCACTCTGGAGGCCATAATTCTGACCCAGGTTTGATCAAACTTGGAATGTGGGCTTATATCATCAGTATCTCAGAAGAATTTGATAATGAGGGAGACCCATGCATATTTATGAGTTGATCTAGCATCTGATTGACTGAGCTTATTACCACTCTGGAGACCATGTTTCTGATCAGATTTTGATAAAACTTTGCTTATGGGCTTATATTATCAAGATCTTGGATGAATTTGATAAAGAATGAGATATATACATATTAATGAGGTTATCTTGCATCTTATTGGCTGAGCTTGTTACTACTCTAAAGACCAAATTCAAATTTTGCTCCAAGTTGGTGAATAAGCTTATGTCATTGTCTTAGGTTATATAATACGGGAGATCCGCACATATTAATGAGATCATCTTGCATATGATTGACTGAGCTTGGTACCTTTATGAATCTATAATTCTGATCCAATATCGATAAAACTTGGAAAATATTTTTATATCATGATGATTTGGGATGAGTTTGATTATAACCAAGATTTATGCATATTAATGAGGTGATTTGCATCTTGCATCTGATTGGCTGAAGTTGTCAACACTTTAGAGACTATTTATCTGGTCAGCTTTATATAAAACTTGGTAAATAGGCTAATATCATTGAGATATCCAATAAATTTTATAACGAGCATAGTTGCGCATATTAATATTTGACCTGATCTCTGATTGGCTGAGCTTCTTCCAACTCAAGAGATGGTGTTTCTAACCCCATACTTAAGGTAAATAGATTATTATTATCAAATTGTTTAAGAGTCTTATCATGAGTGAGACCAGTGCCTATTTATGAGGTGATCATGCATATGTTTGGCTGTGTTTTTAGACACTATATTTTGACAGGATTTTGATCAAACTTGGTAAATTGGCTTATATCATCAAGCTCATGGATGAATATAATTATGGGTGAAAACCATGCATGTTAATGACATGATCTTGCATTTGATTGACTGAGCTTGTCAACACTTTAGCAACTATATCATATTTTGATTAGACTTGATAAATAGTCTTATATTATCAAGATGTTGGGTGAGTTTGAGTATGAGCAAAATCTATGCAAATTTATGAGGTAATCTTGTATCTGATTGGCTGAGTTTGTTACCACTCTGGAAACCGAATTTCAGTTGAATTTTTGCTCCAGTTTGATAAATAAGCTTATATATCATCATTGTCTTTTACAGGTTATATAATAAGTGAGATCTGCACATATTAATGGGATGATCTTGTATCTGATTGGATGAGTTTGTCACCTCGCTTGATCTTGAGACTGTTTATCATCCAATTTTTTATAAAACTTGGTAAATATGTTATATCATCAAGATCTTGGATGAGTTTGATTATGAGCAAGAGACTATGCATATTAAGTATGTCTTTATATTTGGAAGTAATTTTTATCAAACTATTGTAAAATAGGTAAAATCAACATGATATAAAGTTTTGGAGATAGCTTATTTGGGGTTATGTTCTTACAATACTAAATAAGCTTGCTGAGTGTAATGGTCATCTATGTGTTGCCAGATGAACCATATCAGGCCCTCATGGGACTTTTGTTTAAGCTCGAGACTATCTGGTCATTGCTTATGGTAGTGGTGGTATGCCCTCTTCCCCATTCTGAATTGGTCTGTTTGATCAGGATTATTTTCTTGACCATCTTTCATCTGCTTTCTGTTGTTATCATTGCAGTGTCTAGATATAGCTTTCAGAACTTTCTGAATCCCTTAAAAATGTCGTGATCCCTCAGAACTTTGATTAGTTGTGTGCTGTCAGGCTGGTGTCAGTTTTGAACACTCGTCATGGGAATCATCAAGAGCTTATGACAATGATGATGCAGATTCATGATTCTCAGTAACCTGGGACCCCAGGTATTTCATGTACAAATTTCAAATTTCACTCATAGAAATCGTGTATTGTGTGATGCACATGAAATTCAATGAAAAATATATACAAGTGTAAAAGCAATCTCAACAACTGGAGAAACAGAGAAGAGAAACCTGTATTATCTTCTACTGGGTGAATGTTAAAATAATACTGTGGTGAAGAACTATCAATGGGAGTCCAAAAGTCATACTTCCGGTTAAATTTGGCCGATTTAATCCCTTTCGACATTTTGTGACTTGTGGCACTGCTTGCCCATTGGTAAGGTAAAAATTTGTCATAATATGCCATTTTAGAAATGAATAACACTTTTATTTACCAGAGAAATTACATGCAGAGCCAACAAAGAAACCAAACACAAATGAAACAGAGAAATTTAGGATCTGATGTCACAATGATCATGTATTGAAATCGATATGTTGCCATGCAAGTAAAATTAGTTTTATAGACAATTAGATTATTCTTGACATTGATATTGATAGAGTTGGTAACCAGTCTGCTCATAATGCTACATATTAGATGTGGTACATTGTTCCAATCCAGATGGATCCAGATACAAATGATCATTAGGGGATTGTGTTAGTGAAAATAATTAAACCTATTTGGTTCTGGATGGATATGAACATATATTTTATACGTGAAGAACAAGGTGAGGGGAAAGAGAAAGTAATAATGATGAAAACTAATTTGCACAGAATATTTCACTCAGCTGAGGAAAATATCAGATACTGCAATAATTAACTGAACTTTTTATTCTTGATTCTCTTTTTATATTTAGATTGGCATCACACATGCCAATTTGAAAATTCACTGGAACAAGTTGAGGCAGGTTTTTGACAAATGAGACACTGATAGGAATTTTGGTAATATCTATTATTTATTAGGATAAAGCTTATAAGATTTTTAAATATAAATGCAGAAAGCTATCACTCTGTCATGATAATATGGGTTTATTTTCACTCTTTTGATCTGAAGGTTCACTTTGAGATTTCCAGATTTCACCCTAGTGGTTGACCACCAAGGATATTTTGCTCCTGGTTATAAAATCCTATGGAGAACCCTGGAGATAGATTCCAGCCTCATCACACTTGAGTCTTCATATTGTTGATGAAAGTTTGGTGGTCTGGTCAAAATATTCTAAAATAAGTTACTCAAAAATTGTTTTGAGTGTAAATAAGTTAAACTTGATGAATCAAGAGCAAAGAAACAGCTTATTGAATTATATTTTAACAGCAGTACTACATAACCTGCTATTATTACTTTTCCTGGTGATAGTCCCCAGTCCAATGTGAAAGTTCCCTGCACTAATCATTCATTGGAGTTGTAGAGCAAAAACAACATAGTCCCAGTCGGATGCCTTAGTCACTTCCATTCATTCAGAATATCATTCTTCTTTTCCTTGGACTTTGTTGGTAAAGCACTTGTCTTTGGGTGCTCAAGATTTTAATCAAAGTTCTTTTGCCATGATTTCATTCAACAGTATCCATTTTTGTAATGCAGTTGACTTTTTATCACCAGTCCTTGCATTTTAGTTCATTATTGGTGTCCCTTTTTGTCATTTTATTGAATTTTGATTGCATCTTGTGCACACACTAGTTTTGTGGTGTTACCATAATTTGATTACCCTTGTGGATACCCGTGTTAGGGTTGATATTACCCTTGACAATTTTGTTTTGGTTTTGTGTTGTATTCCCAGTTTCTTTCAGCCTTTCATCAGTGCAATTGCAAGCTGGCAAATGTTGACATAAAAGGCTGTTTTATATGCATCCAGTGTGAATGCTTAGATAGGAGCAGGAAGAATGAAGCAGCCTCTTTTTCTTTGAGGATGGACTTCAATCCACCCACCTTCCACTCCCCTCCCAATTTCCGAGAGGGATCACCAGCACTTGCTGGCTCAGATAAGTAACTAACTCATCAGTCCCTGGAGTGATCACGATCCCAGGAGGGATCAGAGGCACTTTATGGCACACAAAAATCGCCAGATCGTTGATCCTGAGAGGCATTGCAAGCACTTCCCAGTTCAAGGAAGTCGCTGACACCTTAGAGCAAGTCCCACTTTTCTGGCATAGGGGAAGTGTGGTCTTCTTCTGCTAGCTTGTCTAAGGGGCTAAGATCATCAACTGTCTGTGGTAGGGACTCATGTCGATAATCTACATCACTTGACCTGTCATTGACTGGTGAATGGGCATCAGGTACTGGGTCAAGTCATGGGGCATCGGACAAGGTAAAAAAATTGAACGGAAGTGACTAATTGGCATAGGGAATATTCACTTTTGACCGGGGATTAGTGCCAGGAAAAGAGATAGCAGAGTAATAATAGCAGGTGAGAATTACCAAATTAAAGTTCATTTTACCCCCAAAAACTACATGTTGAGATGTTCCTCTCGAAGAAGGGTTAATATCTGGATTTGAAGGTGTTCATCTTATAACAGGTTTGTCTTGACTTGGAGATTTCAGCACTGAGCAGGTACATGGATCTTTAGATGTTCATCTTAAAGCATTTCATTGTTTGGATTTTTAGGTGTTCATATTAGATAAAGTCAGTGTCGTGAATTTAAGATGCTCAGCTAAGAGCAGGACACATGTCTAGATTTTTAGGTGTTCTTCTAGAATTTTAGGTGTTCTTCTTGAATCTGGGTCAATGTTGGGATATTAAAGTGATGATCACGGATCAGAGTTAAATTCAAGATTTTGTGATGTTCTCCTTTCATCCTTGGAGCATCTCATATCTGGATTTTTGGATGTTCATCTAAGAGAAGGGCAAATGTCTTGATTTTGAGGTGTTCAGCTTGGAACAGAATCTGATTCAATAAGATGTTCTGCTTGGAGCATTTCATGTTGGAATTTTTGTGTTTATCAAAGAAAAGGGCAAATATCAGAATTTGAGGTGTTCAGTTTGAAGCAGTATCAAACAGATGCCAACCATTCTGATTTAGATGGAATAATTCCTATTTTAAACCTCATATTAGACCATTATGATAATTTGTCAGATTCTGATTTTGACATCATATCATTTTATATAGGCAAACCACAGCTTGATTACCGGTATATCTAGATCAAAGAAATGCTTGTAGTGTCTGATTATAATTCTTTTGTGAAGCATATCTAAGTGCTTGTTTCACAAAAGCAGTTTAATATTGACCAATTAAAAATCCTATCCACTTAGCATCCGGATTCAGCTGAAGTTGAAGAAGAATGTTGAACCAAAAGCGGCCAATGATGATTATACCTCAATGAAAAACTTGTGCTACAGACATTCTAAATGGAATGTACAAGACATCAACATTGGACAAATACTTTTTCTCAATGGACTTAAGTGTGTCACATTGCAGGAAAGATGATTGTAGGAAGCACATTCAGCCAAACAACCACTTTAAATAAGTACGATTTTATGCTTAATTAAATTGTTGGATAAAATTTGAAGTATTCATAGTTTTAAGCATAGATTCCAGTTTTTTAAAGCTCACATTCTTATTTCACGTAAGTAGGGGTTGACATCTCTGGTACTAAGATTGTGATTTTAGGTGTTTATCTTTGAAATAAATATCTTGATTATGAGGTGCTCATGTAAAGAAAGCAGAGAGAAAGCCTGGAATTTCAAGATGTTTTAGCAGGATCATTGTTAGATTTTAAATTTTGGATTAGTTTTAGATTAGTTTAGATTATAAAGTGATCATCATAGATTGGTCCAATCTTCGGATTTTTGTACGTTTGTCTCAAGGCATATCAGAATTAACCCAAATAGTCAGATCCTCCAATTTTACAGACACCTTATTTTTAAAATTTGTAATAATTTAAAATAGTACAATAATTATCCAGACACCATCACATTTAAAAAAAAAAAAAAGCGATGAAACAAACATTCAAGTTGGAACATAGGAATGTTTACCTCTACTCAGATACTGGTGATTGAATAGTCGACCTTCGGGCCATGAAGCCACTTTGATTACCCTAATTATAACATGGATTAATTGAAGGTGTCACTAGGCAACAATAGAAACAGCTGACATGCTCCACAACTCGTGATCAAGCAGATCCCTAAACAAAGCGAGCCATGAGCTTGTTAAAGGTGATGATAAAGGAAAAACAACCTGTCATCTTGAGACAGTTGGTGGAATTACTCAATGAATCACTTTGATAATTGTAAAATCAATCGTCATCAGCGTCACATCAAGCTGGCATGAGGTTGCAGGCTTCTTTTATATTTACCATTGGAGAGCATACAAAGGGGAACAAAGGAGTCATGCACATCAGTTCCTATTCTCACTAAAGTGGATTCATTTGTGTGATATAAAGTGTTTAAACTTACATGAGTGTGATTATCATTCCAACTAAGTTCGTATTGGCTAGGCACATCGATATACATCATGATAAGAAAGATATTAATATTCCTTACAGAACATTAGGGAAAAATTTATAATTTTCAAAAGTACATGAATTAGAAATAAAATTAATTGTTTCTGTAGCATCCAGATATTTGGGTTAATGACAGTAATGCACATCTGAATTGGAACACAATGTCCTTACTCTGATTCATTATGGTTTATCTGGAATAATCTCAGGTACCACAATATATTATTTAATGGACATTTACAAACTAGAAAAGTATGATGGGAATATATTATGTATTTGCATTTTCTTTGGCTTCATTTTCTGCAGTTTTGAAGAAAAAAAAAGACATTTCATGTTTTTGAATTCACAGATTTGGGGAAGGCTGTCTGATTATCTTTACAAATGGATCATTTCTTATTGGGCCTTTAAATTGATGTGTGTGAACAACAAAATCTATGCAAATTTGCATCCATGAAACAATAGTGAATTCACAGCACCCCAAAAAAGATAATTTACATCATTTAACACTTGATGGTATTGTTGTTTTGTGATTGGAACCACCCTTTGTAAATTAATTTGAGGTATGTTTTCTTATCATTCTTACCCTTGTTTGGAAGTGTCTGTTCTTACATCTGCAAGTTAACAGCAAATAGTTACAGTAAAACCAGTTAAAGCTGACAACTCCTAATAAAGGACAGCTGTTTTTAGAAGACATTAGGCACACACAAAAAATATGTGTTCATACATGCGACAGAACCAGGATTTCAAACCAGTAGATTAAAAAATTTTGATCAGTAGATTGGCCTCTAAACCAGTAGATTTTTTATTGGCATAAATTTTACGTTTCAAGGGGATGGAAAACAAAACAAGTGGTTTTTTTGTGCCATAATATGTATTCTTTTCATACTATAATAAAACAGCAAGTCTGAACATGAATCAGATTTGGATTCTGATGGAAAATGTTACAATAATAATTAATTAATAGTAGTCACTATATGGTAAAATAATGAAAAAGGAAAAGTTGTTTATCAGATAGCTCACTGGAATGATTTTTCTTTTATAAAATCCAAGAGCATTTTTAGTTTCCTTCACAACATCACTGTCTAGTGACTACTGATGACATTCATTGTGATTATTAAGCTTCACGCTTAACAGGCTCTCAACAGTTCTCTGATCCAGATTTCCCCATGAATCACTTTGTATTTTGCAAAGAATGGAGAATGTCCTCTCTCTATCAGCATTAGAATGTTGTAATGACACGACAACCACGCTTAGCCTGCAAAGAAGTTCTAACTTCAGTTTTCCTGTTGCTGGGTTTGTAAGGTTGCTGACTACTCTCCAATACTCCTCCAAGCTGTATTCACCCCAAGGAGGAAGTTCCTGACTTGGATATAAGCTGTATCCCTGAGCCTCACCCTTAAGGGCTTCTTTCTCTTCATGGCTCAGATCCAAAAATCTGTTGTTAAGTTTCGCCACTATAAATAAAAAAAAAATAAAGACTGATTTAGATTTGAAATAAAAATGAAAAATATACATGTCGTATTTATGCTTTTATGAATAATTTATCCAAACTTTAAAATTAATTATCTTGTAATATATTTTTAACTGATATATTTTATCTAGGGCTTGAACTTAATGCATGTGCATGAAAACTTCAAATAGTTTATGAAATGCAGATGCATACCTTCGAAACACACAATGCAAACTCAGGACCTTTGCTACTCACCTGTACACACTTTTACTCTGATATCTAAGCATTGCTGAACTTGTAATATTTCATAGCCGGTTGTTTTTTAGAATTGGGAGAGAGCACACATTTCAAATTGAACAAAAAATGTAAGAGCTGTCCTCTTAAAACGTCTTGAACAATACAACAACAATTAAACAAGTAAAAAAATCAAAATACTTACTCTCCTGTGTCTGTCGAAATAATTTTTTATGGTCGGTCTCATCGTTTTATCTCCCCTCTGCCAAGGATCGGCCGATTTTCATCAAAAGCTCAGAAGATATCATGGACCACCTTTTATCCCTTTAACACTTCAGAAAACATCCTGCATTTGGCCTTGAACTCCTCAAATTCCAACAATAAGGTAATCAATTAGCAGCTTGCTCCAACAATAAGGTAATCAATTAGCAGCTTGCTGTGTACACATATCAGCTGTTTTTTTAAGAATTCTAATCCTATTGCTCTGCCACACATCATCGCACCAGTTATTATAGTGGTGGAGCATTTCCGGTCCCCATTAGACTGGTTCTCGCTGGTTTCTCGAATGTGTTGATAGAACGCATAAACATACAGTGTTTGGTCTGTTTTTTTGGGTTTTTTTGTTTGTTTTTTTTATAATTTAAAAAAAAAAATTTTTAATTTTCAAAAGCGTTTGATTTTAACTACTAAACGGTATGTGCGGTAGACGGCCTTTAAAACGGTATTTTTAGCCTACCGCCGGTAGAATCACATGTATGTGTGTTTCCGGTCTGCCGACAGTACCTGTTTTACGTTGCCAACCCTACCACTTCCCCCCCCCCCCCATTTTTTTTTTTTTATAAACAAAATCTCATTGCCAAAATTGATTTTTGCATCTAATTGAGCCGGTTTTGCCTGGTACTTTGAAGTGCTTTAAATATTATTTGATTTATATATAATGTTAAAAAAAATAAAAATACCTACCTGCCTACCCTAATTTTAAAACCAGTGCAATAGGAAAGACACATATTTTTTTTTTGTTGGCCTTAATCAACAACACCTTTTTACAATTTCCATGTACATATTGAACTTGTGCAAAAGGACAAAATTCTAAGGTCCCTTCAGTGTCCTTCATAGACAGATTTCATTGTATATTACCATATACTCGCTTATAAGTCAAGTCTGACTGCAAACTGTGCAGACCCAGATCTGCCATTGCATAATGCACCAGCAGATCGGGTTATGTGCAGTTTGTTAGTAGTAATCAGTAGAACAAACAACATAGACCCTGATCTGCTGGCACATTATATGGTGGCAGATCACTGTATATATGGTATATCAGATACAATGCATGCTAATGCATAAATTCAAATACCTTCATTTGAAATAGGGAGTCGCAGCTTCTCAGTGGGTAGGATGCCAGACTCTTGACCAGAAGGGTGCAGGTTTGAATCCTTCCAGTGGATCAGCCTGAGTTGGTTACCATGTTGTGTTTGTGGGCAAGGCACTTGTTATAAATTGCCTCAGCACTAAATAACCTCCATGTGTTTCTATGCCATAAGACACCAAACCGAACCAGTCATTTGAGATAGATTCAGCGAGGTTTTAAGGTGTTTTATTATATATTTATATACTTTTTAGTCTGATAATAATTATCAGATTATTAACAAGAATGGTCCATAATGAGTAAAGACCAAAATGCAAAAGATCAGAGGTTTGGTCAAGCATCAACAATAGTCCTTACTGATGATAGGCCAAAAGGTCCAAAGTCAGTGTCTCAGAGCTGACATTCCTTAAATGGGAGACAACAAATCACTACTTTATTTAGCCTATGATCATTGGAAGGATAATAATAAAGACCTTAAGACGAAACTAGGGTGGTTTCTTTTTAGTGTTCAGTTCTCCCACAGGACTTTATGACATAGACACAATTGATCATATCATGGAATGAAGGAAAATAAATGTTAAACTATTTGTAACATTATCCATTTTAGGAGAAAGATGAAGAGCACAAGAAACAACTGGATGAGGTTCAGAGACATCTGGTGGACACAAAACAGAGACATCAGATTGAGTTGATTGAACTCAATCAATCCCACACTCGACAAGTTGAACAAAGGGAGTCAATCCACATGGAAGAAGTCTCGGCTCTCACACATGAGTGGAATGCAGAGCGGAAGGTATCTCACTCAGATTTTGAGTGACATTTTTGCACTAAGTAGTTCTTGGTTTTGAGGAGAGTTCTTAATTTTTTGTGTGTGGTCCCATTAAATTGGTGAAAGTCAATACTGTATTTGAGTCACTGTTTATAGTGACCTCAGCCATGGGTTGATGAGCATTTACAATAACCAAGCCATTTTTTGTGGATCTCCCAGCTATAAATCTATTGTACTTTCATTAATAATTGCATTTGTTTTCAGTACTGGAGGTAGTCAAGTATCATCCCATTATACATTTAGAACTACAGTGGTCCCTCACTATAAATTCCCTCATTATACTATTGCTCCTCCTATAACATGGGAACGGTGATGGATCCCATTAAGTTTGTTACATTTTGTTCTTTGTTGCTAAGTTATTTCACTAAATTATTGGCTGTTGAGATCCTATTATAATGTGATTTAACTTAATTAAATGCTTGATGGTGTGTGTTTTAAGCATCAGTATGTCAGAGCCTTGTTTGAACATCCTTCAGTATAAGGCTCCCTCACTTATATATCCAGATCATTTGTATGGCTTCCATGAACAGTATTGTTAAGGTATTTGAGTCACATTGCTTATATTTACTTCTCGTGTCAGTTCTTTATAAAATCTTAAGTAATTTATATCTTAGTAAAATATTGACCAACCTAAATCATACTTCAGTTTTTATGGTTGTAGGAATCTAGTTATCTATTTGTCTATCTGTGACATTCAGATATCATTTTATTTTTTTAAAAATTGCATGTTTGCTATCCTTCCCCCCAACTCCATAAAAGCCTATGGAGCTTACAGCTTTTGTGTATGAAATTCATTGGCATGAAATTTGATTTAAATGTGAAAATCTTAGATGTTGTATATTGTTACCCATAGTTCATTTTCTGTTAATTTCTAATCATTGCATTTATGCATTTTTCAGTGCTTATCCTAATTAATCCCATATCACATTGCTCAAAAGAAAAAAAAGAATTTGTTTGGATGATTTATCTTTTTAAAATGTGGTAATTATTCAGACAAAGAAATTGTCATCAAATTTCTGTTTCAGTCAGATTTACCTTCCCATTTATACAGTGGTCCATTCACTGTTAAGTGCCTTGGTATAACATGGTCCCTGATATAACTTGGGTCTGGCCATAGATCTGGTAATACTGGTGAATTTTAGTTTTCAATATAATTTATCCCAGTGTAAGGTTACCATGCCCATATCATGGTACACTTTTATGTATATGTATGTAGTGGATATATGGTGCCAACTAAAGGTAAAGTTTGAAAAATTTAAAAAATATATTGCACAAACATTTAGGAAGATAAACCCTTCCAAATAAATGTAAACATGAAGTACAGCAAGATAAAATACAAAATGTAAAGATGTTAAAATTCTGTTAAATGTGTATAAAATAAAAGATAAAGGTTTATGGCTTGTCATCTTTTGGATTAACCTTCTTCAGTATAATTAGCCCATTGCCAAAGAAATCATGTAATTTTTCATGGAATCAGTTTCTCCCATACATTTGCAGAGATGCCAACCATTCCAATTTTGGTGGAATCATTACTGTGATCACTTCTGTCAGATTCCGATTTTACAGTAGGATAAACTTGTATGCAGGTGACCTGCAACTGTATGCAGGTGACCTGCAACTGTATGCAGGTGACCTGCAAATGTTTGTATTACAAGCTTAATGCTCTGATTCAACTGTGAAAGATGGTAAAAGATGTTGAAACAAAGGCAGCTCAGGAAAATTATACATCAAAAAAAAAAAGTGCTTCAGAAATTCAAAGCAGAATACACTGCATCACCTTTGGATGAATATTGTGCCTTTTAAGTATTTTCTTGATGGACTTCAGTGTGTTGCATTGTGGGAAAGATGACTGGTAGAAGCACATATAATATAAACAGTACTTTGGATGAATATTGTGCCTTTTAAGTATTTTCTTGATGGACTCCAGTGTGTTGCATTGTGGGAAAGATGACTGGGGGAAGAACATTTAATATAAACAGTACATTGGATGAATACTGTGCCTTCTAAGTCTTTTCTTAATGGACTCCAGTGTGTTACATTGTGGGAAAGATGACTGGGGGAAGCACAGTTAATAATATAACCAGTACTTTGGATCAGTAAGGTCTAGTATTAAAATTAGAAGAGTTTCTATTTTTATGTTCAGATGAGTTTTGGCTATCCCTCCATGCATATGGCATAGTGTCCATTCTCTTTTACCAAATATGGTTTGTATTACTATTGTTCATTCAGCTCAGCATTATGAATGATGTCTGCATTTGTAGCTGATTGAATTTTCACATGAGCATCTCAAAATATACCTAAAGTCACCAAATTTGTTTTGTACATGAATCATTTCAACATCATTTGCATCGACATATAGAACAACACCACTCATTTGGTCTGTTTACATGTAATCTGCCATGTTAGTCCTGGAGTTGTAGAAGAGTCCATTTTTGAGGGTTGAGACATTATGGGAACTGTCACATGCCACAGGTACACAAACATCATCTGCATCATCTAGTTTTTTAAAAACTATTTTAAATTCCTATGTAATATCTGTTCATGATATGATTTGTCTAATGAATATTAAAATTTATATTTCATTTCAAAGGAAAAGCACTTACCTGAAAGATGCATATAGTCTGACATGATTTAAGAACATGTATAGAGATGAAACTCCCAAGAAATCACAAGGGAGACAACTGCATTCCGCTTGAAGGTAGCCGAATATGAAAAGTGATCACTCCTTTAGAAATAATCAATTCTTCGACAGATCATGGCAGTATCGAAGAGTTTGCATGTAAACAGACCACCCCATTTCAGAATGTATCAATTAAGTAGGGTTGCAGTGTATATTAAAATGGATGGTGTTGAAATTATTTGTGCACGAAATGAATTAGGTAATTTTATCTACATTTCAAGACACTCACATGAAGATTCACAGAGCTACTGATGCAGATACCATTTGCAATACGGAGCTGAACGAACTATAATAACAGTAACAAACTTCATGGTTTTACTTAAAATAGTAACATAGTATAGATTGACTGGTCTTTCAGGTCAATTTTATATGTCAATGGGGGGAAACTCAGATTTAGTGAAATGGTTAGACATGATAATAGTTATCTCTCTTGGATATTGCTCTACAGGTGGTAATACTTAAAACAATAGTAGAAAATGCTTTTAAAACAAGGTTACAACAATTATTCCTCCATTATTGTTTCAGATGTTAATAAAAATTCTCGAGTGATGTATAAATGAAAGAAATTTTTTTAAAAATATACAAAAATTGTAGAGCAGTATGTTTATGATTGTAGAAAGGACCATAAAGTGCAGTGTCTCTGTTCTTCCATCTGATCTTATGTAAATTAGTATCACTTCAATCCTCCAAAGTATCAGTATTCTCAATACTTTTATTTAAAGCTGACTTCCTTTCCATGTTGGTAGCTGGTTGGCATCTCTGTATTTGTTATGGAAGGCTGACATTAAAGATGGTAGACATGGATTTCAATGGAAATAGTTCTGAAAGCCATTGATGTTATATGAAAATGATCTATGAATGCATAGGACACTTTGCTTGCCCCCCTCATTAAATAAGTTTAATAAGTTATGCCAGATGATCAAAGTTTTAAACTCATTGATATGTACGTCTTGTATATCAAACTCTGAAGTAAGCATTTTAGAAAATTGATGAAATATTACAACACTTTCTTACATAGCATGATTAAGACAAATATTGCCTCTTAAAAAATAAAAATATCATTGAATACTTTTCACCACAAAACATTAATACTTGTGAAAAGTGGTAAATTTCCCTGTCGGTCATTAATTTCATGTTCATGATTCCTTTCAAGTACTGTCAATCACATATTTTCATCATTTGTTTCCAAAAATAAATTTCAGATATTTGTGGTATTTCTTAAATTCAAGTAAATTTCATTATGCTAAAATATTGATTTACAGTATGTGCTACATATGAGGAAATTTCCACATTGTTAATTTTTGTGAATTTACTTTTCTTGTAAATTCTGCATGTATAATTTTAGATAAATTTGCAATTGGGTAGTTTAAATGGTTTTACTCACTAAATGTTTCCGGGGTTTACATTTGTGCAGTTTTCGACTTGATAGCAAAAGTCACGAAAATAAAACAAAATTGAAATATTCCCATATATGGTAGATCACATGCTATGGTGACGTTTTGCCCTCATTAGCATCATCAGCATGGTTTTATTCTTTTTGTTTTAGCCTGTTGTTCCAGCTGACAGCACCAATCCTAGTTTTGATATTCAGGTATTATTTTTTCACCATAAGGAAAGGTGTACAACTCAAATTTTTTTTAACCGCTTGAATGGATTTTATCATTTCTACTTGATTTATTGCACTTAATTTGAGTTCATTACTAAAAAGAAAGAATTAAAATGTGATTTCACATCATGAGATGCATATTTTAATGCTTTTTATTATAATACCCCTGGATATTGGAGGTATACAGGAATGCTTGTTGCCATTTGTTTATCCATCCATCTTTCCATCCATCACACAATCTTGTGAATGCCACTAATTCCCCAGTTTTTGATGGATTGCTATGAAACTTGGTAAATATTATTGTTGTCATCTGAATATAATCTTATTGAAAAATCACTGCTCCTGCAATTATTTTTAGAGTTACTGCCCTTTTTAACTTGCAGCTTTTCAGTGGATTGCCATGAAGCTGTATGCATGTTATAGTCCTTATGCCATTTTTACTTGGAACCTTATGTAGTGTATGACAGAATCATGTGAGCACACCAATTCTCTGTTTTCATTGGATCGCCATGAAACTTTGTACATGTTATGGTCATTAAATGAAGATATATATCAGTAAATTACTATCCTTTTTTGTCTTGCAGCTGAATGTATCATGTGACAGAATCTTGTGAATGCAACTTGTCCTGCAACTTTTAAGGATCACTGGAAAATTTGTTGCATATTATGGTCATCATCTAAAGATGCCCAGTATTGACAAATCTTTGTGCTGGTGCAATGTTTGTAATTATTGTCCTTTTTGACTTACAGCTGGATGCGGTATATGACAGAATTTTGTGAATGCAACTACTCTTGCAGTTTTCAGTCGATTACTGTGGAACTTAGTACATATTATGGTCATCATCAGAATATATGCATGTTGACCAGTCATTTTACAGATACTATTTTCGGAAGATTTATGCACTTTTTTTTACTATTCACCTCCATCATGGGTGTGATGTGGGAGAGGCTGAGTTATATTTACATGAGCAAATTGCTCACCAATCTTCTAGTTTATGCACTATTATGACTCATCCCTCAGTACAAGCCTTCCTCACTTATACTGCAGGTCACTTTTCTGGCTTCCATGAACAGCATTATAAAAGTGAGCATGCTCTTGTAAGACAAGTTGTATTTGAAAAATATATGCAGATATTGTAGTTGTTCAGTTTTTGATTCAGTCGCACATTTTGGAATAATATATATGTTGTTATTTTTAACACTTTCATGCACTCAGTCATTAATTGATTTTCCAGTAGAGCATCAGTCCCTTCGAGTGACTCTTGTTGATTCAGTTCCACATTTTGGAATAATATATATGTGGTCATTTTTAACACTTTCATGCACTCGGTCATTATTAACTAGAGTTGCTTGATTTAGTCTGCAACTCTTTGATTCATAAAATATGAGTCCTTTCTGGTAGAAAGAGTAAACTTTAAGCTATAATTGGCATGTCAGTCATATTTGATAGGTATTATGCGTTGACACTTTCTAGTGACTATAACATATGCTTCCTAAATGGTCATGTCATTAAAGTGCTTAGGTTGTGTAGTTGTCATATCATAAAATGGTTCAGATTGTGTAAAGACCCTGAAACTGGTAATTTTACCAATCAGACAAACAAAGAATGTATAATTAATGCAAATGGAATGCAGAATGAATGCAAACATTTATTTTTTTTGAAAAAAATGGAGAGTGCAAATCAAAAATGCTGAAATGAAAGCAGAATGAAATGCGAATACATTTCTTCTTCAGATACTTTTCCTGATCATAATACCTTAGGAGTATGACCACTACATTGCAAATCCAGCCCTACCAAGCTGGTTTTTAGCAATAAAACATCTAAGTGTCATCTGCCCACATAAGTGGGAATCAGACAAAACTGCTTTCCCTTCAAAACAGAGATTGGTGCTAAATCCCATCCATAATTAAGTTATTACTTCCACTTGTGCTAGGAAGCACACTCTTTTAGAGACCTCACAGACCTGTATTTAGTTGGTGCCTTTTTCACGTTGGGAGTGGGTCTGGAGAGTTTTCTCACACAGGGAAGTATACTCCATCAATATGTCTATCTATTTCTCACTCTTTTATATCTGGGATGAAATTTCTCACGTTATTGGTTTAACTTTGTCATGCAATATACATACCTGTGCCATTTTAGTTACGAGCTGTATGGTTGGTAAGTATGTTCATTCAAATAATATGTACATGAATTAGTATATGAATTAAGTCACTGATTGTCTAATATTACATGCCAAGAAGTCTTGAATGTAATTCTTAAAAACATTTGTGTTGGTCATTAGTTCACTGGTTCAGAATATCAGACAGACCATTTCTTCACAGGCATCACACACAGCTCTAGCTCCAACTAGGTACGGCAATCCATCTGGACCAGCAGTGACTTTAGGGGTTGCTCTGATGAGGCCTCATATGATGCAGGGAGTGACCAGTTATGGTGATCTAATATCCCCTAAGCTGTCCTGGCATGAAGAACCTGGCACCACAGTGAAGTAAAAAAAGCCCCGTTCTTCACGACTGAACTCTGCCATCACAGGTGGATTGATTATGGTCAATACCAAATCCGATACAGCCTTTACTTGCGCCTGAGGGGACCAGTTATAGTCATCCAGTATCACGTATCCCATTTGATCATAATACTGGCATCAGGATTGAAGAGCGTATGGCTATTATCCATTATAGTGCCACAGTGAACCCATTTTGGTTCTCAGACCCATGTTGGTCCATGGCCAGTATAGTGCCATAGTGGCCAGATGCCTTATGGATCAAGTATGGCCATCATGGATCTATGTAGACCTGGTACCATTACGGATCTGTCTTAGTCCATTGCCGTCATGGACCAATGTTGAATGGCTCCAACATGGCCCATGATGGCCTATCCAACCTGGCTACAGTGACAATACAGTTCCAGATGCCTGTTACCATGTTTGGATCATAGATGGTGCACACAATGTACAGAAGACAACTTCTGCCCCATCATGGCCCATGACGATACCATGCCTGGACCATTGATGATATATTCAGTGATTGTCTGGAGATCACAGTATTTCAATCTGGACGGACTCTAGTCAAGTTCACCATCAGCCTCAGCAGGTTTTACCAGCCCCACTACATGCATTACAGGAGGCATGTCACCCCATTCTTAAGGTTACTACGACTCATGCTTACAAGCTGCATTGTCATTACTTGATCCAACAATGTCTGTGCATCAATCGAGGAAGGTTTTTGGCTGTTGCTGCCTGAGTTTTGCCTGCTTCCTCTTGGTTTGTTAGTAGCATTGTACAAGTTCCCACATATGTTGATCGATTATCCAAGAACAGCTGCCAATTCCGATAGCTACAACAGTCTGGTAGAGTCACTGACTGATTACATTGTTTAGAGAAGCAACTTCAAGACCCAAGTGTTGACAGGCCTGCTTTTTGCAGCAATGACTTTCACCAGGTTTTTACAAGGCTTTGTATAAGACACATACCCCTGTTTTTCATCCTGAGGTCCCAGCTGTTGACAAAAATGTTGCAGGCCTGGAAATGTCTAAACCTGCAACAGTTCATATGAACCGGAAGCCCTTCCGATGTGTAACTAATGATTTGTAATGTCATTGCCCTAGGATCGACTTGGTATCTGTGGCTATATTTCAGCAATCTGAACAAAGCAGTCTTGTTGTCCAATACTCCCAAGAGGCAATAACGACTTTGATATGTCATAGTAATAGGACTCGCCTGTTTTCCAGCAATCTGAACAGTCTAAACCCTTTCATTGATAACTCTACGGCCACTTGTGCTGGGGAGTCAGACTCTCATATGGCTTGTGCAGTAAACAAAGCAGTTCAACACTCACTCGCCTAATGCCATAGATGCGTGCATTGTTCTTCACCTGGCAGAACAGATGCATTTCTTTCCATGGCTGGTATCTGGGCAATCATCATGTAACCATTTTTAGATTGCAACAGGCCACCTAAGAGGCATGCCTCATCGGCCCAATGACCCAGAGCCATTCCCTCATTTTCCTTGGAGAGATGAAAGAAACAGGAAGAACCCTCAAAGGCTTGCATAAAAAAGGATATCCCTTCCCTTTCTCTTGATCCCATAAGTAATATTGCCATGATTACACTTTTTTTCTAACATCCTGTTTGGAGGAAGTAAACTTTTCCATGTAATGGGAGACACTGCCTTGCTGATCCATGGATTATACAGATTGTTTCAGAGGACCTCCAGACTACATTCAGTGCCCCTGTCTCATCATAATGTTACCCATCATTACAGACATCCCATGAGCCTGTACAAAGCGGATGTCTTGAAGCAGATTCAGTGCCAGTATTTTACTTGGGAGGTTTTTGCTGCCAAAGGCCAACATCACTCTTAGGCAGGTTATAGATAAAGCTCTCAACTTTTTTATCTGGGCACCATAGTTTGAAATGGAAACACAGAGATGGGTTGTCACTGATATTCACAAGGGAGATTTCACATGCAGGGGCACGGTGTACCAATTCATGGCATTGCCTTTTCATCTTAATATCAGTCCCAGGGTCATCACAAGAATTATGCACATTCTGCAAAAGCACCAGGTGTATTATATTCTAGATCAAGGCATGAAATTCCTGTTTCACTTCTGCTCTGCCTTGGATTCCTTTTCAAATGGGAGAATCTCGCATAGTTTACAGTGGGTATTCACTTAACAGATTTAGCCGCCATGACTTTAGATTTACAGGGATTCCAGCATGAAGGCCAGAGTCCATGCATTTCAGTTGTGGCAGGAGACACTATCTGGAAGGAACTTTCTCTTTCTTCCGCCTTCATTGTGATAATTACATCGGAGGCAATGGGAAACCAAAATCCCAAATGACCACTCATGAATTTATTTGCAACATGGGGGAGTGCAACACTACACTACTAACCTTTGTCTCTTCAGTCCCAGGTCCAAAGACCTGGACAGTCTATATTTTTTCCATGAACCAGAAAGGTCTATATGCATATGTATTCCCTTCAATCCCTCTGATTCCAAAAGTCTTGCAAAAAAATGAGGGAATAAGAGTGCCGTCTGATCCTGATTCATCTGCTCAAGTGGGAATAGAAATGGATAGCAATCAATTAAATATGGAAGGGGAATTCCAAGGAAAATTATGGTTTTCTGTCACCTGCTCAAGCAACCTCGAATACAGTGTTTCATCTGAACCTGGAACTGTTGAACCTGCATGTCTGGATCATATGAAACAAGCCACAGGGGCAAATGTTTCTCAGAACAAGTGGTGGACAGAACAGCTTTGGCATGAAGTTCAACCACTCTAGAAGCATATGAGGGGAAGTGGAGAGTGTTCTCCCAGTAGTTCCAATGGGAACAAATCACACCACTTTAATCCTCAATGCCTCAAAGAGCAAACTTTCTCCAGTGGCACCCATCACTACAAAAGGCTACCATTCCACAATCTCAGACACGAAAGGAGGATAAAAACCAAAACAAAGAACTCTCTGCCATTCTGGCAAACTTTGACCTGACATGACAGGAGGATTTGGCCCTGTGCCTGAAATGGAATCTACCATAGGTTCTGACATCGTTGAATCAAGCACCATGAACCACTGTCGAGAGCCTCTTTTTCCCATCTCTGTATAAAACCTGCTTCCTAGTCATTCTAGCTACAGCAGGCAGAATCAGTGAGACACACCTTGCTCGTTGATCCCCTCTGTCTGCAGTTTTGTCGGAATGGTTCAATTTTAGTCGTGACAACAGGCTCCTTGCTAATGGGGAATCGGTCTTTTGTTGTGAAATCTCTTTTCTCCTTGGACCCTTCATCTCGGGGGGAATCTGCGGAACCCCATGAGGTTTAAGATAGTGGAACTTGAAACAGTCTAAGCCAGTGCCAAGAGGAAGATCTTGTTCATCTCTACCATTGGAGGAAGGAAAAGTCTATATGTCATCTCAGGTTCTATCATCCTGGATACAATTGGTTATTTACTTTGTGTGTGGAGAATGAATTCAAGACTAAATGAATGTCTTGCACATTTTGGCTCATGAGGTTAGGTTAGTAGCCACGAGCATAGTATTTGAACGCAACTTTACCCTAACTGACATTATCCAAGCCATGGGATGAAGGGTAGAGATGACTTAATCAAGTATTTACCTTAGAGATCTTTCATCCCACAAGGGCTCAGTTTTACCTGGTGGGGCCTGCAGTTGGCATACAAGAGATTACCTTCCTGGGTTGTTCAGCAGCTTTACAATGATGCAGCCACTTCACTGGATTTGCTGGGGAACATTTTTCACTATCAGCTGCATCTGGGCATATGGACTCACTGCTCTAGCCCAGATATTTCACAAGATTTGAAGCTGTTTCAGGTACCCCTTAGATGATTGGAGATGGGGTCTTCTCTGGGGTAAGGGGATGTAACTCCCTCCACCTCTTACCTATTCTCCTAAGTCATTTTGATCAGGTAACATATTTGAAGAAGAAACCGATTTTTTAAGTAAAATATGTTTCTTCGATAATACTTACCCGATCATAATATAGTCATAACCTTCCAACCTCCCTGCAGTTGCATCTTAAACTGACAGAGCATGGATTTCCATTCCAATAGTAACTGAAGCATGGATAGAATTTAGTGCCAATTCCTCCATCCAAGGGAAGATCACTCTTTGAATCCCATCTTTGTAAGCAGACAACTTCTAGCTTTTATATTGCTGAAAACTAGCTTGGGCAGGCTGGATTTTTTGAGATTTTGGTCACACTCCAAAGGTATTATGATTGGGTAAGTATTATCAAATAAACATATTTTACTTAAAAAAATTGTTTTCATTAATGGATTTTAAAATTGATTATTTTCAAGCTGCCTTTAAATTTCCATGGTCGAAAGTCCTTTCACCTGATAATCCAATCCAGGGTCAGATTATTGACACTGATGGACAACTTTTCACTCCGTACAAGCCATGAGATTTTACTTGTAGAGGCAGACATAAAAAAAACAACTGCCATTGATATGATCACATCATCACTGGGTGCTGTATATTTACAATCTTTTTTTGAACAAATTAAAATGGGGAAAAAAATTGGCTGATAATGTCTATACAACTATATTTTTACACTTAATGCCTTTGAGGTTGTATTTTAATTTATTGTAAATTATATGTTGTCTTTTGCATTTTATGCATTTGCTAGTTTATTTAAGTTCACTTTTAATAAGACAAAATATATTCAAGCTATAGTTATCTCTCTTTAACACTTTCAAAAACAGAAACCTACTTTGGTAAATGCAATTCCGTTTAATTCCAAATAAGCAAAAATAAAAGGAAATTTTGGATAGAAGAATTGATAGCAAAATCTGAGTGTATTTCTGAGACCTTAAATGAAAATGCCATAAATAGGAATGCAAACAAAATGCAAACAGAACATGAACAGAACGCAAATGAAATGCAGATCTGGTAAAATTACTTGCTTCAGGTTTTTAGTTGCCATGCCATGAAAGAGTTTATGTTGTTTAGTTGTCATGTCATACAAGGGTTTAGGCTGTGTAGTTATTATAAAAGCTGATTGCCAGCTATATTTAGAGAAGTTTAGATGTACACTTTCCTTGAAAGTGATTGCTTTCTTCTTTTAATGTTTGTTACTGCACATAGCCATTGAGAACCATCCACACCTGCTTGTAGTATATGTATATGTCACAGTAAAATATTTTTTCAAGTTTTATAGATGAGAATTACAGTCAAATGAAATATTCTAAGATTTAAAGAATTGAAAAACTGATTTGTGATTGTCTCAAATCAGCAATAATATTAGATGCCTGATTTTGTCTTCTGCCTTCTCCACTGCCCTGCACTTTGCCAGGAAAAGAGACATAATGGCATTGACTCTTGGTCCATTCGTCACTCATAGCTTGTAAGCAAGATATCTCAAGAGCTATTGAACCAAACCAGACCTAATTGGATATGTACCCTGGTAGATGCTTTGAGAGGGTCCCAAGACTTGAAGAGGTTTTTGTAACCTTGATGCAGTTTTCTAAGTCACAGGGCAATAATTTTTGTAAGCAAGATATCTTCCATATTTTAGGATGAAATGTGACTTTATTTTAAGACCTGATCTGGTTATGGTGATCTTGGCCTGTTTTAAAGGTCACAGGATGACATTCTTTCCATTGGGGTTAGGGACATATATTTTTGCAGAAAGCATCCTGGCATGAAGGCCTTTAAAGTTTATACAACTAATACCATCAAGTATGGCCACAATGATTAAAATTAAAGAAAACTTTCAACAACTTCTCAAAAACTGCCAGACAGAATTTAACCAAATTTGATAGAAGGCATCCTGTCCTAAAGGTCTTTCAGATTCGTGCAAGTGATTGTTGATCCACTGTCAAATATGGTCACCTTTACTGAAACCTTTTAACGATGACTTCTTAAAAACCTTTTTTTCAGAATTTGACCAAATTTGATTGCATACTGGCATAAAGGCCTTTCAAGTTTATACAAATGATGCAAATCTACCATCAATATGGCCACATTTACTACAAATATAAAAACCTTTAAATTACTTTTCAAAAGTCATGAACAGAATTTGACAAAATTTGAGAGGAAATATCCATTAATGAAGACCTTGCATTTTTTTACAAAAGATATCAATCTGCCATTAAATGTGGCCACCAATACTAAAAATAGAAAAACTTTTAAATGACTTCTTCTCAAAAACAGCTGGACTAATTTAAACTAAACTTAGCAAATAGCATTATGGGATAAGGGTCTTTTATAGTTGTTTGAATTATACTAATCCACTGTCAGATATGGTTGCCATTACTAAAAATAGAAAAACCTTTGACTTCTCAAAAACAGCTAATTAGAATTTTACCAAATTTGACAGAAAGCAACCTGGTATGAAGGCCTTTCAGTTTTGAATAAATTATGCTGATCCACTATTTAATACGGTTATTGTTACTAAAAATAGAAAGTCTTTAAAAAACTTCTCAAAAATCTGTCAAAAGAAGTTGACCAAATTCCACAGAAAGCATTCAGGCATAAGGCCTTTCAGATTTGCACAAAAGATGCTGATCCACCATCCAATATGGCTGCCATTTCTAAAAATATAAAAACCTTCATATGTCAGAAAGCATCATACTAACCCTGATTTCTTGGCCAACTGCCCTTATATTTGGCTTTGAGGTAGATGTCTCTAAGTCCCACTTGGTCCTCTTGTCTCTTATGTTTTGATGGATGCTTTGTTCATGTTTCATACTCTACTGGCATGAAATCTTTGTTGTTGTTATTTTGTTATGTGGACTGTGTCTTTGTTCAGGAATTACTTCACTACAACCAGCTTGCAATGGATGCAGTCCAGACTGGCATGGGAGCAGGAGATCTTGGTCAGCAGGTCATAATTTTAACCAAAGAGATTGAAAGGCTTAAAGAGCAGCACAGGTTTGTTAAAAGAAATTCATTTCCAATTTAAAGTTATTTATATTTTTTTTATATCATGGAAAAATTATGAAACAAGTTTTATTAAAAATTTCTTGTTGTGCAAGACTGTTAAAGTCAAACATTTTAATTTTTTTACAAGGTTAAAAAATTTTATGAGAAATATACACAAATATAGGATTTTTTCCCTATCACTATTAAAAATGTGGTTTTATTCATGAAACTGTGGAGAGAAAAAAATGTTGTACTTGTCTCATGAGTACCAGTCTGGTACATTTGGATGCTGCAGATATTATTCTTTTATCTTGTGAACCATCATGATGTGATATTTCATGTGTGTAATATGAAATATTTTGAGATGCAAAATCATGTCAACAGCATCATGTGATATAAATGTTTTAAGACATCCACGTTTTTCTGTAGATTGGAGCTGGCAGAGTTACAAGGCCAGCAGGAAATGAAAGGGAGTTTTCTGCCACAGCCATTGATTGCTCCACCCAAAAAACGAGAATATGACCCTGATGACCCACACCTGATCGAGGATATGCAGGAGTTAGAACTTCAGAACATGGATCTGCAGGTACAAGCAAAAGACAACAGTCTCATTGCTTGCCTGTTTTTTTGTCTCTCTCTGTCTGACTGCCTTTCTACTGCCATTTTTCTTTTAATCAGAATGGTTGATCAGTCTTTTGACCTCTCATGATGCCCTTTATGACTCTACAACTTTTTTAGATAGATGTGGTAAGTCATAATTAAAATGTTTAGTATGATTATCAGGGCCCATCACCGGGGTGAAAAGGTTGCTTTGGGGTGTCAAATTTTACTTTGAATTATCAGTAAAGTATACCTGCCATATTCCCAGACAGTGTTGGTTTTTTTTTGAGACATAAAAAGTGTGCTTTGAGGTTTCAAGGAAGGGGGGGGGGGGCAGTGGTTGTGACCCCAAAAAAGGGATGTCATCCAATTGAGAATAAACTATCTTTTCATATAAGCATATAGGAAATGACTGGAAATTCAAATCTGAATAAAAGAAAATAACATATTTGTTTTGTTTAAAGCATTTAATACACTTGAAAAAATAGTTGGTAGACTTAGCATTGTCAGATATCACCACCACACACATACACATATATGCAAACACGTGCATAATCACAACCACACTGACATTAAATCAAAAAATACACCAAGTTTCTGTCTTTAAAATCCATTGGATGGTGGAATATAGTCTTAATTAGATGCACTTTGCTGCTCTCAATAGTTCAGCAGGGCGATTTGAAGGTAATGCAAGTGTAATTTGTGTTCATCTTTGTACTCACTAAAGACTGGATGGTACTGTTGTTCAAGCTTCCCTGCTGGATTCTCTGAACAAATCCCTGTCAAAACTAGTTGTTCTTGCCAACCATAATGTTAGCATTGTCAGAACTGTATCTGATGCAGTTTGACCACAAGATATGCTTGTCTCAATAAAAAAAATTTAAAATCACATTAGGGACTGACCATTTCATTGGGGGGGGGGGAGGGAGAGGTGACATAATTTTTTAAAGCTTAATGGATGCCTTACAAGTATTACACCAGTAATAAATGCCTCTGTCCAGTACTTATATTGACCTACATTTTGGTCTGCCTAAGACAACAAATGTAACCATCTTACTGATACTACCAAGGGGATGAGGTTATTCATAGGGAAATGAAAACCTGTTAACAAGTTATGAATTCTCTCTGATCACAAAACATTCAATGGCAGTTTTAAAAAAAAATCTTAATTAAGCACAAGTAGAATTTGCATTTTACGCTGCCATTGGTAGCCATTGTAAGCATAAATGAAGTTAGTTTTCTTCCTGCAGAAAATGAAACTCACGGCACAATTAACATGTTTCAATCACCGATCACTTTGGAAAATGCAACAATCAATTAGGTTCCATTGTTTTTATTCAAGATTGATGATGACTTCCTTTGACGAAGGGTGCATTGTTTTTATTGAAGGTTATAGTCAGTTTGCTTTGGTGAAGGGTGCATGGATTTATTTATTGAAGTCGCCGCAAAAGGTCAACTTTGGTGGACCGAAACAAATGCCCTTTTTTTAATTAGCAACATTAAAGCCTGGTGACGTAGACCAACGTATGGGTTGGAACTGGCGGCTTGTCTACATAAATGAGTAGAAAACAAAGGATTTGTTCAAGCTGGGACCTATGGCTTCTGTAGACATGTACATTTTTTTTGTTATCTCGACGTCAACATAAGCATGACAAATTTGGTTGTACCGGTAATAATAGACTAGGGGAATGGACTTTGCTTTTTTGTTGACATAGGCAGTTTGTCGACATATGTGATGTTGATATAAGTGGGTAGGACTGTATTTTAACAAGATTAAGATAATGAATAATAATATAGAGAACTAATCTGAATGTTCAGTTCAGCATGTCGAATATGTTCTGGCTTGTTCCGATATCACATGCAGGTGGTGCTGCTGTGTCAATGGATGTCGTACACTCCAGAATGACTATTGTTGATATGGTATTTGCAGTATGTGCAAAGAATGAAATGCTCCCCTTGCTGCTGTCCTTCACAAAGTCAAACTCTGTCAACCAGGAGTTCTGAAACATAGTTTTGCTAGGCTTTGCTTGCTTCACTGATGGCTTATCGTTTTCTGAATCACAGCTGCATTTTGACATTTTTTACCTTTAAAAAATGAATCACACTTGAACACTATTCCGACTACTGAAATAATCATGTTTTATGTTTTATATATGGAGTAAAATCTTGCTTCAAAGAAACGTTGCTCCTGTTCACAAACTTGCCAATAATCTTTAATAAAGATGGCCTAAACTTTCTCATTCAAGGCAATGATAGGTAATAACTTTTTTTCTTCAACACGCATCTCTTTGATTTACCTATAACTTGAAACGAATTGGGTTGTTCCACTTATGAACTTTAACTGTGCAATTTATCCTAATGGGCTTTGCCACAGCAGTCTTCAAAGGACTTAACACATCACCCTAGCTGTTGTCAGTCAGTTAAGTAATATGTGAAAAGGTGTTTTTTTTACCTGACCACCTTACCTTTTAATTGCCTCTATGACAATTAGCTGTATAAAATCCCCAAAGATAGATTTCTATGAGCTTTATGCAGGACTGTTTACTGTTTATACAGAATACATGTTGCGGGCATATGTTGAGGTGGTCATTTGTGTGGGTGGTGTGTGTGTTTGAAGATTACAGAAAATCGTTTTATTTTTAAAACTACTGTGTCAGGGGGTTTGGGAGTAAAAAATGTTGTTTTTAGTGTGACATGTTGTGTTATGGCAGGTATGTTAAAGTGATTTACATGTCATCCCAGAATCTAAGAATTGTGTCCAAGAACATTAACAGATTGTAAATGCACATATTTTCCATTGAGTTTAACCCTTTTTATACTGAAGCGCAATCAGACAGGCAGTTGTGTAGAACTGGAAATTTTTTCAGTCAGTGGTGTAGCAGCATGAGTGAATGCAGTGATGTTGGTCAATCTGGCTTTACAGGACAATTTTTTGAAATTATTTTTCAATGTTGTATACCATTTTAAAAAGCATAAAATTTTCCTTAAGGTCATATATTTTTGGGCTGAAAATTTTCAGACTTAAAACTTCAGTTGAAAGTAAAGTTATGTAAGCAAAAAAGCATGCTTCACATTTTTTTTAATAACTTACTTCCAATGCAATTTTCCTATCTGCAATATTAATTTTACCTCCTATATGTAAATGTAGGAAATGAGGGTAATTTTATGCCATTTAAGAAGGTGACAAAATAATAAAAATCCATCAAGAATATCAAAAGGTATTACAATTTTATTAAATTTACTCGCATGAGAATTGGAGAACAAACAGAATAATCCTTACTGGTAAGTCGACAAAGCTTTTCATTTTGGTTCTTCAGTGTTTTTATTCCACAATATTTTTTAATGTAATAATATCAGAGTTATGTTGGGTGTATTTTGGTCCATTTCCAGGGATGCAGTAAAATTTCATAATATTATGCACACACCCAACATCAGTATATGTGCGCACTTTATGAGAAGTGAAGTTCTCAAAATGTCCAGTTAGCTTGAAAAGCATCCACGTCTTCATCATTGTCAATATCTGAGTCAAAAATACCAGTTAACTATTTTTCATCTGCTCAGTTCATTTGATGCAACCAAGATCACGATCCCACGATCCTCACTGCCTAAAATATAAATTTACCCCACAAAATTGTCTATATTTTCATTTAAATCGGTATCAAGATCACAGTCGCTTCAGTACTGTCTGCGTTAAAGTTCAGTTTTGAAATCAAATTTTCTACGAACCAGTTATCATCATCTCCGTTTCATTTCGTCAAAGTCAAGCTCACGATCTGCACTGCCTAAAACATAAATTTTCCCCACAAAATGATCTATATTTTCATCAAAATCGGCATCCACATCACTGCCGTAACTTGCTGTTTCAGCTCTGTCCGCCATGTTGATCTCCACACATTAAAAGTCGTGTTTAAATCAAATTTCAAATAACCAGTTATCATCAGCTCGTTCAGTTTGAAGAAGTAAAGATGGTGATCCCCACTGCCTAGAATGTCAATTTTCCACCCAAAATGGTCTTTATTTTTAACTAATTCAGCAAGCACATAACTGTCTTCACTTCCCTCTTCAGAATATGACTGCCATTTTTTATCTCTGCACGTTAAAACTCGATTTTGCAATCGAATTTTTGCCAGTTTTGGCATCTTTTAAACACAATCTGGTAATGTTATGTGTACCTTCTTCCTTTATTTCCTTCTTTTCAAAAGAGTACACATAAATTGATGACGTATTAAACAGTTAAAAATACGTTTCTGCTAAGTTGATAATGGAATATAGTGAACATATGACCGGAGTCGTATCCCGCTGGCAAAGGTAAAGTACGACTGGAGTCGTATCCCGCTGCAAAAGGGTTAAGAACCTACAGGGTTTGTTTTGCAGTTAGATTTTGTCAGTTAATTGACCAGATGTCCTATAAAATAATGTTCATTACATCTGAACATATCTGGTTATCTAATTAATTGCAACTAAGGATCTATTCATCACTAATCCTCCCTGCCCTGTTGCTGTGAAGTGTATACAGAGAATTCTTTTGTAAAAAGCTCCCAAAAGAAAATTGTGCTTTTGATAAGAAAACAGATTATAATGCAATTTTAGAGAAGAAATAACACTTTTACTAACAGTGACCACTGGTACATGGAGCATATTTCACCTTAATCAAGTTGACAAACATCAACTGTCAGTCACACCATGAGGCATATAATAGCCCTACAGCATAATGACATCACCAGTGTAAACACAGTGGAGAAGACTGACAGCAGTGAGCATTCATAACAATGACTTGACTGTGTTGATGGATGTAATTGAGCATTACCGGTATGTACTACATAATGCCAAGAACTAAACTGATTACTGTTTAACGTACCTTACATTACATACAGAGAGGTCAGCTTAGGACAGATCAGGAGACTTGCAAAATTTGGTTAGGAGTTTTGACTTCAAAAAAGGGAGGATTTTCAACCTGATTTTTAGCATGCAAATGGACAAAAATTACAACTATTGAACAAATTTCCATTTTTAAAAAAATTAAAATGCACATCATCTCATCACGTCAGTCCTTTCACAGTAACTTGTTGCCATACATATTCTCCTTCTATGTACCACAAGCATTTTTAGCATCTCTTTGGAGATCATTGTCTGGATTAGATTTGTGGCAGTCCTCTTCATTGTTGATATTAACGCTTAGGAGATGATGTATTGTTACTGGATCCAGGTTTCCTCTAGAGTCAGTCTGAATTTTCCTCAGAATAGAAAATGTCCTATCCGTGTTGGCATTGAAATGTGGCAATATTGATACAACTCAGTGAAGAAGTTAAATTGTTTCCTGCCTGTGGGTAGATTCAGGTTGCTGATTGTTTGCCAGAACTTCTCAAGATTAGTGCTATCTGCATCTAATATGGAAAGTTCCTCTTAAAATAGACTGTATAGGAATGGCAGAATGCATATTCATGTCCCTTTGAACTTGATTCCAACCACTGAAATTCCTGTTTCCATCCATTATTGACTTTTGTGAGATATTTTGGTCTTTTAGATTTTGGCGTTTTAGCATTGGGAGATCACACATGCTTAGATGTTGACAAACGTTAAATTCCGATACCAAACCAACCTGTTTTTATGCCACCTGAGCTCTTTAGTACTGTCTAATCCAACCATAATCCATTAACATCTTTAATCACTTCCAAATTACTACTGATCACACATTGTATAAACCAATTATTAATTTTAGGTTATTGTCTGTCGGATTAGTAATTAAAGTGTCCTGCTCACAGTCACATGATTACAGGAAGTCTTTACTGGATATATACTACACTGGAAGCAAGATGTAAAAAAGACCCAGAAAAATTTATGTTCTGGAATTTTTTTAATAATAAGTTTGAGTATGCAGGAGATTTCAGTGAGTGACGTGAGGGATGGGAGACACCACTCATCTCGGGAGGAAAACCCTCCTGGTTGGGAGGTTCACATGTATGCATTTATTATATTTATCTCGATGTAGTTTAACCAAACTTTGCTCAAGATGGTTTGAACTGACCATTTGTTTTGTCTTAACCAATTCAGACTGTCCTCAGTGTTATTTTCTCTGTTTCTGTCAATTAAAACTAAAGTTATTAGGATAATATTTTGATATGTTTGTATAATGATCACATTAAGTTTAAGAAAAATGTGCAATAGGGATATCTTGAAATGAGGAAAATGATGACAGTTTCTACATGGGCTACAAAGTCAAAGGATTATTTCCATCTTTTGCAAGTTTAGTTGGCAGGTACTTGATAATATTTTGTACCCGACTTTCTCTTTGTATTTTTTGTTTTTCAAAATCAGAAGTTAGGCACTTTATTAGCAACCTGAATAGAAATGCAGGAACCCTGTAGTAGTCACCTTTTTCCATTTGTCCATCTACCCATCCATTCGGACTTCTTGTAACCAGCATAACTCTGCATCATTTCCACATATCTCAATGCCATTTTAGGTGAATTGCATATTAAATATAAATGTTCCTTTTAAAGGTCTTTTTTTTAATGTCAAATTTCTCCACTACAAGCAGATCTTTGCAACCAGCATAGCTTGGGATCCATTCAGCATATTCTGATGGAATTTGGTGTGTACATTGTCTTGCAGGTATAGATGTGCCTTTTATTGGTTTTGTCTCATCAACTCCATTTTGGATAGAGTTATGACCCCTGACAGTTAACTACATATCTTCAAATGGAATGTTGCTTATAACTAGCATAGCTCAAGATCCATTCAACATATTCTGATGCAGTTTGAAGTGAACATTGTCTTGTAGATTTACATGTGCCTTTTATGGATTTAGTCTTGTTTAGAAGAGTTATTGGGACTCTGCTTGCTTGTTTTCCTGAATTTGATCTCTGCAAGATAACTTTACCAAAATTTGTTGGATTTTAACCAAATTTGGCATGTGGTTTCAGATTGATTTCACCTTGAGTGAGTTTAAATTCCAGCATTCCACAACATCGTTTACAAGCATTATGGCCCCAGATTGTCTGTCCTTATTTTGGTTTCCACAGCATAATTTGACAATGTTTTCTTGCATTTCAGCCAAATTTGGCATGCAGCTTTATATTGATGAGACCTTGAATGAGATTAATTTCACATGTTCCACATTATCATTTAGAAGAGCAATGGCCCCTGATTAGCCATCCTTCTAACTTTGCTTTCTGCAGCATAACTTTACTAAGGAATACACAAGGAAGTTATGATGTGCCTTTATATTGATTAGACTTTGAATGAGATGGATTTGCAGCATTCCACATCATCATAGAGTGGAGTTGTGGTCACAGAATGCCCATCTTCTCCAAACTTTGGTTTTCCAGTAGAAGTTTGTCTGTTTAAGGACCTGTAGAGCTAATTGTAGAAAGCTGGACCCTTGTGAAGCAACCATCGCTACCAGCTATAGTATCACCAACTTGGATAAAGTTTGAAATTATATTGTCATTTTTTCATGTTAAACTTAACATAAACGTCAGTATCAGTTATTTTAATCATGATCATAAAAAGATCTTAAAACAAGAACAAAAACTACTGATAATAATAATAATAATAATAATAATAATAATAATAATAATAATAAACAGCTTTGTGAAGTGCCGATCAATTTATCAGATCTCTCTTAAGGTTGCTCACTTCTCCCTGTGTTGGGGACCCAGGATGGTATCTAATTGTCATATTGATTTGGTTTTGGTTCGGTTTAGTGTTTAACAGCACAGCAACACAAGTAGGTTATTTAGTGCTGAGGAAATTGGAGTAAAGTGCCTTGGCCAAGGGCACACCACAGTAGCTGACCTGATGGTAGAATTCAAACCAGTACCCTTTGGTTTGAATCCTACCATCCAATCAGCCCAGGTCAGCTATTGTGATGTGTTCTTGGGCAGGACACTTTACTCCAAAAGAATTACCCTAGTGCTAAGAGCCACAATAGTTAAGAAACATTTAAATGATGTTGAAAGTGTAATGATAACTTGTATTTATAAATAATAATAATAATAATAATAATAATAATAATAATAATAATAATAGTATTATTATTATCATTATTATTATTATTATTATTATTATTATTATTATTATTATTATTATTATTATTATTATTATTATTGTTATAATCTGCAGGCCCATGTTACACAGCTTAATAGTGAACTTGCCCAGATGAAGATCAAAGAAAGGCAGCTTCAGCAAAAGGTATCTTTCCATCTCCTTTATATGTCTTTTAGCTGTCTGTCTGTCTCTGTATGTCTCTTTTTCTCTTAATCAATTTCATTCACATATATACATTGTGCTGTCCTGGTTAAAATGTTATGTTCATTTAGTCTGGATTTCCCAGATTTAGAATATTAATATGGAGTCAAGATTCAATATTTTCATGGTCTGTATTTAATATTTTCAGAGTTGGGATTTAATATTGTCAGATTTGATAGATTGCTAAATTAGGTTTAAGTGGAACCTTTAACATGATGTAAAATCAGGACATAATTTACTTCACTTGAGACTAGCTATGTATTCTAGAAGCTGTTCAGCTTAAGAACTCAAGCTGGCTGGACCATTTTTCTACAAAATCATGCATAAAAATGAATATCTTTTTTGTATTTTACTTTATATTCCCAGAAAGCATAGGAGATTGAATTGGGACTGTCCATCCTTCCATCTGTCCATCCATCCATCCTTCGAGCCATTTGTCCATTCCACTTTCATTCCATACAATAACTGCCTTAATTATTCTTATTATTGTATTTTAATCAATTTTTGTATGCAGCTTGATATTGATAAGACCTTGGCTGAGTTTGATTGTGAGCATTCTACATCATCTTTTAGCAAAGTTGTAGCAACGAATTATCAAATGAACCCACTTTTCTTTCAGCACAGTAACTCTATGGTGCTTGATTTTTATGACACCTTGACTGTGTTCAATTGTCAGTATTTTGCATCATGTTTAGCTGAATTGTAATCCTTAATTATCATTAATGAGAGTCTTATTCCCTGATTATCAGTCACCCACTTTCTAATCCATGCAATAAATCCCTTGATTATCATTAGATTTCAACCAAATTTGTTATTATGTTTGATATTGATGAGACCTTTGCTGAGTTCGATTGTCAGCATTCTTTGCCATAACTTAGCCCCTAATTGTCAGACTCTTACACTTTTATTTCCACACAGTAGCTCCCATAATTATTTTTGCATTTCAACCAGATCTAGAATGCAACTTGATATTAATGAAACCTTGGCTGAGTTTGAATGTCAGCATTCTGCATTGTCATTTAATAGAGTTATAGACCTTGATTGTTAGACCCACCCAGTTTTCTTTCTGTGCAGCAACTCCCTTAATTATTATTGGTTTTCAACCAAATTTGGTATGCACCTTGATTTTATGACACCTTGGCTGAGTTCAGTTTTCAGTGTTCAGTATCATTGTTTAGTTAGGTTATAGCCTCAGATTGTCAGACCCACCTAATTTTTCTCTGCACAATAACTTCCTTGATTATTATTGGATTTTAGCCAAATATTGTGGGCCATTTGGTATTGATGAGGCCTTTTGCTGAATTTGATTGTCAGCATTTTGCAGTATCATTTAATGTAGTTATTACCCCTGATTGTGAACCCACCCACTTTAATTTCCAGACAACTTATTTATTTATGATTGGATTTCATAGAATTTGGTAGACAACTTGATATTGATAGGATATTGGCTGACTTTTATTATCAGCATTCTGTGTCATTATTTAGCAGAAATATGGCCTGTGGTTGTCGGACCCATCCACTTTTATTTTTGAGCAATAAATACAGCTTAATATTGTTGTGATCTCGGCTGAATTCAGTTGTCAACATTCTACATCATTTAGCACAGTTACAATCCCTGATTTTCAGACCCATCCATTTGAATTTCTGCACATGAATGACTCCCTTATTGGATTTTAAACATATACTCGCTTTTAAGTAGAGTCCAACTGCAAGCAATTTAGATCCTGATCTGCCATCACATAATGCACCAGCAGAGCAAGGTCTGTATTGTTTGTTCTACTGATTACTCCTAACAAACTGCATAGACCCAGATCTTCCATTGCATTTTGCAATGGTAGATCTGGGTTTGTGCAGTTTGTAGTTGGACTCGACTTATAAGTGAGTATAACGGTAGTTGGCAGCTTGATACTAAGACCTCGGCTGAGTTTCATTGTCAGTGTTGTTTAGGTGCATGTTCAGCATGCAACATCATCTTTCACCAGAGCCATGGCCTCTGCTTGTCAACTCACCCACTTTCCTTTCTATGCAGTAACTTCCTTAATTCTTATTGGATTTCAACCAGATCTGGTATGCAACTTTGATGAAACTTTGGCTTAGTTTTATTTTTCATTGTTTGATCTGCATCATAATTTAGCAGAAGTGTGTCCCCTGATTTTTGTACCCACCTACTTCTGTTTCTATACCATTATTCCCTTAATATTGAATTTCAAGAAAATTTTATATGTGGTTCTGTACTGATATAACTTTAGTGGAACTTGTTTATCAGCTTGCATCACTTTAAGGAGCTATGGCCACTGAATGTTGGACCCACATTTTGTATGCAGCTTAGTATTGAAGAGACTTCACCTGGGTTCCATTGTCATTGTTCTATGTCATCAGTAATGTCTTCCCATGCAAATATACCATAACCCATTTACTATATCACCATTGTTACCTTGCCTTTTCCACTACAAAACTTCACTCTGATACTTCCAACAAAAAGTGAGGGACATCAGCTCCAGGAATTTGCTTGTTATGACTAGAGTAAATGTAATAATTTTTGAATTGGAAAATAGATTATACAATGGACCTTCAGTTACTTGTTTTCAATCAGTTTTGAACATTTCAATGCCATTTGTTAATTTTATGGACAATTTTAAAAATGATTATGTAAATTGTCTCTGGTCCTTGCCCTTCCTAATGATTGAAATAAATAAACACTGGCTGTAGGCAAAATTACACGTTATATAATCTAGCTAGTTGATAAAGTTCTATATTTGCATTATCTTTAGGCTGATGATATTCATTACCATTCCCAGAGTAACAGTTATATGTGTCCGCCCAGTCCTGAGGGGCACTTTACAGATGGGACTCCAACAGGACCCTTACTGACAGAACCCACACAAATGGAAGTAAGGGAAATCATACCTTATTCAGTAGATAAGGGCAGAAGTCATTTCACTAATTTACTGTATGATAGAAATGTATCTTTTTGTGTAAAATATGTTTTAATAGCAGTTTTACACTACCTGCTGTTATTACATTGTTGTCTCATTTCCTGGTGCTAGTCCCCAGTCCAAGGTGAAAATTCCATCCACCAGTTAGTAATTGGAAGTGGGAAACAAAAACTACTCAGTTCTAGTCCAATGCCTTAGTCACTTGTCATGCGGAACATCATCCTTCTTTTCCTTAGACTGTACATTGGTAACAAATGTCTCTGGGCACTAAAGATTTTCACTAATTCAAGTGTCTTTTGCCATAATTTCAATCAATATTATCCAATTCTTTGTTGCAAATTAAAATACTTTCAGATGTTAGACATTAAAATTATCAATGTTCAATACTCAGAAAAACCAGTAAAAGAATTAAGTGTTTTTGATATTTCAGTATCCATAGGAACTGAAACACTGAAAATTGTAGCAGTTGTCCGTTGGTTAATTAGTGCTGCAACTCCATTGCCTATTCGAGTAGCATTCTCATGCTATCTTGTTTGAGGAGAAACATTTAGCTATCACTCGACCATGTTTTTCAGAGAAAATAGAATCATATGGCTAAGATATACCTATCCAAAGAGAAAAAACAGGAAATTCTCTAAATATGGGGGGATTTAATGAAGAAACAAAGGTGCAGCAAGCATTTGATGCGCGATTTTTTGTGCATTAACTTAATTTTTTCAGCACGATGTTTTAGAAATTTGCATGAATCCCACAATCATGTATCCTAGAATACACCCTGTAGACCATTGTGACCTTCTTTTTATGCTTTAATGAATTTTTTAATGATCTTTTGCCACATACTGCAATAGCAGGTACTAGCTTTTAACGCAATTCCATCACTTACGTTTTATACATATTCAGGTAATATACATTTTAAAATGTTTTCAAGATTCTTAGTAAAAAATGGCCCATTTTATAAACTGGGACCTTTTTGACAAATGTAATAATTTACATCTAGTTTACTTTAGGTATACATCATTGATTAAAAGTTATTTACATTTCTTCTGTCTTTTTTCAGTACCTTAGAAATATACTGCATCAGTATATGATGGGAAAAGAGACAAAGGTAATTGACTTGCATAATTTTTTCCATTATTTATAACAATTGTATCAGTAGTTGTATATACATATATAGAGAGAGACGGAGAGAGAGAGAGTTACAAATATGCACCAAACAGAGCAGAAAGTGCTATCCCTGGATCCTACAGTAGTATCAGTTTTTTGGTGATGTGTGTGCTTGATCAAGGAAGTTTAGGGTTTGGTGCATGCAGGGAAGGCAATCGGTGCCATAACTCTCAGACCTGGGCTCGAATCTCTGTTGAGTACGAATTGAAATTTGCTAACCTGTATGATAATATTATTTCTTTATATTATCAAGCATTCTACTGTTGGATCCAGGGATAGCACTTTTTGCTCTGTTTGGTGTATATTTGTAATTCTTTATAATAACCTCTATCTACCTTGATTTCTGTTGTAGGAATCTGGAGTGACTGTGTACTTAGATGAGAAGTAATTACTGGGTTGATATGTGGGTGTGTCTGCTACACACGAATGCCTATACCAGCAGCTTTGTAGCATAATTTTTGGTGATGTGTGCATGGTTGAGGAGGTATAGGGGTTGGTGTGTGCAGGCAAGGTGAAGGGTACTGTAACCTGTGGATCCAGGTTCGAATCTATGTAGAGTACAAATTAAAAATTCTGTAACTTTTATGATAATATTATTTCTTCATATACAGTCAAACCTGTCGACAGCAGTCACCCATGGGAAAAGGCCAAAGTGGCCTATGTAGATAGGTGACCTCTGAAGGCAGGTTCAGCTTTCAAACTTGGTTGATGACAAATACATGTACTATGCACCGAATAGCATTAGCATTATTATTAGTAGTAGTAGTATGCTATCAGATACATATATTTAGTTTAGCGAATAAGCAAAAAGAAGAAAAAAAAAAAAAAAAAGTTCCACTTGAATCCATGATGTACATTAAATTGTCACTTTTCAGTAGAAATGGCGTTTAAATAAAATTACTAATTGACAGCTTACTTGTGATTGTCAAACACAGGACTGACTTTTTGTTAGGCCAGCTGGTATAATTAGACATGAAAACAGGTTTTATACTTCATACAATTGATGGATTAAGCAGTTGCTCAAGCTCACCGAGATCAAAAGACAGTCGGCTTTTGTGCCTTTGATGATTAGGGAATGAAAAGAAGCTTCCTGCAGCTATTGTTAGAAGCATATAAACCGTAAGGGATATCACAAGTGCAGTGTACATGTATCTCGACTCATTTGATGTGATGGTACGTAATCTCTTACACTCCAGATTAACATTGTTCTCAAAATCGGCCATAATATCTCGCTTACGCTTAATAATCCCTTGGATCTGAGTTTGCCCGACTCCCATTTCTGCTGCAATTACACAACTACTTTGTCCACTATCCAGGAAACGAATTGCTTCGATTCTCTCATGTAAGGACAAAAACCGCCTTGCTTTACAAGCTGACATGTTGAAACCTTTGAGTTTGACTGACAGCGTGACTTGATTATGGTAAGTACAATCGAGATATGAAATGCTTAAGCATCGAATCAAATAATATACTTTTATCTAAATAATGCCTTGCTCATCAAACAAAAGAAGGTTTTAATTTGCATACTTGGAACGGTCACTGCTGATACGCTCCAGTGACCACTTAAGGCAGGGTAAAACCATGGTTTGGTTAAGAAACACCTGGCAGATGACCACTGAAAGCAGGTGACTGTTAAAGACATGGCATTTATATAGGAAATCTGCTGGGGGGGAAATTAGAATGACCACTGAACACAGGTGACCGCTGAACACAGGCGACTACTAGAACATGTTTGACTATATATATATATATATATATATATACATATATATATATATATATATATATATATATATATACACATACATACATACATACATACATATATTTTACATTTATTATCTGCATGCAGTGAAGTTTTAGTCCTAGTTACAGAATTTGTTGCATATAGTTCGACCTGTCTATAAAGGACACTATTGGGATATAAAAATATCTTTATGGGCAGGTGTCCTTTATATAGAGGTAACTAAATAATGTGGAAATTAACAAAATGTACCCATTAACATTGTCCATTATATACAGGCATTTTTTTATGAAGGTGTTCACTACAACAGGTTTTACTGTATTATCTTTGGACCAATATATTCACCTTTTACAGTCTTAAGAAATATAAACTGCCTTCAAAACACATTGGTGCTTGCATTTAGAAACTTTAAGAATGTATATAGTAAAACCTGTCTTTAGATACCACTTCTTGGGAGACCACCTGTCCAGAGAAACCAGGCTACAGATTCACTGAATGTTTCAAAACTTTTCCTGAAATTGGGATTTTGCATTATCTTGCTTATGATATCTCAGATAATATTGGGATTTTTGTGAGAGGTAGATAAAATACAAGGGATGACAAATAACTTAGTTTTAAAATTGTACACCTGGAAGTTCTTTCATTCTTGAAAAACAAGTGGAGGAGTTCCTCAAATTGTTCTCCGAGATAAAACTTGATTTAATTTGAGTAAAATGCAGGATATTATGACTGTATTTCAATCCATAATGCCTGCTTAATGTTGAGTGAAAAACTCATCATTCCAAACCATGCAATAAGAAAGAGATTTCAAAAACTCATTTTGAGGAAGAAAATTTAAGATATTTAATGAAACCTGGGCCAGATTCTTAATGCACATATTAATGTGATATATAATGTGATTACCTCTTTTGAGAGACCACCTGTCTTGAGAGACCATTGTTTGTAGGCAGAAGGGGTGGTCTCTCAAGATAGATTTTACTTTACAATTGTAAAATGAACTATATTTGAAATGGATGTAAATTAAAAGTTCATTAGATGATTATATTTATTATTTGTTATTAATGATTGATTGATTAGGGCTCTTCCATTTAAACATACACGGTTCTCAGGAAAGGCATTTAATATATATATATATATATATATATATATATATATATATATATATATATATATATATATATATATATATATATATATATATATGCTGGGGTACTCTAATTACTCAAACAGTTCCTGTGAAAGTAGTACAAAATTCTAAATCTCATCAATGGGTGACAACTTCATGCTGAAAGTTCCTTCCCTGGGTCCCTAGTAATGTTAGTAATGTTTTACTGGAACAGCCCTTATATGATTGGATTGATCCTGATCAGAGCTGTGTATTACCAGCAATGGTGCAATATAATATGATTGCAGAGTGAGATCACAAAAATAAATCCAGTCAAAATTTATCACCTTAAATAGTATAACCACTACAGATCCATTCACACTAAAATTTAACTAGCCTAAATGAAAAGTTTTTGAACAACACTGCCAAAATTTTACATTCACAAAAAATACCTGATTTACATTTTTTCAGACTTTAACCCGTGTTATTGCTACAATTGTGAAGTTTTCTGAGGAGCAGTTGAAGCAAGTCTTATCCAAGGAAGACAGCAAATCTAGTGTAAGCATGATTTTGCATATATAAGGGATCTTGTACTGTTTTATTTGGATATACAATTTATGAAATGGTTTGAATGATATGCCACAAGCAGCTTGCAGTGAGTAATATATTACGCTCCCTGTCATAAATTAAGTGTTCTAATCTTCATGCATGTAAGTACAAGATATTTTATTTATCACATAACTGCAATGACTTTTCATGCTTGATGTCACTTTGTAGCTTATAGTATATACTGTGAATTTTTATATTTTCCTGTGTATCAGTTTGTGTGGTTTTGTAAAAAAATGGACATTTTGATTGGTACTAAAATTCATGGATTTTGGAATTGTTACTATTAAGACTGGAAGGGGTGCTATTTTTTCTGTTAGGACTGGAAGTGGTGCTATTGTTTCTACTAGGACTGGAAGGGGTGCTATTGTTTCTATTAAGACTGGAAGGGGTGCTATTGTTTCTGTTAGGACTGGAAGGGGTGCTATTGTTTCTATTAAGACTGGAAGGGGTGCTATTGTTTCTATTAGGACTGGAAGGGGTGCTATTGTTTCTATTAAGACTGGAGGGGGTGCTGTTGTTTCTGTTGGGACTGGAAGGGGTGCTGTTGTTTCTGTTATGACTGGAAGGGGTGCTGTTGTGTCTGTTAGGACTGAAAGGGGTGCTATTGTTTCTATTAAGACTGGAAAGGGTGCTATTGTTTCTACTAAGACTAGAAAGGGTGCTATTGTTTCTGTTAAGACTGGAAGGGGGTGCTATTGTTTATATTAAGACTGCAATGTATACCAAAACATTTCTTAACATGTACAAAGCTCAATCTAGTACACAATTTTGCACCATTGGTGCAAAATAAGGTCACTGGCTCCTTGGAAAAAGCCTGATTTGGAAATATATCATTTAATTGGAAAAGGTAGTTCCTCCACTACTGACAGCTATGTGCATGTTCGTTTACACAATTACTGATTTTGTAAACATTTACAGGCAGTAAACAAAGCTAAGACACTTACACAAGTAGACATTGCAGCCTTAGTATCTATACTGAGTTTATTGTTCATTTGGTCTTTAAATTTGTGATTTATGGCAGCCAGGTAATCCATGACAAATTGTTACCCATTGAAAAATGATAAATTCACAGTCTGAGCCTGTATCATGACTCCAGATATTGTGAATGATAATGTTATTTGAGTCAATGCTCCGTGTACAAAATTTATCAAATTTAAAAAAGACATATTTATTGTCAGCTATGCATGTTGAATATATGTTATCAAGTTTAAAATTTTGTCTAGCTCAGTACATGTAAAACTTAAAAGGATATGACTTGTATTGTATTTAACTCCATGGTAGAAACTTAGTAGAATTAATCATAGTGATTTATTTTGGTGATACTCTTGAATCAGTTGCTTGGTTTGCTTATCAAGTCATTGTTTTGCATTGTCTCCATAAATTAAATATTCTGTCAGTGATATTTTTTTCTATTAGTAGGTATCACTCTTTCAGTGAAAACAGCAGTGGCATTGTCAACAGAATTATGGTGCTATACTTGTCATCCTCCTTTTGACAAAAAGCAGGGGACATAGTATTCACATTTCAATGTGTCTGTCATACTTTTGTTTCCACTCTATAACTTTCAAGCCATTCTCATGAAGGAATGAAACTTGGTCTACATATACATAATCATTAGAAAGTGTGTAACATACAACATTTGGGGTCTTCTCTTCAGGGTCAAGGTCACACCTAAGTATTTTAAGTTTTTCATCACACTTTCCTTTCTGTGTTATAACTTTAGAACCCTTTGAGATTAATGGATGCAACCTGATATACTTATATATCATCACTAACAGGTGTGTGCATACCACAATGGAGGTTTTGTATTCAGGGTCAAGGTCATGACTTAATATTTTCGTTTTCTGTTACATTTTCCATTCCACTTTATAAATTCAGAGCCTCTTGAGCTTAAGGGATGATCTTGTGATCAATGACTTGTATATCATTACAAGAAGGTGTGCTGTGTACCACATTCATAATCTCATCTTTAAGGCCAAAGTCATGGTTTAGTATTTTTTGTTTTCCTTCACACTTTTTTTTCACTCATGAATTTTAAAACTTTGATATTAAGGGATGAAACTTGGTATACTTGTACATCATCACTAGAAGCTGTATCACACACCACATTGGGGGTCCTGTTTTCAGGATCAAGGTCACAGGTTCATAATTTAGGTTTCAAGTCACATTTTCCAGTCTGCTATATAGTTTAAGAGCTGTTTAAAACAAATGGATGAAACTTGGTATACTTATATATTGTCACTAGATGTTTTGCATTCTACATTTGGAATTCTATCATCCAAGTCTAGGTCAGAGGTCAATATTTTAAAGTTTCATTTGTTTGTGTCTTTTATCTGAATGAACCATGGTACACTTCTGTTTCTCAATTGAATTACATCTTGTTTATCATAGTCAAAGTTTTTATCATCAAGCTCAAGGTCACTGATCATTTTGTTCTCTTTTGAGGCACTTGTACTGTAATGCTCTTTGAGACACAGCCATTAAACTTGGTTACTTTCAATGTAGGCCCAGTATGTCTATAGCTCTGTTGCAACGATCACAGATTTCATGATTGTATACTTTTGGTGACCTCACAACAGTCAGTTGGGGACAAATATTCACTGAATTTGCTTGTATGTTTTTTTAAGTTGTATATTTTCTAACATTAATGGAATGGAATGTTTTCTTGTGTTCTTTGAAAGAATCATTAATCTGGATATGTGATTAATATATATGGGAACAAAAGTGCCATAATTAATGAGGTTTCACTGTACTTATAATTCATGTCATTCCATTTTTTGCAGTACCATATTTGACATGATATTTGCACATACCTCAATAAGCACACCCTTATCAATTTTAAGGGAAAGCGTCTCGTACCTTGTGTGCTGTGTGTGTGTGAAGCATTTATAAAATACGCCTGTAACATCAAGATTTTCTTGCAACTTACTACCAGGTTTGTTTGTTGTCTCATTACCACTTAACCTTTAAGGGTTAAATCAGACTCAAAAACATGTGTTTTATTATGCATGACCATATTGGGAGAAAGAGTTAAATTCCCAGTGGCGAGCTCTCAAAACAGGTAGCTCATTCTTATGTGCATTCATATAATGTGGACAGGGTTATGACATCATCTGTGTGCACTTATTATAATAAGCTTCAACCACAGTAAAATTTACTCAATATTTTTGTAAGTGTACAGTGTTGGTATTGTGTCAAATATGGCACTTTACATCTGCATAGAGCTTTACTCTATCTCATTAAACACTGCATTATCAAAAGAGCAAAATCCAAATACTGTTTTATGTAGATTTCCACTGTATGAGAATTTAAAATAAATTAATATTCCTTGAAAGCAGATCAGTAATATGTTCATCTAAAATCTTTTTTCCAAATCTTGCAATACTAGTACCCTTTAAATGTGTGGTTTCAGCATGTGAACATAGTTTTAACAAGAAAATAATATAATGTTCTAATTATGCACAAATATGAAAACATTGTCCATTTATTTCAGGTTTTCTCATACCTAGCAAAGTAGTTTATGATTCAAGCCTGTCTGAAGGTATTGCAACAATCCAAAGTGCATATATATGTAACAACCTATTTGTTTATTTGACCTATTTGCAGATTCACTAGGCTGATAATAGCACGAGTAGCTTTGCAGTGTAACCTCTGGTTTGTTATTCATATATTAATCTTTCATCTGGTGAGAGTTTTCCATAAAAATTTTCATTGTCATTTAGCATAACAAGTATTGGCAAATAGGACTGAGGTGGCAGTTTTAAAAATAATGTGTTAAATTTCTTTATGCTCTGCTATGAATGTGGAAGGTGCATGTAGTTTTACCCTTTTCCATCCATCACATCTTGGAGGGAGCTGTAGTGGCTTAGTGGTTAAGGCATTGGATTTGTGACCAGAAGGGTGCAGATCTGATTCCCACTATATGATAAGCTTGGATCGACTACCATGGTGTGTCCTTGGGCAAGGCACTTGCCATGACTACCATGGTGTGTCCTTGGGCAAGGCACTTGCCATGACAGGATATAACCTTCAAAGTGTTGCTGTGCTGTTAAAATGCCAGAAAGCCATCTTGCTTAAAGTTCGTGTTCAGGTCAGTTTCTTAGCTATTGTTAGCCCCAGAGATATGCAAATTGGTATCTAGATGTGTTTTGGTTAATACAACACCTTTTTACAAAAAGTAGGTCACTGTGACCTATATTTTGTGCTTCAGTGACTTTTGGTTAAGTTGTATGTTTAGGTCTGTTTCGCAGACATTATTGGTTACAGATGCATGCATCTTGATATGTAGATGATTTGTAAATACAACACCATCTTATCAAAAGTAAGTCACTGTGACCTGTATTTCATGTCTCAGTGACTTTGATTAAGTTTTGCATTGAGGTCACTTTCTCATGAACATTTGACTACAGGATTGTAGAAAAAAAGAAGTGTTGGGACATTTGTGTTCTGTGAATGTATTGATAATGTAAATCATGTTTGCAATTTTCTTTCAAGTGAGACAACACCTGCCATGAATTCTACTACACAGTAGTTCTTTGCTCTAATGAATGCTTTTATATAGATTAGTCAGTACAACCAGATGTTCATTATTGCAAAGTATTTTATTTGTGGTTTTTGTTTTTCTTGTTGGGACAAACAAAATGGTGTTTTCCATTGCTAGAATTTGATAATTGCTAGGTTTATCACACATTGAAACTCCCTAAACCAGCCCCACTGTAACCAGACTGGCCAGCCCCTCTGTAACCCAGTCTGTTCTGCAGACTGGCCAGCCCATCTGTAACCCAGTCTGTTCAGCAGATTGGCCAGCCCCTCAGTAACCCAGTCTGTTCTTCAGACAGGCCAGCCCCGCTGTAACCCAGTCAGTTATGCAGTCCAGCCAATCACTTGGTAACCCAGTCTGTTCTGCAGACCAGCCGAATATCTTGGTCCAAATAAAGCTATTCTAATATTAATCAAACCTCCATAAACTGGTCACCTCTACAAAACAGCAAAATTTTGGGGTTCCAATGATGTCTGCTTTAAGGAAGTTTCACTGTATTAAGTGGATCACTGTAGTGTGAAAGTGCTTTGTGACTGAAATTTCTGTGTCAAATGGCTTAAATTAATACTTTTAATTTGGATTGGGAATAGCTTCACTTGTCAAATGTGAATCTACAGCTCCTGTCTATTATTACCATAACATCTGGTGGGTACAGTGCATCATGGAGAGAACATAATTTTCAAAATCCACAGCTGATTACAACTTGAGACTCGTGACATATTACTACTGCTGAACTACCACAACATGGAAACAGTATTGTTTTCATTTTTTACTAAAATTAGTGGGAGTAGTGTACAAATTGTGTGTGTGATTAGTCATTGGACTATGCAAATGCAGTGTACATTTAGTTAGTTTCTGAAATGGACAGTAGCATGCAAACTGAGGCAAACCATAATGCTAGGCTCAATCTGAATCAGTAGTTGTCTAGATTTTATGGACACCAAGCACATTTGACAGAAAGAGCAAAGACTGCAATCTTGATAGTTCCTGCAAGCACAAGGTTAGGCAGCTCCATTCACAACATTGAAGGGTCGGATTATAACTAATAACAGGTGTGTAGATGTATTGATGCATAAACATTGTTTTGTTTCACCAATAAATGGCAGGACACATAATTTGTTTGCATAGTTTCATGGTCAGTGTTGAGATTCAGTGTTACAGTACTTTTAAATTCATAAATCTTAAAATCAGTTGCTGTGTTTATCTGAAACTTGACTTTTATAATACTTTGTGTCCAAAGTTTGTACCCTAATATGCTAGGGTTTCCAGTCTTGCTTGCATAAATAAATGGAGGATATTTGCTTGTATTGAGTGAATAATGGATATATTTCATCAAGTGAGTGAAAATTCTAGAGTTTTTCACCCACAAGATAAAATATATGTTATTCACTCAGAACAAGCACATTTTCTTTTTATTTTGTGCTCAAACATATTGGCTAGGTCAAGTGCATAACAGAATAAAGTAGCAGATTTGTTATGGTAATGTCACCTGTTTACTGTTTATCTTCTGATGTTTTGAGTGTAATTCGTATAGAAAATATGAGTTGTAACATAATTATCTTTCCTAATTCACAGTTAAAAAAAAAACATGAAAAAAATAAAAATAAAGAAAAATTAAGTACATTGTGGGATTCGGATCTGGTACTCCTGCATAACAGGTCGCCATGCTTACCACTAGACCAAGCAGATGAAATTCTTTGGTCATAATGTTATCGATGCATATTGAAGAGTAAAAAAATAATTGAGATAATTCACTGGTGTGAATAGTCAAATTATTTCTCTTGGAAAATCCACTAATTCACTGACTAGCATAAAATAACAATCTGCGTCATCATAACACTGTTTACATGCAAGACACTGCTTCATCATAACACTGTTTACATGCAAGACACCGTGTTCTGCAGAACCCTCATGGTAGTTGGATATACCATATATACTCGCGTATAATCAGATACCAACTGCAAACTGCATAGACCCAGATCTGCCATCGCATAATGCACTGGCAGATCTGGGTCATTGCAGTTTGTAAGGACTAATCAGTAGAACAAATAACATAGACCCTGATCATAATGTGCCGGCAGAATGTTTGGACCCGACTTATACTGGAGTATAAAATGGTACTTCCCAGAGCTGGGGCTATAACTGTGGGGTGAAGGGGATGGGATGATAATTGTGTTTGTGTGTGTGTGTGGAGGGGGAAATAATAAATACAATCAGAAAAATACTTGTTTCATTTCAATATTTGGCTTTCATTATCATCATAATTCCTCTCTCAGTAGGTGGTGCAACCAGAGATTGTAAAACTTTCATTACATATATATCTTTTAAATGTACAGAGACTCAGACATTATCTTGAATGACTATAATTTGCTGAATACCTTGCTGTGCAGCAATATTGGTTTCTTTTGAATTTGGATTCATGTTTCTTTTTTAATTATTTTCTGCAAGTATGAATTTTACCTTTGAGATACTAGCACACATTTCAGAATAGTGTATTACCATCTATACTTGCGTACAAGTCAAATTCAACTGCAAACAACATAGACCCTGATCTGCCATTGCATAATGCACCAGCAGATCAGGATCTATGCTGTTTTTTCTACTGATTACTCCCAACAAACTGCATAAACCCATTTCTGCCAGTGCATTATGTGATGGTAGATCTGGGTCTGTGCAGTTTGCAGTTGGACTCAACTTATAAGTGGGTACATATGATACATGCATTTGTAGCTTCACAGACAACTATTGTTAGTTCATTACTTCATTTCTTTAATTGGGCATGGTGATCAATACTTGATTAGCAAGGCATGACCAATGTTGACTTAAGCTTACTAACTGCCATCTGTGTGTTCAGTTTCCCATTCATATAGTTTTAATCCATTCTTTAGAAAATTTCCAACTATTCCTTTAAAAATAATAAATATCCTACTGGTATATACTTTCAGCTTGCCATCTCAAAGTAGAAACTGTCTTGGTTTTGTATCACTGTGTTGATACTGATGTTGTTTTAATTTTTATATGGACATCTCACAGGGTCATTTTTGTATATGTACTTTAAGGTTTGAGTTTCAAAAACAGCTATCAATTTCTTCTTTGGCAAATTTGATTGTAAGAAAAATAATCTTGATATTTTAAATTTTTTAAAATAAAATTAAAAGTAGAGAACTGAATTCTTAAGAGAAATGAATGTTCATTCCATTTATCATGTTATTGTCAGCATGCATAACTTCTGCATATTGCTGTGTAATTAAAAATATTGTGTTTATCTTGTGAGAAAGTTGTGTGAGATATGCCTATCCCACACAAGTACACTCAGTAACATGATAGATGATATCATTAAAATTTGCAGTTTCTTGTGGTTTTGGTGTTGAAAGGACAAATTTTACCATTTACTCCAATTACCTTGGCACTAAACAACCTTGATGTGTTGATGCACTGTAAAACTCCAAACCAAACCAGCTTATAAACAGTAATCCATGTTTACTACAAATTCTTTATATAAAGTAATTTTTTTTGGCTCTTTCTATCGATGTATTTCTAATACTACATCCATATATCAATGATACACAATCGTTTTCTTTTAAACACAATTTCCTGGTGAGAAATGAGATATAAAAAAAATAATCCATCATATGCATTGGTATAGGATAGGGAAATCTCACCCTCTTGATCAGAATTACAAGACAGGAATTTACCACAGCCTTATTCCTGCATACAGTCAGACCCTCTGGTTGGAATTTCCTATCCCACACCAGTGCATATGAAGTATTCTGTTAGTATCACCTGTGTCAAATGACAGTGAGACAAAGGTTGGTATAAATTCTCCAGTAGTGAAACTGGCAGATGAGTCATCATCAAACTTTATAAGATTTTGTATCGAGTTCTTGAAAATAATTATGAAATTCTAAAAAATTATCAATATTAAACATTTAAATGTTTGTATTGTATATTTTTAACCCCTGCCAAAAGGGTTAGTAATGTGTGCATGTCTAGCCTTTGTCTACTCTTGTCCATATTACAAGCAATATGACTAACCCTATACACTATGACATGTACACATGACTAATCCAGTTAGAATGGGATTGACATATGCAAAACAAAATTTGTATTGTATATTATTATGATTATTCCATAATCAAAGATTAACTTCTTGTTAAAGTAATGTACATTATGGCACTCTTCATATAGAGGAGACATGGTAGCCCAGTTGGACTTGTAAGGATTGCGGATTTGATACCTGCTCAGGCCAATCCAGGTCAACTGCTTCGATGTGTCTTGGGAACGGCACTTAACTTCCATTTCCTCATCATGATATAGCCAATTGTGTGCTAAAACTGCTGTAAAAAACCAACCAAACAAGCAACCAACTCTTCACGGGTCAGACCATGTGTTTTACCAAATCATTGCATTCAAAATGTTTTTAATTGATATCTTTATGATTCATAGTGTACCTGTAATAAGTGCTAAAGAAGCAAGCTTTTTTTCTGAAAGTAGAATTTAACATTTTATTTGTATGATTGAAAATTTAACTTTTACAATTGAGAAATATGTTGATTGAAATTTTCTTTAAAATGAATTTTTTTTCATCAATACTCATTGCCGTTTTTTCCCCCCATTTTTTTAAGGTACGGCGGTCCTAGCAGCAGATAATATCCAAGGCAGACAAGTCCAATAGATCAGTTCATATCCGGCTACCTGAATCTTGTGAAAATTTTAAGAGTTCATACCCCTGGTACACATCCTGTCATATATCACGTGTGGCTGCTCTCTATGGTTGCCTTTGTTTTCAAAGTGTAATGAGGATTTTCATGGTGAAAATAAAATAAAAGAGTACAATAGTCTGCTAGCATTCCAATGATGTTCAGTAATGTGTTAAATAAATTATTCAGTTGTTGTACAGAACTGTATAGGTCTATAAGACTGTTCAACCCTCTTTGAAATTTATGCTGCTAGATTCAATTTATAATTTATCGACACAAAATGAATGTGAAAGGTGCATTAAGAGACCAATATTACAATATATATTTTATATATTCATTATGTTTTGGAGATAATTATGTATACAGTATGTGCATGCTGCACAACTATAGTTCTCTATTTCTTTGAGTTATGGTTGCTCACAATTAGGGTCTTTGTCAATCTGATGCCACTATTTGTAAAAATTGACAGATAACGGTAAGATCTCTTGTATTTTCAGTATATTAGTAACTTTGAAGTTTACTCAATGATGTACAGGGCTGGACATTAGTAGTTGTCTAGTTGCCCTGGAGAATTTAAACTTGAATTTGGAAAATTTGGCATCCCACTTGTCCAATCAGGTGGATGCCTTGACGGTGTAAGCTATTTAAGACAATTTTTCTATGACATGAAGTGAACTACTGTTCAAAATAATGTCAACTTTTATAAAGCATTTGGCTTTGGCATCACTTCAAGTTTCATATACAAGAAGCTTTTATTGGCATTTTTAATGAACTGGTGACAAGCATGTGCTCTTGGGCAAGTGAATTTCAACACTCATTTGCCTGAATGGAGAAGTGAATTGCAGCTCGAATTTTTTGCATCTTTATGACACATCTCCCTTCTGAATATGACCCAAAATAAATATGTAATATTCTGATTGGTTTATTTGAAATAATTTCTAAACTATTTGTGTTGATGGATAACTCAATGTACACTGCTTTTTAATTTACTGCATAGTTTATATGATAGTGTAAGAATGCTAGACTGAAGTAGTAAGATGGGAATGTAATTTGCTTGATAGGCAAGTGGATTGATGTATTCACCTAAGATCACCTAATATTACCTGTACAGGTGAGATCAATCTTTAGATCCAAATGTAAACCTTAATTTGTTTTGAAAATTACATGTACATTAAATGTCTGTTTGTTTAGTCATTGCATTTGAAAACCACAATTCAAGGTGGTAACTGGTTTGAAATGAAATATATATAATAATAACCAAATGTACCATATAAATGCTTCATTCAGTATGTGTATTATTTAGTTTAATTTCTACTTAAGGCTTTATTTTATCATTATCATTAAATCAGTTACAATGAAAGCTGAGTGCAGCAATGGAAGAAAATATAATGGAGAAAGAGGGGGGGGGGGGAGAGAATCCTGACAATTACTCAGTAAAGCTTATCAGCAGTTCACATATGTCAAGCCTTTCCAACCAAGATATCTTGATTTATAGAGCATGTAATGGTGCCAGATACAAACTATAGTCAACCAATAGATTTTACATATAAACTGAAAGCAACATTGCTAACTGTTGCTACTCTACCTTTGAAATTAGGAATTTTCTCTTTCAGTCAGTTTTTCTTTTGGTTGGTATCATACAGATATGGTCATGTATAATGACATTTACATATCACTGCTAGTAATCCTGTTAAAGTGCAATAGAATGACAGAAAGAAAATGCTTCAATACATTATCTATGTTAAATATTATCAATATTAATAAAAATACATCTTTTTATATACAGTTTCTTCCTGTGTCTGGCAAACTACATTAAATCACAGTATTTGAGCATCATTAAAATCTAGCAAATCTGTAATTTCAGCATATTAGCAACCTAAAATATTAGTGAATTACTGATGGTTAAAAATATAAATTTTGGGCAGTTTTATGACTGTGGTTGCTTTATTACAACACAAAGGAATATCAAGCTGCACAAAATGTTAATTGCTACCAACTTTGACGGATGTTCAAATAGATTTATAGACAAAACATCAATCTGTTCACTTGTTGGTCCGATTTATAAACAAAATATCAACCACAGAAACATCCACTAGTCTATCTCTTCACTTGTTGGTCAGAATTATAGACAAAATGTCAAGCACAGCAACAGCCACTGGTCCATCTCTTCACTTGTTGGTGAGAATTATAGACAAAACGTCAACTGCAGCAATATCCACTAGTTCATCTGTTTACTTGTTGATCAGAATATTAGACAAGATGTTAGTCACAGCTACATATGCTAGTCCATCTATTCACTTGTTGGTCTTATATATCCATGATGGTTATTAATATAATACCCTGTTTACAAGTTGGTCTTGTATACTGGTATATCCATGATGGTTACCAATATAATACCCTGTTTACAAGTTGGTCTTATATATATCCATGATGGTTATTAATATAATACCATGTTTACAAGATGGTTTTATAAATCCATGATGGTTACTAATATAATACCATTTTTACAAGTAGGTCTTATATATCCATGTTGGTTACTAATACCCTGTTTACAAGTTCCCAGAAATATTGGCTCTTGTAGTCATTTGTGTTTAAAGCTGCAGTGTCTGTATTTTTAATAAGTTAGGAATTGGTTGAAATGTACACATTCTTTTTGACTTGCATGAATTAGTCCTTTCACAAATTTTCAGTAACATTAGTTAACAAATAAATAAATTTAAAGCTCATTTAGTCCCACAAAATGATAAGATTTTTAAATTAAGTCTATTTGGGGATTTATGAGTATGCAGATTAGTCTAACAGAATGGTGGAAAACCAAACAAACAATACATTTGCATCAACCATGGGCTATTTATGTCACCTCAGAATGATCATTTTAAGGTATTTGCTTCAAGATAGATTTGGTAGTGATGCACATGTATGAAAGCAGTTAATTAATGTGAAAACAGACAACAGATTCACTAATCAGGCAGTTCCCGTCTCATTAGTACTAATTTGCTGCAATATCAATACAGCATTCATGGTTATCACTGTAAATTTATGAAAGGCTCTGTTTATAAAATTCAAAGTAATCATGTTAATTTTAGCAAGAAATATAAGAGCAAAAACTACCGACATTACAAGTTTAAATCATACACATCTCGTCCTCAAAATATTTTTGCCAAAAATTAGCTTACTAAACTTCATAAAAACTTTCTGCTTGCTAAAATAATGAAATTTACAGTAACCTAATTAAGACTTCTGTAACCATTAACAAAACTAATTAGTTCTAGGCTATAGAAGATTATTTCTCTTATCTGGAACTTTCACTCATTTCAGTATAAAGTAAACTCTATCCAGATATGTTTTTGCACAGGTTTTTATGCAATAACTTTTTTATATATAGTCTGATGGAAGAGTTCCATTGATGAGGTTTGTTTGGGAAAACTACTATCAGCTTTCTGAAAAGGTCCCATCCTAATAGAACGAAACCATATTACAAACACGCATTTACCACCAATGCATTAATGTCACTGATAAAGAGAAAATTGAAAGGGCCATAACTTTAAGGTTTGGTAAATAAATTTACCATCTAATCTTTCTATTTAGAAAAGAAAGAACATGTTCAGGATTTTATTGTGTATATAAAATGCTTGCCGAGTCTTTCAGCTACAGGATACGCAATATTCCCTTATAAAATCTCTGCAGGTGATGTAATATGCTTTATTTAGCTCACCTGGCCATAAGACCAAATGAGGTTATGGTATGGCCCTGCATCCACCATCCATCCTTTCAACAGTTGCTTGTTACCACTCTTGAGGGTATATTTAAAATCTGATTTTTGTAAAAATTGGAAGGTAGACTTATATCATCAAGATCTCAGATGAGTTCAATAAAGAGCAAGATTTACACATATTAATAAAGTGATATAGAATCTGATTGGCAGAGCTTGTTACCAGTCTGGAAGCATGTTTTGGCTGATTTTGATTAAACTTGGATGAGGGTTATCTCATCAAAATCTCAAAATGATTTGGATAACGAGCAAGATATACCTGTATAATAGATATGATCTTGCATCTAATTGGCTGAGCTTGTTATCTCTCTGGAGGATATATTTCTAGTCCAATATTGATCAAACTTGGAATGTACTTATATTATCAAGATCTTGCACAATTTAGATGAAGAGCAAGATCTGTGCATATAAATGATCATTGGCTGAGCTTGTTACCATTTTGGAGGCCATATTTATGGTCCGATTTTAATCAAACCTGGAAAATAAGCTTGTATCGTCAAGATCTCGGATAAGTTCCATAATGAGCAGGATTCTCATACATTAATGAGGTGTTCATGCAAGCAATTGACGGAGCTTGTTGCCACTGTATTTTTGATAGGATTCTGATCAACTTGGTAAATGGGCTTAGAACATCACAAGCAATACATGTATATTAATAAGATGAACTTAAATCTGATTGGCTGAGCCTCTAGTGCATCTATTTCTGATCAGAGTTTGATCAAAACTTGTTAAATAGTCTTATGTGACCCAGGTCATATATTAATATTACTATGGAATGGTGAATAAATGTGATGGTAGCGATCTTCCGAGGAGAATCAGGTGGGTTTTGAATCCCACTGGGGCTGACCTATATCAGTCACGGTAGTATCACTATAATAGATGAGAAAGATATACTCAATAGGGTAATAATGGGTTTTGCTTGAACTCATCACCGAGATGTTTGACGAGTCTGATTAAGATCTAAGCATATTTATGAGGTCATCTTGTATCTGATTCGCTGAGCTTGTTACCACTCTGGAGACCAAGTTTTGATTGGGTTTTGCTTGAACCTAAGCTTATATCATCATGGTCTTAGGTTCTATAATAAGATCTATGCATGTTAATGTGGTAATCTTGCATATGATTGCCTGAGCATTTAACCTCTAGAGACTGATGTTCCAGTATGAGTGAAATAAGAGCCTTTATCTTTGAAAAGAATTTTCATTAGACTATATAGGTAAAAGTGACATGATACAAAGGTTGTGAGATACCGTTTTAAGTGTAATGCCTGCACATGCTTTAATCCCTCGTTTTGTTTAAAACGCACAAAAGATACCCCCTTACTGAGTGCATTTGCCTAGAACATCATGATTTTCTATCTCTGCATGTCTGATTACCACTTCATTTTATGGGTTAAAGCTGTCTAAAGAATGAATCTAATGTGCTTTATTCAACATGGCTATATTGCTCAAGACAGTTCACCTCCAAAAAGGGAGCAGCCAAAAATGTACAAAGGGAACTAACTCTTCTAATATTTAAATAAACGTAATGGGGGACATAATTTATTACTTCATATGTGTGCGCTTATTATGAAGAGCTAAAACCTCACGAAATTTATCCAAATAATTTTTTGTTAGTGCACAATGTGGGTATTGCATCAAATATGGTAGTTTAGTTAGGATTGTGTTCATACAGTACTAAATATGCCTGTTTAGTGATATGGTCAGCTGTTAGGTTATGTAAGCCAGGTGACTCGTGTCTGGCCCACTTGGGGTTTTATAGGTTCCTTGTTTCGGAATTTCCTCTCAGTGCAAAGCCTTCGATTAACAGAGACCCAGTCTAGAATCCTACAGTACACATCTTTCAGAGATAAAAAATAATGGCTGTGTTTCATTGAAACCTATCAACTGCAGCTGTTAAAGAGTTCTCTAAAAGGAAGTTGTACATTAATAAAAAAAAGTTATTCAGAAATGAAATGTGTGTAGTTTGACTCAACAAAAAGAAGCTACATGCAAGTTGAATAATTTATTCATAGAAGAGATAGTTTATCACAGACAAGAGAAATATTATAGATACAGTCATCATGACACATACTGATATATACACACTTTTGTCCCTCAAGGCAATGCAGTCAAATATGTATTATATACAGTATTCTTGCAAGGTAAAAATAGAGTAACAAAATACTATACACTTGTATGTAACACCACAGGAACAATAATTCTTATTTATCTTAAGACCAGGCTCAACTTGCATAAAACATCTCAGTCATGGGGAAAGTACTTGACTCAGCTTCTGAACATACATTTATTGAAATGTATGGAACTCTATGCACCACCATATCTATGGAGGTAGCATATAGTGTTACACATGTCCATCTATTCCATTATACATAAATGTCAACTTGTAAGCATGCTAATAAGGAATCCTAGTAATAGTGTTTCATAATCTATGCACCCCAAGGAATGGATAACACATTCATTTAAAGTAACAATTTATGTAGAATCATATTGCATGTACCAATGAGTCTATACATACCTTCATATTGCATGTACCAATGAGTCTATACATACCTTCATGTTGCATCTACCAATGAGTCTATACATACCTTCATGTTGCATCTACCAATGAGTCTATACATACCTTCATATTGCATGTACCAATGAGTCTATACATACCTTCATATTGCATGTACCAATGAGTCTATACATACCTTCATATTGCATGTACCAATGATCTATACATACCTTCATATTGCATGTACCAATGAGTCTATACCTACCTTCATATTGCATGTACCAATGAGTCTATACATACCTTCATATTGCATGTACCAATGAGTCTATACATATCTTCATATTGCATGTACCAATGAGTCTATACATACCTTCATATTGCATCTTCCAATAAGCCTATAAATACCTGCAGAGAATCAGTAACAATTAAGGTCCAAGGAGAATAAATTGTATATCCATTTCTCTAATTCCAGGACCCTAAATTCCTTAAACATTTTTGGTTGCAACTATGATCATAAGCATTAGGTTTCCTTTCAAATTATCTGCATCTTTCCTTTCACTTAACCTCTGCCTCCATTTTTGAATCACTTACAGTCTAATCAACTGGTTTCTTGTTATTGACATCATGGTTTTATGTTACGAAACTACATGCTATGTACTAGTTTGTCATGTTAGCACTTGTGTGCTTTTCTTCCAACCTATGTCCACACAGAAAACTCCTGTTCAAACGTTTTGTGGAATTCGTGGCATATGGACACATTTCCAGGTATGAGGTATGGATTTCATGGTTCTTACAAACCACAAATAAAGACCTGAAAAACAACTGGCTATCTGTGAAAATATTAGGACCACCTATCTCTATCAGTCATAACCACATTATTTCTCAAGTACTAATGAAAATATTATTTTTTTTAAATTAACAATAATTCATACTGAGGGAAAACAAATTCACAGTACAATGCATACAAGATGTTCTGAAGCTAACTGGTTATTTGAGCAGGTATCATAGAAATACTGTTGTTACATTATATTCTATTGTTGAAATTTCCAGAAGATTCAAAGCTTTGAGTTCAAATTCCAACTGAGAATTTGTATGCAAGTGGGGCCAATTTATCTACAGAGATGGAAAACAGCTTAGATTAGAGTGTATGTATACCAGAAGAATGCACCCTCATTATAACACTGCTCATGGGAGCCACAGAAGTGACTAACACTGTAAGTAAGGTAGACATATAAGTAATGTTCCAACATGGCTGTGTCCTGATAGTGCATTAAAACACTAAAATGGAATGTTTAATGTGAAATCACCTGATAATTTGTTCCCATGAGCACAAAACTATAATAAAGTGAAATAAAGTAGCAAAGATAAAAACAAAATTTGATAAATTTAATGTGATCTATGACCATACATGTTACAAGAGACAGCAGTATACTGAGGGGCTTTATTATGAGGGTCTACAGTATTCAAGGTACAAGGCCATGGTCACAATTTTTATAATATGCCTGCTTTGAGAAGCTGGCCGTATGTAGGATTCATTTGTTCCATCCATAGTTGTGCACTTCTGTCTAGGTTATAATCGCAATTCACCCACTGTGACTATACTTGCAGTTTGGGTGCATCTGGGGATCCAAGGTGTGTTCCACACCAAATAATGGGTTGCAGTACTTAACTTCTAGGGCTTTTATTCAGCATCACTTAAAAACTGTCCATGCCCTAATTCTAATACTATTCTACCTACTACTGTCAAAATCCCAATGTGGGTACATCTTATATAGTGGAGCCACTGAGGGTCAGTGCTAAAGGTGTTGGATTCTTGACCAGAAGGGTGAAGGTTTGATTCCCACCACCAGATCAGCCTAGTTTGGCTACCGTAGTTTGTCCTTGGGCAAAGCACTTTACTTGCCTTGGCACGATATAACCTTTAAGTGTTGCTGTGCCATAAAACACAGAAAAATATCTTGAAATGAGTGTTATGTCATGCATCAAAACTGGGTTGCTGTGATCACATTTTCCATGGATTATTCAACATTGCTTAAAATAGCTTATGCATCAGAATCAGGGCTATCTTGTGACCTCTTGTTCATAAAGCACTCAAAACATTCCTGAATATACTTTATGAAACTTTTGCCAAAAAAAACTTGATATAAAATGTGGTTCCTCATTACAAAGCCCCTCAGTATGCTGATGCACCTCTTATAAAGTGGGTATCATCCTAAATCTCGTTCAATTGTGTAAATTTTATGTTATTATTGCTCTTAATTTCACTTTTATGTTTAAGCAATAGAGAACCACTTGTAATGTAGTTTTGCATCATAAAATACCCTATTTTTGTGTTTTTATGCACTACTTAATGCACCACATATTCTGACACAGCAATGCTGGAACATCCCTCAGTATAAGACTTCCTCACCAATAATGCTGGTCACTTGATTGAGCCAGACATTTGATTGGGGCCAGGTTTCTGAGTGGCTGATGGTAGAGCTATTGAGGTTTTACTGTAAAATGTTGACAAGACATGTGTGTACAAGGCACAGGTACATTATCAGGAACAAACCAGTCCACGTCCATTGTGAGCAAAAAGTTGATGAGAAAGGTTATACAGTGAAACCTGTCTATAAATGACACTAATGGGACTACAAAAATGTCTTTTAATGTGTCCTTTACAGTGAGGCACACAATCTTAAAATATAATTAAAGGAAGCCATAACCGTCCTTTATAAACAGGTGTCGAGCTAAGACAGCTTTTACTGAATATAAGAATAAAAAGTAATATTTTATAGATCAAGTAATATGCAACTATCTGAAGAACAATGAGAAAATCGTCAAATGAGGCTTATCAATGCTAATTACAAGTACATGGTTTGTAGAGCTGGGGATAGTTTTTGTTCAAGGACTGTTCAAAAGTGTTTTCATGGACTACCAAAAATTTTGAGGAAGTATTTTTTCATATGGAAATTGACTTGTTTCCCTATGTCACTTTATTTATAATTGCATAAACGGGTACAAAAATTGAAGAAAAAACAAGACTAATTAGCATTCAACAACAGCAAAGGGACACTACTCCATCTGGTAACCCTTAGTGTTGTGTGTCATTTGATCCACCCAATGTTGTATTCCTTCAGAAAACATTCAAGATGTTCTGGGCAAAATTCAAGTTCTTCATAAAATTTAATGGTTTTTCAAGGGTAAAACCAACTGTTTCGAAATTCAGCGAGTTTTTAAGGCAACTAGTAAAATTAAAGGATTTTTCAAGGATCTACAAACCCATAAGTATTTTACCCTATTACATGCTCTTGCTTAATGGTGAAAACCGTATTTATCACAATACGCTAAAACTAAACAAGTAATCAATTTTGTTTCTGAAAGAAAATAATTACTTCTGCTTAAAAAATGAAAATGTTTATTGACTTTATTCAATTACTGATATGCCTTCAGCACAATTTTTGCTTGTATCCATGTTCACATATTTTGCCAGATTCCGTGTTTTCATAACTAAGGGTATGACTGAGTTACTCTGTGGTCAGATTACTAACATCATTTTATTGTAAGAGGGTTCCTTCACAAATAGGACATTCCCACACTTTAACAGAGTTTATTCAGAAATATCCTTGGACTTGCCATAAAAGAATATGGCATTAATTTTGTGTTCACACTTGCCAAAACTTACTCCTTATCAGTTGATAGTCATGTCAATCTGCACATACCTACATTTTTATCTCAAATTAATATAGACATATCCCAAGTCATTATGCACCACATCATAACCTTATATTGGTAGATAAAATGTTATGGTGATTCAATGTAATATATCTACCATAAGCACATGAACTTAACTATTATATGCATATAATTAAACTTTAAAGGTCAAATATGGAGGTTTCTGTTTAAACTTGTTTTTTTAATCTTCCATACCTGAAAACCACATACTTATTGTTATTAAAAATTTCTATAGTATCGTTTACAAATAACTGCATTTAAAAATACAACTCTTACAAAAGTTGGTGCAGATATTACCTGCCCAATATATATGTGGAAGGGACATATCAATGGAATAAATAATGCACTAATGTTGAGATTATAGTGTAGTGAATTGGCGATAGGTTATGAAATGAATGGTGATCCTTTAGACATTTTAGAAATTGAAACAATTAATACTACATCTACTGTCAAAATGGTCATCAATACATCAAGCCAAAAAAAAAAGTAATGTGACAATTATTAGTAAAAAATTGGGGAAAATATTATGCATTCAAATGTAGAAGCAAAATCTCTGGATATTTTCTTTTATATTACACAGGCCATATTGAGAACATAAATACATTAGATCCCCATTTTTAGTCTAAATTATTAACAGCAACTCTGAAATAAACTGCAGTTCTTATAAATGGTACAAGGGGCACTGTGCCCCCTTAAAATGTAACTACTTATTTCTTAAGGTAATCAACCATGTTGTGCTTGATATTTACTGCTCTTATTTCTCCATCATAAATCTATAAAGCAAAGGTTTAATGAAGATATGTTTGCAGTTCATATTTCTGTACCCTCTGAAATGGGATGAATAAGTCATTTCTGTACCCTCTGAAAAGGGATGAATAAATCATTTCTGTACCCTCTGAAATGGGATGAATAAATCATTTCTGTACCCTCTAAAATGGGATGAATAAATCATTTCTGTACCCTCGAAAAAGAAATGAATAAGTCATTTCTGTCCCCTCTGAAAAGTAATGAATAAGTCCCCCCCCCCCCAAAAAAAAAATAATATATGTGTTTCTGGTTGGCCGACCGTCCCTGTTTCTCATTGCCGACCCACTTTTTTGCTCCAAGGTATTAAAGAAAAAAAATAAAAATCAAATTGGAGAAATTAATTTGTGCATCGAAATGAGCCAGTTTTGCTCAGTAATTTGAAGTGCTTGATAACATTATTTGATTTATATATAATTAAAAAAAAAAAGAAAAAAAAAAAATACCAGCCTACCCTAATTTTAAAACCAGTGCAATAGGAAACACACATTTTTTTGTTGTTGGCCTAAGTCATTTCTGTACCCTCTGAAACTGGATGAATATGTCATTTCTGTACCCTCTGAAATGGGATGAATAAGTCAAGTCTGTACCCTCTGAAAAGGGATGAATAAGTCATGTCTGTACCCTCTAAAATGGGATGAGTAAGTCATTTCAATATTCTTCTCTTTCTCTCTTTTATTTTACCCCAATAACTGCTTAAATATTATGTCTAAAGCCTTTTTTCAACATTTAAAAGGTTTTCATGATGATCTGATTCCTTGCAATAACATTGGAAAACAAATTGGATTATATATTAGTAGATCCCTTTTTATGCGTCGTTCTTCATTTAGAAATTAAAAAAAGAAAAATAGCCCTTTTTAATTTTTTTTATCACAATTTGTGACCGTATACTGCACAAAAATCCATCATTTTTACTTGAAATGACCATACAATCAATACACTTCAACATTAATGGCAGGTCGGCTTATTCTAGACTGATGTCACAGAGCATACCAAGCCTTAGTCAAGGGAGGTAATGCAGTCATTAAATCTAACTCTTAATTAATTTTCATGGCAATTTTCAGGAATCTGCTTGAAGGTAATGCTTTACCTGGGAAATAGATATTTAATCTACACATAATGTTCTACAAGAAAAATTAAACATTGAAATTTTGAACATTTTTCTCCATAACTGACCTTTAAGATGTACACAAGTGCCTAAAACATGAAAATAACAAATTTTACACAAGCGCAAAATTTCTGTGAATTAACAATGAATCTTATTTACACAATCTTTTTCACTGAAAAACTATTATGCAAGGTATGCATTTTATAACTGACAATTTTATGTCACAAATATGCTTCAACTGCTACAATGGAAAAATTTAATTACTACCTTGTTTGGAGAAAGGGGAAGACATGAAGAAAGTGAATCATCTGTATTTGTATTAGAAATTGGAAGTGCTTTAAGTTAATATAACTGGCAGGATTTCGTATTGATAGCTTCAAAGCTTTTATAATGAAATATCTAGCATATAAAAAAATTCTACAAAGCTAACCTATCATTACCTTATGCTTTGCGGAAGAAAATTCAGGATCTAATGGTCTTGATAGCACCAATTTGCCAATATGAAATTAATACATCATGTCATAAAATGCAGTAGCACAAACAGGAGATTTGATCATTGCTTGTTTAGTGTGAAAAATCCTGGATTTGATCCTCAGCTGTGGTTTTGCAAAAAATGACACTTTTGTCCATATGTAAATTCATGGAATGGATGAAAGGGGATCCTACTGTCTCAACATAAAGATCACTGTTCGATCGACTTTTAAATATGTGGGCCATGAAATCAACACAAGAAATTAATTTCCAGGAATTCAAGATAAGGCCAGTTTTTCTGTTTAATTGCTGAGTGTTGGAACCATCTCTAATATTCTTTAGTAATAAGATTTCCAAATTAGCTGCAATAGCAGCCATATTTGATGTAAGATTGGAACCATTTTCATTTGGGACAAACAAGGCACCATTTGAAGATTTTTGATGAAAATCTCATGCCAGTATCACCATCCATTCAGGAGAATTAGTGACAACCTGATTTTTAATATGTTCACTGTGGCTCATATCAGATGTCAACGGGGCACCATTTTCATTTAGAGCCAACTAAATATCATAAGAAATATGTTGTTGAAAACCCTATGTCGATATGACCATCAATTCTGGATGTGTAGCGATAATAAGATTTTAAAGATGGCCACCATAAGAAGATTTCTGTTGAAAAAGTGACAAGAAGATTTTCAAGATGGCTGCCATGGCAACCCTGTTTGAAGTCAGATTGGCACCATTTTCATTTAGGACCAATTAGATATCTTAATTAGTCTTCTGGTGAAAATCCCATGTCCATATGACTTTCTGTTTAGGAGGAGTACCAATAACAAGATTTTCAAGATGGCTGCCATGGTGTCCATACTGGATGTCAGTTTGGCATCACTTTTATTCAGGATCAACTAGGCATCATAAGAAGTCTTCTGGTGAAAAGTTAATGTCGATATGAATTCCATCTAGATAAAGTAGGGATAACAAGATTTTCAAGATGGCCACTGTGGTGGACATACTGGATGTTAGATTGACAAAATTTTCACTTAAGATGAACTGTACATTATAAGATGTCTTCCAGTGAAATGTCTATGCTGATATGGCTTTCCATTCTGGAGAAGTAGCAAAATAATAAGATCTTCAGGATGGCTGCTGTGGTGGCCATGATTGATGGCAGATTGGCACCATTTTCATATCTGATCAACTAGATATCATAAGATGTCTTTCAGTTTAAACCCCATGTTGATATGACCATCCATTCAAGTGGAGTGGCGATAACAAGATGTTCATGATGTGCACTGTGACAGCAATACTGGATGTCTAAGAAGTACCATTTTCATTAGGATCGACTAGACATCATAAGAAGTCTTCTGGTGAAAACTCAATGTCAATATTACTTTCCATTCAAGAGGAGTAGTGATAACAAGCTTTTCAAGATGACTGCTGTGGTGGCGATATTGGATGTCATATCGGCACCATTTTCATTTAGGACCAACTAGACATCATAAGAAGTCTTTTAGTGAAAACCCAATGTTGATATGATGATCAGGACAGGAAGAGTAGTGACAATATTTTTAAGATCATTCAAGAACAATCAGACCTTGGAATGAATGTGTGTGTAAAGTTTCATTGTAATCCTCCAAGTAGTTTAGGAGTAGCGATAACAAACTTGTGCTAACGGATGGATGGATGTCAGATGATGGACAACAGGCCATTCAATAAGCTTTTCTGGTCTGTGGCCAGTAGAGCTAAAACTTGGTACCCCATATACAAATGAATTTACAGTGTGATCAAAAGTAGAAATGAAATGGAAAGAAGGATGTCATTATGACTGCTTATGAAGCCCAACTAAATGTATGTGTGCATGTGTGTGTGTATGTATGTGTGCATGTGTATGTATGTATGTATGTATGTATTTATCATTTTATGCCACCTCTGCACATTTTATACCACCTCAGCACAATAGTGGTTTATGGTGCCAACTAACTAATTTACATAGATCAGATAAAAGAATATCCAAGGATAATGGTATCCATTGTCCTTTGTAGTGTAAACATACTGCTCTTATTTTCCAAATTTTCTTTTCTTTCTATGTCACAAGAGAATTTATATATGATTTGAGGAATTACTGTGGTGATTTCCTTTTAAAAGCATTTTCGACTATCGTTTCAAGTACTAGTTGGTACAATATCTGTGGGAGATAATTACTATTGGGTCAAATAATTTACCTAAATTTGAGTTGCCTCCCTTGATTTACAAATTGACCTGAACGACCAATGGATAATTTTAGTAAGACCACAAAGTTTGTAACTGTTATTAGTAACACTAGCTACATTTGGCAAAAGGAAATTGACATTATACCATAAGCATGGAGAGACAGAAATCCTTCCAACTCAAAAGCAGATGGATCATACTGCAGAACTAATCACTGAAATCCATTATCTCGGGATAAATCCTGAAACTCTAGCAGGGACAGCTCCATCGAACAGGAATATTGTGATTAATATTCCTCATTTTAAATAATATTTATAGTGGTCACTTACTATCATGAACAATGTTAGGATCCATACAAAGTGTTAGTAATAAAAAAAGTGTTCATTATTGCAGAGTAATTTATAATTATAGGTACATGATTTTGTCTTTGGAGGTACAAAGTGGACATTCATTACACTGGAGAATACATAATAGCAAAGTTCAATATGGTAAATGACCACTGTATCTGACATATTGTGACCACCACAGATGAGGTACCCGATATTCGGTTTGTAAATAAAACCCAACGATTTGTGCATTGGAAAGCAGGAAGTAGTCATATAAACCAAATCTAGTGAATTCAGACCCCTGGTTTCACTAAATTTCTCAAAATATCTCCTCAAATTGAGATTTTAAATTATGTTGTTTATGAAACTTAAAGACAATAAAAGAAATCTGACATGGGAAGTTATAGTTCAAAGGATGCACAATTTCTTTTTAGTTTTAAAATTGAACACATAGAAACATTGTTATTCTTGAAAAAACATTTGAGGAATTCCTCAGATTTTGAGAAAAACCTTAAAGCTTCCTCGGAGACGAGACAAGACTCCTTTATGGAGAATTCAAGATTTTATGAATATACTTAAATCCCAAAGTAAATTATTGTTACCAACCAAGAAATAAGATAGATATTCAACAATCTCGATTTGAGAGAGAAATTTTGAGATCTTTACTAAAACTGGAGCCAGAAAATCTGGATTTGTGAGGAAAATTATTATGCCTAGGTTAGTATACTGTAATTCTTTTAATAGATACCCATTCTCTAAATAAAAATATGACCAGAAAAAGAATAAGTTTTTGAAAGGTCTGTTCTCATTGTGGTTATTTTAACTATTAGTAACATAGTCTATTTTCATATTATACTCAACTAAACACCCAACTCATCAGAAAATTGCAATGCCCTTAGGTGTTTATCACATCAAATTATTGATGCCTGATAAAACAGCAATATTTCATCTGATGAAGATCCAAACATATTTGATATATAAAAAATTAATATATGTTGATGTACCGGTAACTTCTGCATCATGATTGGTGCAAATATTACATTTTTCAAATGCTGTTTAGCCAGCACTTATAATAACTGTGATATCATGACTGATGCAGATAAATTAATATTCTTACATAAAAATGCATGCTCAGCATTGTTGGACAAGGTATATGATGTGGCCGTATCCATGTATCAACATCAGATTTCACGTGGCATTGATGCCCTGGTGTGTTGTGATGCCTATCTTTTTTTCCGTGCCTCACCCAAAACAAATGACTGCATTAGCCGAAAACATGCAATCCAGTTATGTTCTCCAGTCACACAGAAAAGAGAAATTTTGTGAGTAGAGAAATCAGATTTGTTCTCTTGGACAAATATATCATATTCACTTGGAGCAATAGAAAAAATTATGCACGCAAAGTGGATTTACAACTTGTCTGCTGCACAGTAACTGGTGTGTATGTATGAATCAAAATATGGTTCAGATTTGCAAAAGTGGTTAGTTCTCAATAGATTTTCAAAGTTGGCTCTCTTTTTGCGAGATGCTCATGTACATCAACCGTTTTACATCAGCTGATTAGGAGCATGCCCTGCCCCAGAAAAGGTTTAAGTACAGCATACGTACCAGATCAGCACTTTCACTAGGGACACTTTAAATTGCATCTGATAATTTCAAAGTTTTTTCTTCATTCTTATGCAAAAATTAGCAATTATTCATGTTTTTTTCTGGTATCAACTTATGCTGAATCCCTCAGATGTGCTGAAACCCTCACTCACCCATCGGGCTTGGGCTTGAATGCTCTCCTCAGGATTCATTGAACATTGATACCAGTAAAAACCTGCATGATCCCTATGTTCAGTAAATGTTAGGTCATTATTAGTCCAGTTCTGCTGATTTTCAAGTCATGCAATTCCCTGATTTGCCTGCATTGATCACTGTAACTGTGATACTGTAAATGGTGCAGATGAACTGATATCCAGAAAGAAATGGCCTTCCTGACCAGCTTGGAATGTACATGGTGTCAAGTTGTACACCCCTCCTGAGATTCTGTCCAACTGCAATACACAATAACCACGCCTGAAGAAAAGAGATAAAGGAAATTATTAGGAAACCTTTTATGTCACAATATGATATATATCGTGGTACAGAGCTTGCAGTACAATACGTATCATGATACATATCTTGTGATAATTTCTATATGATCAACTTAAAATAAACCTGAGATTGTTATCACAATATACCAATACTATCTAAGCACATGCTCTCCAACAACTTGACATCACAATTTTCTTCTTTTTGTATCCACAAAATTTGAGACATCTATTCACAGTTGATTCAGATAATTTCAAGGGTGTACTGTCCATTAAAAGTATTTGTAATGTCCTTCAAAGATTTCCTGCAGTTGTTTTTATATCTAACAGCTGGTGATCCATTCTGGCATCACTTTTCTGAGGACTCGTACTATTTTCTATTGAACTTAGCAGTTTTATACCTATTTAGTAATTTTGCCACAGTAAATTGATTTATTGCTAACATTTCTGCAATTCCTGGCCCACTAAAACTCTCCTTGGATAAATGCACTATCACTTCTTTCTGTTGTTGGCTCAATTCCTTTCCCTTTCTACCCATTCCATTTGCAGATGATATGTAAACTAAAGGGATATATATGGTGGTCCCCCTGACCAGCGACCACCCACTTTATATGACCAGAATCCCATGGTACTGACAAGTTTGTGTTTAACCCTTTACTGCGCATCAGTCTGGAGGCTGGACTGCCTGATTTGCACAGGATTTGTCCATTAATTCAATAATTTGGCATCACTTTTGAGTTTACTTCTTGTGCAAAAATGATTTTCATTATAGTGGGCAATTTGTTGTGGACACTGGATGGATATTGGGTATACTTTATTTCAGCATACAGGGGATGAAATGGTTGGTTGCCATGGCAACCAAATCAGGCCTAGAATGTGTACAAATCATGACAAAATTGCATATTTTTCAGTATTCATTTATATTAGGCTTACTATTTTCTTGCCAAATCAATCATGCTTTGAATTTTTTTCATCTTTGATTGAGAAAAGTGAGAATTTCTAATTATTTAGCTTGGATTGTCTAAGTTTCACCAAATATAGGCACAACAGGTGCTTTGTTTTGCACAGGATTTATCCATTAATTCAATAATTTGGCATCACTTTTGAGTTACTTCTTGTGCAATACTAATTTCCTTTATAGTGGGCAATTTGTTGTGGACATTGGATGGGTATTGGGCATACTTTATTTCAGCATACAGGGAATGAAATGGTTCGTTGCCATGGCAACCAAATCCAGCCTAGAATGTGTACAAATCATGACAAAATTACATATTTTTCAGTATTCATTTATATTAGGCTTACTATTTTCTTGCCAAATCAGCCATGCTTTGAATTTTTTTCATTTTTGATTGAGAAAAGTGAGAATTTCTAATTATTTAGCTTGGATTGTCTAAGTTTCACCAAATATAGGCACAACAGGTGCTTTGTTTTGCACAGGATTTATCCATTAATTCAATAATTTGGCATCAATTTTGAGTTACTTTGTGTGCAATAGTAATTTCCTTTATAGTGGGCAATTTGTTGTGGACATTGGATGGGTATTGGGCATACTTTATTTCAGCATACAGGGGATGAAATGGTTCGTTGCCATGGCAACCAAATCCAGCCTAGAATGTGTACAAATCATGACAAAATTACATATTTTTCATTATTCATTTATATTAAGCTTACTATTTTCTTGCCAAATCAGTCATGCTTTCAATTTCTTTTAGAAAAGCAAGATTTTCTGTTCATTTGGCTTGGATTGTCCAAGTTCCACCAAATATTGGCACAATAGTTAGGTGTTAAGATTGAACACTTGAAGTCAATAAAAGTTTTAGATGTATATTCTGTGCTTATATGTTTTTTTTTTTAATGTACTCGCATGGTCTTAAACATTTCAAATATACAAAAGTATTTTGGTCTAACATTGAATTTGTTGAAATTTATACCAAACAGCTGTGTTACTATGGTAACAATTAAACAATGCAGTGATAATATTAAAATATTAAAGCTGATTTTATACCATATCTCCAAAATATGAATACCTGAGTTCAAATTCAAAAGATGTTGAAAGAAAGTTGAAGAATGACAACCAATTCATAAAAATCATGAAGATAAAAGTAGTATAATCAATCTCATGTGTATTTATTCACATATATACATATGCATGTACTTAGGTGCTGCATTATTTTGATCCAGACACAAGGAATGTACCACGAAGTCCACTGATGATGAAACAAGCTCTTATATCCTAAGATACAGTTATCTGTAGTTTGTTTGGAAGCACATGGTTTTAATATTCGTGTGTCAGAGAACATAATCAGAAAATAATTAATCATGTACCTTTTTCACTTTGGGATTTTAAATAAAAACCCAAAACAAGCAGTTGTCAAAAGAAAGAAAGAACTTGACTTGCATCAGTTGCTGAAATAAATATTCCATTTCAAGATCGGACAGTAGATTCAATATACAATGGAAAGAATCTCATAAAAGCTGGCTTAGGCCAAACAAAAAAATGTGTTTCCTGTCTTCCGACCATCCCTGTTTCTAATTGCCGACCCTAGCACTTTTTCCCCACCCCCATTCCCAACATTTTTTTTTGTTTGTTTTTGTTTTTGTTTTTTTAATAATAAAAAAATTCAAGTTGCCGAAATTGATCTGTGCATCTAATTGAGCCGGTTTTGTCATGAAAGGCGTCATCATGCAGTAAAGGGGTTGGCGTCAAAAGGCGTCATCATGCAGTAAAGGGTTAAGATAAAAGTAGTATAATTAATCTCGTGTGTATTTATTCACATATATACATATGCATGTACTTAGGTGCTTCATTATTTTGATCCAGACACAAGGAATATACCATGATGACATCTGATGATGAAACACATGGTTTTAATATTTGTTTGTCGGAGAACATAATTAGAAAATAATTAATCATGTACTTTTTTGACTTTGGGATTTAAAAAAAAAAACAAGAAACAAACAGTTGTCAAAAGAAAGCAAGAACTTGACTTGCATCAGCTGCTGAAATAAATATTCCATTTCAATATTGGATAGTAGATTCTCTCTCTCTCTCTCTCTCTCTCTCTCTCTCTCTCTCTATATATATATATATATATATATATATATATATATATATATAATATATATATATATATATATAATATGGCATGGGCAATGGAAAGAATCTCCTTAAAGCTGGCCTATTTAAAACTGAATACTTAAGTCATATAAAAAAAAATTATATGAAATTCATATTTCGGAGGGGTATGCAAGAGGGGCACCTGTTACAAATGTGGCACATTTTTTGGGCAAAGGTGTAATTTTTGGAACATAACAAAAAGGGCATAAATATTTCTCAACTCAAGAACACACTTTTGGTCACAATATTTAGGATGTTCTTTTTTAAAATAAAGAACAAAGAAGCTTCCACTCATAGAAGCAATCTATATTTAATAAAACATAATAATATTTGAAATTATTTGAAGATAGCACAGTTTTAAGTAGGTGTTTTAGTAATCTGGACAATATGGGATGGATGCTAGAAAGGGCAGAGGGGAGGGCATTATAGGCAAATATGGTAGGAGCATCCCTTTCTTTATATCTTGTTTGAGTACTGAGTGCCAAAGATGTCAGATCTTGAAGGATTATTAAAAAATATAAACTGCTGTATACAAATTTATTTTTAAAAATGTCTTCATAAACCATGAAATATTCCCAAAGATCAATGTCTGAATCCCACTACTCAGAAGTAATGATATTTCATTTCACCATGTCAATTTGTGGGTTAAGAAGAAAATGAAGACATCATATCATATGATTAATCTAACATATTAGATGTTTTGTTTTTTGGGAATCATTAAACATTTTATTATGAGAAAATAATAAAGAGGATGAATATCATCGTTACTTACACATGGAATAAATATCATTAAATAATTTTCAATCAAAATTAACATTAAAAGGAAGAATATCTTACTTGGAGACAGTCAATGGTAGTGGGAATGTATATTTCTGAAATCATGACAGTCAAAATGTTTGTGGAAAAAAAATGTGTAATATAATAGCCTTATTAAATGCATTCAGTTTGTAACCGTATCACTATTTTTTTTAACTTATCACATTATTGAAAAGAATGACAAAAAAAGCACAAAATTGGATGTCTTTAACAAGTATTTAATTAAAATCTAAAATATTGTACAAAAGAATTATATTTTACAGTCGACAGGCTTGCATAGGTTAAAAATTATTGGAAATTCTGTGCAGTAAAGCTTGAATGAATAGGACATAATAATGATGCATGTATCTTGAAATAATCACCAACAATAACTTTATAAAATGAAACCAAATAATGAGTGGATACATTAATTTTTTTTCCTGAAACTATTGCAATGGTTACCTTGTTAGTATGTGCATTGTAACATCTGTGACAGATGGAAAATCATTACTTTAATTTTGACATTTTTCACTAAAATTTAGATTCACTGACCAAATTATGTTTTGCCTGCTGCCGAAATGATATCTCTTGATTGCACAGATAAGTTTATTGTCTCTTTCAATTCTCAAGCTTTCCTAAATAGATTGTTTACAATTTCTTGTATGTATTATACTCTGTATTATATATTATGTTTTATGTACTGTATTCTGTAACTCTAAACCCAGACACATTTTCTGTTAAGCAAAATCATGAAACTGAAACTTAAATGATAATGTGTCATATATACCTTACTATAGTTTTATACCCATGTACTAGGATCATTATTGTTGCTGAGCAAGTTATTCAGAGACCAATATGAAATTAATTTATCCCTTCTCTGTATCCCTTATTAATGAAAAAGTATGATGTTAGCTTAGTTTTGTACTTGTGTCAATTTTCTATGCAAAAAAGGTTGTCGAAGTTTCAAAACCGTAAAACCCACCATCGTACTCTCTCATTATCAATACAGAAAGCAACTTGAAATGTGCTCATGGGAGCAGTAATGAAATTGCTACCTATTAAAAACGAAGGTTCTAGCAGATGTTTGAAAACTCGGAGGAGTGGGATGGGGATGAGGGGGTGGCAATCTAGAACGAAATCAGTATTGATGTGCAGTATTTAGTATATTTAACGATTTTAATGGTTTTCGAAATATAAAGTGCTCGATTCACTCATTGAGGTACTCGCTATCGTGCATCAACTTTCTCATGAAATTCAACAAATTATGAGCTGTAATGATTTTAAAATGATATGTAACATTAATTAATGATTTAAAAGTATTGAAACATGTTTTTCTAATGGCAAATCCCAAATTTTACCGCAATAAACATGCGCTATCGATTAGTGGAGTTGACCAGAATTTGCCGTGCCATGTGACTAATGGTTTTTCCATGTTTCTAAAAATAGACGAATATTCGAGGACTTCATTTGTATATTTTTTGTGCTGATTAGTATTACAATTAGCAAGTAAATGTCTTTTAAATATATAAAATCCATTTTTCTGTGAAATTGGTGATTCTTGGTCATATCTGTTTGGTGACATGATGGATACGACCTTAAGAAGTGAACATGTAACAGTAACTTATTTTTAGCGTATGGCCTTGTTCCAAAGTTTAAAGTTTGCTCTCATATTCCTCTTTTTTGGTGAAACCTTGATAATAATAAACTGGAATAGTTCAAAGAATGGCATATTCCCGTGTATATTATCAAAAATCTTTCAACTCTAATATTCAAAATTTCAAATGACTTCACGTCGCAACTGCGAGATGCAGAGCACATGTTTACAAATGGCGGATACACTGTTACATACAGCTGATGCATGTGGATTAAACTGCACAGTTGCTTTAATCCTGCAAATAAACTAATGATTTGCTTCATATTTATTGTCTAGATTCATTCTCTCAGCCATATAAGTGATAGTTTTGGGTACAAAGACTTAATTTTGGTAGTTCTGGTATCTTAATCAGATTTGTCATGAAAGGCGTCAAAAGGCGTCATCATGCAGTAAAGGGGTTGGCGTCAAAAGGCGTCATCATGCAGTAAAGGGTTAATAGTATCTCTCTAGGACGGCCATCCATCCAACCTGGCCAGTCAAATCTACTCTTCATGAGTGGTCACATAATGGGGTTTACAGACAGAAATCTCAAAAATATTTGTTATTTCTAAATTCAACACATTGACATTTGTTCCAACATGTTGACAAAGTAACTTTGATCCATACAAAGAGGCAAGTAATCCGTTTATCATTACTGCTGTGTGTTCCTTAGATGTCAAGTTTTGTCACTTTGTTAATTACTGACTATTATTTCTACTGATAATTATTAAGTCAGCACGACATCTGGTCACCAGAAAGTAAAAGTGGTATGTTAGCAGTTGTGCCTTGTCTCATAGATTATGAAATGTACATGGAAGGTTACCAGACTAAAATCAGTTGATCATGTGACAAGCTTACTTCCTTTGTAAACACTGAGCATCTTGTGTATTAACCACAAATTGTCAATGAAGGAATAAGTTCTTGTAAAAAATGCAAAATGTCATCAGACATTCTCAGTTTAGAAGGAGAAGTGAAAGCAGTTAAATAAATGAAAAGAGAGAGAGTCCTTTGATTACTACTGAGAAATTTGATGTCAGAAGATTCAAATAAACATCATCAGTTATATACATTATACTGCAGTTGGGACACAATCAGCAGACAGTGATAGTTACAGCCAAATGTTAGTACCCTGATTTTATTGACAAGGTGGTTTTGCACCATGACTGATGAGATATGGGCTCCACGATGCCCAGGAGAGCACAATGATTCAAAACCCTGTGTTCAGGCAAGTGTCATGATTTGGGGTTGTATCACTTAGTGGTGTGGGTACCTATATTCCTGTAAATAGCAATATAAACTAAAAAAATATGTTGCTGTTTTCAAAGAAAACTTGTGGCCAGTTGTCACCAAGGTATTTTTGCAAGGCTCATGGATATTTTCAGCATGATAATGCAAAACCCCTCTAGATACTCGATGCAGTGGAAACAAAACAACAATATTTCAACCATGATATAACCAGGCACAGAGCCCAAACATTAACATAACGTGTGGAGAAAATTAAAAATTTTTGTTACATAGGATAATACATAGCATTCATTCACAGCAAACCTCATCAATGTTGCCAGTAACATCTGGGCATTCATTCACACAGGCCTACATAAGATCCTTCAATGCATCTCTACTTACATGAATTAGGCATGTACTCTAGCTAATGGATGCATCACCAAGTTCGGAGAGATGTTAGGTAAGGAATACATTTTTTATTACACAAAACTTAGTCGCAAGTAAGGTGCTTCAACTTGAGGGCCTACATGCAGCAGCAAATTAAAAAAATTCATTAATCAAATTCATTTTGGGGAATTTCAAACTTCTATAACTGCACATTTTGTGGTATCAATTTCTTCTTCTTATATCATCATCATCTTTATTATTATCCTGTCTCCACATCTGTAAGCTGCCACTCCTAGTTCTCCCTCTATGATAAGTTTTATCTCTATGTCTGTTTCCAAGCCTTTCTAAGTTCTCTAGTCAAATCACTATGCATTGTTGCTTTCTCTTGTATCTTGCATTCAAGTGTGGAAGTCCCCCAGTGCTCCTGTCTACTGTGTTTACTCATGTGTAACATACACCCAAATGTGAACAGTAGCAACTTAGATCTGCTACTGCATGATGCACTACAGTGGTCCCCCTCTTATAAGGCCAGCCCTTCTGCAGCAGGAAAGTGACCTTGTAAGAGAGGTGGCCTTTCTAGAGGGGGATCACACAGTTGTGAGTAATAACTACATATAAAGTATAAAAGGTGTAACTAATTTTTATATATTTAATATTTTCATTTAAAAATCACAGGAATATTATCAGTTTATGGACTTAATGTGATAAAACTAATATCAATGTTATTTATAAAAAAAATAATATGAATAATCATGAATCGTCATGCAAAATCACGTCGGTAAATGCTGGGCACAAACCTTTGGTTGTAACTATCCCTGTACGTCCATTGATTCTGTCTTCCCACTCACTGCAAGTGAATGTATATTGATGATGTTTTTTTGAATCTTTCTGACATACACTTTCTCTGTATTGATCAAAGGACTCTCCCTCTTTTCGTTTAGTCTAACTGCTTTCGCTTTCCAGTCTAAACTGTGAATGTCTGACGACATTTTGCGACAACTTATTCCTTCTTGGGCAATATGTAGTTATCACATGAGACGCACAGACAAAGGAAGTGAGTTTGTCACATGATTGACTTTTTTTCCCCCTCAAGTCTGGTACCCAGTTAAATACATTTCCTAATCTATGAGAGGGAAGCCAGAAAGGCTAACATACCATTTTACTATCTGGCGACCAGATGTCACACTAACTTGAGCTGAATAATACTGTGCTTCTCAGCAGTTAGCTTTTGTCATCTTGATAATTATTGGTGGTAATAATGGCCAGTAATTATCAAAGTGACAAAAGCTAACATCTAAGGAACACACAGCAGTAAGGATAATCAGATTACTTACCGCTTTGTATGGATTAGAGTTACTTTATCGGCATGTTGGAATAAATGTTAATGTGTTGAGTTGAGAAATTAACAAATATTAGAGAGATTTTAATCTGTAAACAACCATTATGTGGCCGCTTGCGAGGGGTAAATTTGACCGTTTTTGCACTAAAATGCCAGCTGCTGGTCGAGTTAGAGGGGTGGCCGTCCTTGATGGGTACTTTTGAACACAAACTCATCGGTGCCAAGGGATTGTGGCTGTATAAAGTGGGTGGCCACTGGTCAGGGGGGCCGTTCAAGAGGGGGACCACTGTAGCATTTTGCTATCAGATCATTAGCAAATCACTAGCAGATCACTAGAGATCAAAATCAGATCACTGGCAGATCAAATTCAGATCAATAGCAGATCACTATCCAATCATTAGCAGTAATTTACTCTATTTAGGATTTATTTGTCAGCACATTATGCAACATGAGTCTTCACAATCTGCAGTTGTATATGTATGCACTGATGTACAGATGAATATTGTATGATTTACATCAGGATTCCCTTCTTGTTCATCTGAAATAATGTGAATTCATTTACTTTTGCATGTACCAAGCTTTGTGGTTTTGCAAAAAACGACATTCTGTCAGCACATAAATTCATTGAATGTTGAAAGGATTCCATTATTTCCAAAGAAGGATTGTTGTTTGTTGGGGTCCTTTAATTTGTGGTGTGTGGCAATCTTCACATCCTTCAAAATTAGTACCCCATGCAAAACAGTGCATTCACGGTATATTTGCTATTATTATTATTACTATTATTATTACCTGAAATCTCCAGAAGGCTTTTTGGAGAATGACCCTGGTGCATTCGGTACTGTCTCACTAACAGAAATGGCATCCACTCCCACGCTGTACTCCCTGTTACAAGTCAGAAATTTGGTAATACTTTTATAGGTCCACATAGGTAAAGTAATTTAAATAAACAAAATGAGTCAGTATGGAATGTAAACAGGTACAATGTGTGAATTCAGGTGCACAGCAATTGCCTTTAAAATGACACCTGCGATTCATGAATTACCTATAGTCCCAAGGTAGTGATCTCATCTGTTTACACTATTTACTACTTAACCGACTCAAATCATTTTGGTCAAACTATAGTTTATATATACAGTCAAACCTGTTCCAATGGTTACCTTTATATAGTGGTCACCTGGTCACAACAGCCATTCTAATTTTCCCCTGGCAAATTTCCTATATAAAAGTCATGTATATAACAGTCACCTGCTTTCCACGGTCAGTGACCAGGTACTTCCTAACCAAACAATGGTTTCTCCCTGCTTTAAGAAGTCATTGGAGCATATCAACAGTGACTGCTCTATGCATGCAAATTAAACTTTTGTGTGATGAAGAAGGCATTGCTTGGATAAAGGAATAGAATTGATATGTAAACATTTTTGTACTCACTGTACTCCAGTCACACTTTCAATGTAACTAAAAAAGTTTCAATATGTCAAATTCAAAAGCGGGGCAGTTTTTATCATTAGAGACAGAGGGCTGAAGCAATTTGTTAGCTGGATGGTGGGAAAAGTAGTCGTATAGTTGAAGCAGAAATGAGTCATCTTTTGTGACAGGTATTGTTTGAAATCTTAATTCTTTTATATCTGATGAAAAAGTTAATTTATGAGGAGAGATACAAATTCATCCCATTTCATTAGGTTCTGGAGTCATTCAATATTTACAAAACTTGTCTATAAAGACAGGTGAAGTTTCGGCTTATGTGTTAAAAACAATAGCTACATTTGAGACCAATGGCACTCAAAGAGTTTGAAACAAGTATTCTTGCTCTGATTTATAGGAAAAAAAGAACATATTGCATACATTAGCTGAAAAAAAAATATTATCTCGAGGTAAAAAAAAAAATAATATCTCGTTCAAAAAAATTCCCAGCACTCCCCGCCCTCAATTAAATGGTCAGTTTCTTAAGCTCTTTTTCGTTCCCTATTTATCAGAGGACTCTCAGATAAGTTGACTCTTTTGATCTCAGCAAGCTGAGCAACTGGTTAACCCATATATTGTTTTGAAATGTGACCACCTGTTTCTAAGCCTTAATATGCAAGCTGGCCAAACAAAGAATCTGTCCTCTGTTTCACAATAATATATAAGCTGTCATTTAGAAGTGAAATTAGTGTCTTGTCATGGTGTACAATACAAAGATCAGGGATTTTTTTTAAAAAGTGTCAGAGGTTATTTAATTTATAGGATGGATTAAAATGAGCAGGATACAGTAATAATATTGTGTGGACATAACTTTGTGAGAGAACAACATAAACCTGTATTTTATGATTTTGTTAAATAGTGCACTAAATTAAATCTGTTATTTAAAAAAAAAAAAAAAAAAAATAATAATCATAATAATAATGATGATACTGGTATTTAATGCATGGTATTTGTTCAAAACTCAAGTTTGAAAGATGAACCTGCATACAGGTCACATTTGTATAAAGGCCATTTTTGCTTTTTTCTTGTGGGTGGCTGTTATTGACAGGTTTGACTATATATATATATATATATATATATATATATATATATATATATACATACACACACACACACACACACACACACACACACACACACACAGAGAAAGAGGGAGAGAGAGAAAGGCTTCACATAGGTGGTTATATATTACACCTCTATCTCTGGTGCATAATATTAACAAAACTTACAAACAAATATCCAATGGCAAAGAAAATCACTTGTTATATCATAAATGCTTTCAATATATAAAATGAGTTTTAAAATGTGAAAAGATACAAAATGTAAGCTGATGAAGTTTCTACATAAAAAGATGAATTAGCTATGAAAATTCGCCATAAAAGCATATTGTATGTAAAATAATTACAAAAAATGCTTACTTGTTTTGAACTTGTGCATATTTGTAACCAATAAAGCTCTGCTATTTTTATTGTAAATGCAAGAAGCCATTTTAAATTTTAAATTTCACTTTAAGATATGTTGCTCAATAGTCTCCTAGTAGCTTTAGTTTGACCTACATGCCGATTTACCACATGATCTGCTCTGTGCCCTATGTATTGTGAATTCAACTCCTGTAGACCTTGACCTCTGCAAATTTGTCTGAGCTGATCTGTATACCCTGAATATGATGAATTTAATTCTTAGATTGAACTTGACCTACTTACTCAGTCACCACTAGTGAACTTTGAATCTCTCTGTTTTACATCTATGAATAAGAAAAGGAGATATGACCATTTCAAATGATTTAAACATAAGGATAATATCCAAATGAACAATTCATTTGAGCACCACATCTTATCTCTGCATAAATCATTGTACACTAGATAAAACAAGAGTTCATAGATGGGACTGATGCTCTAATGACCAAAAAGAATGTCCAGGAAGTCCTGATAAGACCATATCATCCTTCTAACTGCTGAGTGTCAAAACTATCTGATATTCTTCAGCAATAACAAGATTTTCAAATTTTCTGCTGTGGATGTCAGTTGGCACCATTTTCATTTAGGACCAACAATACATCATTTAGGACCAAAAAGACATAGGAAGCCTTTTGGTGCAAACCCCATGTTGATATGACTTTTCGTTTTGGAGAAGTCACAATAAAAAATTTTTCAAGATGACTGCCATGGTGGCCATACTGGATATTAGATTGGCACCAATTTTCTTTTAGGACCAACTAGACATCATAAGATATCTTTTGGTGCAAACACAATATCAATATGACCAGCCATTTATTTCGGAGTAGTGATAAGATTTTTAAGCAGTCCATTTGCATTTAGGACCAACTAGACATCATAAGAAGTCATTTATTAAAAATGCCATGTTGATAAGACCATCCATTCAGGAGGAGTAGCGATAACAATATTTTCAAGATGGCCACTGTGGTGGCCATATTGGCTGTGTAAGCGGCATCCGTTTCATTTAGAACCAACTAGACATTATAAGAAGTCTTCTGGTGAAAATCCCATGGCAATATGACTATCCATTTAGGAGAAGTAGCAATAACAAGGTTTTCAAGATGACTGCTGTGACAGCCATACTGGAAGTTAGAATGGCACCAATTTCATTTAGGACCAATTAGAGATCATAAGATATCTTCTGGGCTTCTTTTAGTGCAAACCCCATCCTGATATGACCATCTATTCAGGTGGAGTAGAGAAAACAAGATTTTCAAGATGGCTGCTGCGGTGGTCATACTGGACATCAGATCTGCACCATTTTCATTTAGGACCAACTAGGCATCATAAGTTGTCTTTTGGGTTACCAGAAATATTTTCTACTCCTAGCAAAAGATTGTCCTGTTAATGTACACAGCATTACTTTTGAATACACAGCACTCTCAGTCAGAATTACTTTTTGACCATTTAACCAAATAACAAATCCATGGAGCACAAAGATTTGTCAATAAGCATATCTTTTGATGATGACTATAATATATACGAAGTTTCACAGTGATCCATGAAAACTGCTTGACAAGTTGCATTCACACAATTCTGTTTTATACTGCATTCAGTTGTAAGACAAAAATGGCAATAATTCTAATAAGTATTGCAAGAGCACAGTGATTTGTCAATATGTGCATCTTCAGATGATGGCCATAATATGTACAAAGTTTCATGGAGATCCAATGAAAATTCTTAAAATTAGTTGCATTCATAAGAATTGGTTGCACACTACATCCAGCTTACAATTCAAAAAGGTCCCCAGCCAGAATAGGGATGTCAAATAGGCCCGATGAACCCTCCCGCATGTCATAATGGAGGAAAGAGCTGCTGTGGCTCAGTACTTCATGACTGAAAGGATGCAGGTTAAGATCCTACCACCAAAAGGTGAAGGTTAAGACCCTACCATTGGATCAGCCGGGTTGACTACCATGGGGAGTCCTTCGGCAATGCACTTTACTCTATTGCCTCAGCACAAAATAATCTATATGTATTGCTGTGCCATAAAATACCAAACCAAACCAAATAAAGTCAAAATGAGCAATAACTCTAAAAAAAATTGCAGAAGCGCTTTGATTTGTCGATATGTGCATCTTCAAATGATGAACACAACATGTTATCAGCATATCTTGCCTTTTGGGGCACAATTAACTTGGCATTCTGCATTGGAATTTCATTAAATAGTAGAAACATGTAAACTGGGGAATACAAGCAAAGCACTCTCTAATTGGGGATTTACATCATTACTTCTCACCATGATCAATAAACAGACATACATGCACCAGTCGAGTCAATAGTGTGTATTACACTGATCCCAAAGAAATCTGAGAAAAGGAAATGAAGCATAATATAAAGGTCACAGTACCTTACTTTTGGAATGATGGTGTCATACATACCACCTGATTCCTGATACACTTCTCATGGAATGCAGATTTATAGTCTAAAGCAATCTGTGCTGGACAACATTCCCCCATTTTAACCTTGTGCAAGTTGTGTTAAAAAAATTATCTTATTGGAATGTTGTCTTTGTTTCCTTTTTTAGATTTGTACATTTTATACAAATATCGGTATAATTATCAGCAAATAAAAGTATCGCAAGCAAAAAGGAAAGCAACAGTTACTGGAGATTAATTTCTTGGTCTTTGAAGAATATAGTTTAAAAATAAGAAAATTCAATGCTATGCCATCAGCATTGGTCCACCATGGTGAAAATTCCCACAAGAGAACTGGCTGTTTGGCAGAGGCAAATTGCCTTCTGTGCCAAAAGGACATAACATTCACTTTACTGAATGCAGCCAATATGTTTTGGTATTCATACAACCATTTCTGGGAACATATTTCCTGTATTATTCCTTGAAGTAATTCCTTAATTTGGACTCCTCATTCATCTGTCCATAATGGGTGAGAACAAAAGTAAGCAGATTAACAATAAAAGAATTTTCAACAAACAAATACATCTCTGAGACTACATACTTGGGTCCCAGTAGCTCCACCAAGACATAGTTTTCTGTTGAAGTGTTATCAATCTTGATCTGGTATATGGGATTCAATCTGTGGGTTTCTGGATAATTTCCACACCCTCCTGCTGTTCTTCCTTTCCATTGGCCTGTTATCTGAAAATTAGAGACAGTATTAAATAATGTATACATAAATATTTGATTCATGTAATTTATGAATACTGAAGGCATACTAACAAAAATTTCAAAATTAATCTGAGAGAATATGCAAAAATACAATACAAACTCCCATATCAGTCATCTCCCTTAACAAAAGCTGCTCATATCCAGCCATGATCTAAAAGTCCCTTCACTTCATTTCATTTATATATTTAACCTCTTCTTAACAGCAACCAGCCTTACCAATCCAACATTTATCCAACCCATCAATTGCTGCTTAAGTTAGGTTGCACTGTAGAATTGATAACTGCAGAATTGCTGAAACCAAATATGTATGATTTCTTTGATATTAGTTTGTAAACCTAATTATAATACGTTATGAGTCTGAACCCAGCTCTCCCAAACAAAAAAGACTTTAACCATGTCTTTTGGCTTGTTTAATAATAAAATTCTAAAATGTCATCATCTTACAGACATGAAAGTCAGACAAGAGTGGTCTCCCCTTAGACAACTGGTGCAAAATACTGTCATTTGTTAGTTACTACATGGACAAAAGTGCACTCTTTATGGGAGTTAACACTGAGGAGGGCTTGGGAGGGTGTGCCTGTATTATGATAGGGTAAACATCATTAAAGAAACATATTTTACTCCAAAAATTGTTTGTTTTCTTCAATTACATTACCCAATCTTAATACGTTAGGAGAATAGGCAAAATGTGGAGGGAGTTATATCCCCTTACCCTGGCAATGGCCCTAGGTTCAATTCCCTACTATATTAGAAGTTTCCACTCTCGTGTGAGATATGGGCAAAGGAAAACACAGACTGATAGCAAATTTTGCTCCCACAATCTAGATGAAGTAGAGTAGTATATATACATCATTGCAAAGCTGCCAAGTTTCCTGGGAAGACAGCCCACTGCACTGTTGATTTAGGCCCCACCAGGTTAAACTGTGTTTTTGAGATGAAAGGTCTCTCAGATAGAAGCTAGAAAATGTCTATCAGACCTCCATCCCAGAGCTTGAATATTGTCAACTGGGTGGCATTTTTGCTTGAATGCAAGGCTGTTAGTGACTATCCTAACCTCATAAACCAATACGTGTGAGAAGTTCATATGGTATTAGGTTCATTTCTGTATGGCTGAGCAGATAACCCAAAAAATCCAGGATGAAAGAGCCTGAGCAGAAATATCATCCCTTCCTTTGTTGAGTAATAAAAACAAATGAGATCTCCCTCTTATGATCAGCTCAGTATGTTTCAAGGAACCATTTCAATGCCCTTAAGGGGTTCTGATGATACCCTTGGGAAGAAGGATTCAATGAAGACTGTGGTTTCAAAATGAAAGACTGATTTCTCATGAGCAGAGGCCTGTTCTTGGCAATAAAACCAGGGGCCATCATGAGAGACAATGAACCATCATGGCAGAACTACAAGTATTGCAACTGTTGGGGCATGAATTTACTGGCCCTAGAATTAACATAAATTTCTTTGTAGCCTGAAGTACTAGTAGATTGAGAAATTTATTTGTTCTGCTCAATTTTCACTAGTCCTTCCCACAAAACAATGTCAGACACATATCAAGATTAACTAGCGATTGGACAACTGAAATTATGAAAACTACTAGTCCAACAGAAATACTAGCCTTTGGCTAGCGGAGCTCTGATTTACTCATTCTGCCTGCTAAAGCTATGCTGACTAGCAAGCAGGACTATTACAAGAGATGAGATAACAAGAATTTAGAGAGTGATTTGAAGGGTGCCTTGTTCAACATTGTCAAAACCCAAAGCAGGTTCCTTTGAGGACAAAGGGCCAAGGCCTTGTCTCTCTGGTCAAGACAATTCAAAACTAGCTAGGTCATAAGGGTCTTTGTTCTGGCCAATGTCCTCTCTTCCATGATGGCCCATGTCCTCTCTTCCATTATGACACATGTCCTCTCTTCCATGATGGCCCATGACCTTTCTTCCATGATGGCCCATGTCCTCTCTTCCATGATGGCCAATATCCTCTCTTCCATGATGGTGAAATGTGTTGACAACTGTGGCATGGTAGTCCTTGATTGTAACTGGGGCTCACTTCATCTCCTTGAAAAGTCAAAGAGAACTTTGTTCTGGCCCATGTCCTCTCTTCCATGATGGAGAAATGTGTTGGAAATTATGGCACGATAGCCCTTGATTGTAATTTGGGCAAACTTATTCTCCTTGAAAAGTCAAAGTAGAAAGTTATCTATTTATTGTACAGAAGCTTGTAAAGGAGTGATGTTTCTCTGTTCACATCATTGGAAGAAGACTCTCCATTTTCAGGCATAGGCTTTCAAAGTGGTGAGCATTCTTGGCCAAGCAAGTCTGTCAACTGTCTGTTCTCAGAAATGTTTCTTAATGAGGGCTTATTTGATATGAACCACACTAGCAGGTTCAGCATTTCTGGGTTGGGAAAATCTGTATGCACAGTTGTTTCTGCAGGCATGGAGCCGGTGAGATTTTCCTAGGAATCTCTGCCAGTAGATTCAGGAGGTCATTTATCCAAGATTTCTCCCACTTGTGGGAAGTAATCAGGATTAGTCTGCACTCAGATTCCCTTGCCTTCTGAGTGACCTTGGGAATCTGAGTGGTTAGGGAAAAAGAAAATGCAAAGCCCATTCCAATTCAGTGAAAGGGTGTAGACTGCCCATGTTTTGGGGAGATGAGAGTTGGAAGCTTGGTATTTAACCTCACTGCAAAGAAGTCTACAATGGGTTGGCCCCAACAGGCACAGATATGACTAAACACTGAGGGGTGAATGGACCTTCCTGTGCAAATTGGCTGATTCCATCTGGACACTGAGCCTGACTTGGATATGGAAAACTCTGATGTGGATTTTTTTATGATAACATTACCTAAGAAAATCCTGAAAAAAATGACAGAGATCTGGGGATCTGGCTCCCCTTTGCCTTCAGAGAGAACTGACAAAAGCAGAGTTGTAGGAGAGAATCAGAATGCTCATTCCAGATAGCATTTCACCAGGTGGTTGATGTGCTCCTAAAGGTACCAAACACCACTAAATTTGTCCAAAGTATGCATGGATGTATTAGCCTTTAACTGTACATCAGCACAACAATGGCTATATGGTACCTATTAAAGTACAGTTCTAAAAATGTAAACATAAAGAACTGCACACAAGCTTTAGGAAGATAAACCCTTCCAAATAAATGTCAACATGAAGAATAAACAAGATAAAAGGCAAAGGTAAAGAAGTTAAAATTTGATAAAATGTACATAAAACATAAGATGATGGTAAAAAGATATAAAATCTTTAAAATATTGAGACAAAATTTATTATATAAATGGCATTCCCTCAAAAAGTCCAAGATTTTTTTGGGTGGTACATTATCATAAAGTTCAATAACTGAGTTCCAACCAAAAATGTTCTGTCTCACAGGGTGAAAGCCAATACATTTGACACGAATGTGTTCCATCAACAGTGGACATTGGCAGGGTATACAGGTTGAGATTCACCCTTCAGGAGGTATACATGAATCAGGTATGCATGTCCTACACATGATGATTGGCACAATACCACCTATATTTCTGCGATTTGTCCTGTATGAGGAATGACACTTTGCCCAAAGATTTAAACTGAAAGGGAGAGTGATTAACTGGTACATGGTAACCCTGAAAGTGAACCTCAGGAATTTCCATGAAGATCTGTAAATGGGATTATGAAGGTATGCATCTTGGAGGTCTAAGCTGACCATAAAATATCTGTGCTGAATGGCATTGAGGATTGATCATCAGCTCTCTGCCCTGAACTTGAGTGCCTGAATGTGTTGGTTGTGAAGTTTACGTCGATGGCCTTGGGAACTAAGAAAAATCTCAAGTAAAATCCCATTGAATTTGTGTTGCAAAAAATCTCTACCACCTTTTCTTGAGGAGACCTTCTATTTCCTGCAGCAGTATATCTGCCTTTTATGGGTCATTGGGGATGTCCATAGTGAAGGGAACCCTTGAAAATGGAAAAGGGCAAGGAATGTGACCTTGATATAGTTGCCCCTAATGTACTATGATTGGATGATGTATTTAATGAAGACATAAAAATGTATTTTCAAAAAAACTTTACTGAAATTATCTCTTTTGACTGACTGACTATATATATATATATATATATATATATATATATATATATATATATATATATATATCTGGCTTCCTTAAATCCCTGTATTTACTGATTTACTGCCAGTTCAAAGATTCTGACCAGAACATACTCTGAGCAACTGGATATTTATTGGTCATATGATATCCTAAATATCATAATATCAAATTGTCTATGATTTGTTTATGTATAGTTTCTTTATAAATTGTCTATGATTTGTTTATGTATAGTTTCTTTATAAATTGTCTATGATTTGTTTATGTATAGTTTCTTTATAAATTGTCTATGATTTGTTTATGTATAGTTTCTTTATAAATTGTCTATGATTTGTTTATGTATAGTTTCTTTATAAATTGTCTATGATTTGTTTATGTATAGTTTCTTTATAAATTGTCTATGATTTGTTTATGTATAGTTTCTTTATAAATTGTCTATGATTTGTTTATGTATAGTTTCTTTATAAATTGTCTATGATTTGTTTATGTATAGTTTCTTTATAAATTCTCTATGATTTGTTTATGTATAGTTTCTTTATAAATTCTCTATGATTTGTTTATGTATAGTTTCTTTATAAATTGTCTATGATTTGTTTATGTATAGTTTCTTTATAAATTGTCTATGATTTGTTTATGTATAGTTTCTTTATAAATTGTCTATGATTTGTTTATGTATAGTTTCTTTATAAATTGTCTATGATTTGTTTATGTATAGTTTCTTTATAAATTGTCTATTATAAATGGTCTATGATTTGTTTATGTATAGTTTCTTTATAAATTGTCTATGATTTGTTTATGTATAGTTTCTTTATAAATTGTCTATGATTTGTTTATGTATAGTTTCTTTATAAATTGTCTATTATAAATGGTCTATGATTTGTTTATGTATAGTTTCTTTATAAATTGTCTATTATAAATGGTCTATGATTTGTTTATGTATAGTTTCTTTATAAATTGTCTATTATAAATTGTCTATGATTTGTTTATGTATAGTTTCTTTATAAATGGTCTATGATTTGTTTATGTATAGTTTCTTTATAAATTGTCTATGATTTTATTTATGTATAGTTTCTTTGTCATACATTTGTTTAAGTATAGTTTCTTTGTCGCTGACTAAACTTAATTCAAAGGTAACAAGGTCTAGTTTACACATTGTTTCTTTGTCAGGCAATCAATAGAGGTGTCAACTGCCTGAAGGTTTTACTGCTCACAGTCAGCTGGTTAAATGGGGGTAGAGAAGGACAACTTCATCAGTAAATTTCAAAAATCGGCTTCTCAGTACAGATGTTGGTTTGTTATTCTAATTTTTTGTTGTTGGTAGGCTTATATATGCCTAGATGAGACAATAATAAGTATCAGTCCTAGTTTTACTCACCAAGTCAAAGTGTAAGCATAATAAGGATGAAAACTCTAACCTTTAGCTGGTGTCTGTAGACAAGAGATTTGCCACACATTACCATGAAGCAACATGTTGATACATTTTTTACATCACTGGAAGCTGTGTACCTCCGAGAAACACCCCATTTTGGGCTACTTTGCATTGAGTTTCTTACAGTAATTTGCAAAGCAGTCACTTCAAAGGTACAGAACTGAAATGTTTGTCACATGACAATGACTTCCCAGCCAAAGCAGTACAGCGTATATGGATTATTCATGCAAATGTATGTGACAGATTCCTAGGCCATGCAAACTTGAATGCATTCACTGTGTTTGAGTCTAAAACTTTTCTGCAAATGTTAGTGACATGCCACTGTTTGGTACCAATCACATGGACACTCTGATCGCTCATTATGGTCAACCAAGAGAGAACAGTGACGCAGTCATCAGTGCTGACAAAGTAATGAGTGGGGGATTCTGAAGTAAATTGTGTACAACAATTATAGGACTGTCAGGAGCTGAATTACTGATAAAACTAGTTTCTATAAATGGACAGTACCTGAATGTGATTTGTTTGCTAGAAATTTCACATGTACTTCCAGTGTCAAATGTGGAGTATGAGTGCTGATTTTCACACCAGAATTTATCAAAACAAAGCTGCAGCGCAGTCTAAGTGTTGACACTCTTGATGAACCTATGAAAATAAATCTTTCTGGTACTGATATAAAAGATTCTGATCCAATGCCAGCAGTGAGGAATTGGAAAGGAAATTGAAACAGACATCTGTATCAACAAAGAGAATGTTTTTGCCAAACTGATGAACTTTAAGTGAGTGGATTTACCACAGTACAAATGTGGCAACATTATCATTGGTGACAGGAAAACTGTATAAATACACTTTGTTAACATTTTTAAAAAAAAACTTGTGTGGAAATCCATAGCAAGTCATAGGGACAAGCTTATGGTTTGATGCTACCACATGATGAGACCTATGGAGGGGTCAAAACTTTTTTTAAAATGAATATATACATAACAAACAGCAGATTCAGGTGTCTCTGAAGTCTGTCAAAATGTCCAGTTAAACTCAGGAAAATTTAAGAATCACTGATACATATATATATATATATATATATATATATATATATATATATATATATATATATATATATATATATATATATATATATATATATATATATATATATATACATATATATATATATATATATATATATATATATATATATATATATATATATATTGAATTTTAAAATAAGTAGTATAAATATATTACAATTTTCATGCCTATTAAATGTCATTCAGTTATGAAGTGGACTTTCCTTGATTGCTGTGTTCACTGAGAAAAGTGCTACATACTGTTAGACTGGACATTGTACTGATTATACCAAATATGATATTATAAAAATGACTGATTCTGATCCAAATTCTGAAACCCTCACTTCCAAGCAAAGTGATAGGAAAATGTCGTTGGATACATCAATTGCAAAAGAACTCTGAAGAACCTGAATTGCAATTGGCATATAATTTTTGTTTGAGATTTCAGTTGTTTTGAGTTTTAAAGGTTGAAGACTTTATAAGTATTAGAGTAATTAATATTTCAGTTTTCCAAATCTTGTTAAGATCAGTATCATCAAATACCAGTAATCTTAAACTTACAATTGTTTCTTTACTGTGCAGTAAGTTAAAACTTAAATTTTATATTGTTGCCAATGCTTTAAAAAAGGTACAATTAAGGTAAGCATTTGATGATCAATTACCAACCATGATTTTAACATACCTACTTATGCCCTGTTTTTGGAAGGCAAAAACAAATTTTCTTTTTCAAGTTTCATTGTATATTCTTCCTTAAATTGTCAAATGCTACAATCATAGAATTTCCGAGTCAAAGAGGTTTAATAAAATTATAGAAACCATTTTTAGTGCAATCTCTGTGGTCAAGACACTCTGTTAGTGGCATCAAGATTTGACTACTTCTATCCCAAAATGGGGTTAATCTGACATTTTGGAAAGTTTCACATCAAATTAAAAAGTGTTGACTGTGCATCTCTGGAAGAGACTGATTCACTGATTGACTGGTTGGTGTTTAGCAGCATATCAGCAAATCAATGACTAATCAGTGCTAATGCAATGGGGTAAGCTTCCTTGCTCAGAGACACACCAAGGCAGCTAAGCCAGGCTCATCAGGACAGGATTTAAACATGCAACTCAATGATTGTCAGTCTAGCTTGCTAACCTCTGAGCCACTAGACAACAGAGAGAATGAACAGAACCAGACCTTAAAGGGATAACCTCTTCTGAGACAGTATTCTGTGAAGTTGTCCTCATGTTTAAGTCACTGATATTTCTACAGATCGGATTATGTATAAGTACTGGCAATATGGACTGTATTTATTCTGCAAATTGGAGTGACTAAAAAAATGCAGATAACAGAGTTGTCTGTTGGTTTCAAGTATAAATCAAACTCAATAGTGTCATTTGCCCAGTATCACATTGTCATGTCCAGGAGTGTGATTTATGGGAAGACCTCTTTCGGGTTAGAATTCTATTAGGTTAATTGTATTTCGAGGGTTACCTCATCTGAGACAGAATTCTGAGAGGTTATCTACATCTCATAATTCTAGGCTGTATACCATATTTAGCTGTGTATAACGCACACTTTTTTCACCTAATTTTCTTATCTTCAGTCAGTGGTGCGCATTTTATAGAAGAACTGAAAAAAGTTGTTTTCCAGGTAACTCTGATGAAAGGATGAAGGCACTATAGCTGCCTACATGTGTCACATTCACTCCATGTGAAATATTAAATCCATTGCACATTGCACTGTAACTAAATTGGTTACCGATACTATCCTTATTAAAGAAATAAATAATGCTTACAAACCTTGATAGTCTTGTTCTTTGATTACTTATGTTAATAAACTGGTTTCATTTCACATCACTGTGTAGTGTTTTGTTCTGTGCCTCAACCAGAAATACATGTACATAACTGGTAACTTGTTGTTCTAAAGCTATGCAAAGTACCGCATTGCAGAGGAACAAATATGATGATTACCGTACCTGTACCGTAAATGTTCAGTATTCCATAACTGTGATTCTAATATATTTTTTCTTCATTTATTGTTGAATTGAAACATAATATTTAGAATTCAAGCAGTGTTAATGTTCTAATCAGAGGCACCTTTGGGGGACCTATTTTTTGTGACTACAGTTTGTCTGTTACAGTAACACTGACACATTGTGAAACAAAATAATCAATTAATGAATGCAGTTGGAAAATTTTTTTTTCCTTTGGAAAATAAACTTGGTTCTTAGTTATATTTCTTGCCTTAAATGATAGTATTTTATATTTCTTTGCGACTATACAGGGATCAATGCTTCATTAACTCAGTGTGGTCTTTTCAAGGTTATCAATGAAACAAATATATGATTACCATACCTATAAATATTCAATATTCAATAGCTGTGGATCTAATTAATTTTTTCTTCATTTATTCTTATTTGAATTGAAATATAATATTTAGAATTCAAGCAGTGTTAATGTTCTCATAAGAGGCACATTTAGAAGACATCTTTTTGCGACTATGGTTAGTCTGTTACAGTAAAATTGACACATCGTGAAACAAAATAATCAATTAATATAAGAAGTCGGAATACATTTTTTTTCTTTGGAAAATAAACTTGGTTCTTAGCATTATTTCTCATCTTAAATCATAGTATTTGATATATTTTTGCAACTATACAGTGATCAATTCTTCATTGACTCAGTGTGGTCTATTCTTGGCAATCAGTGCCAGCTAAGCTTTGATATGCTAAACATTGTTACAATGCTTTGTCTAGGTAAATTTGCAATTTATTTACTTTCCTTCAGAAAATAAGCTTGGTTCTTTGTTTCTCATCTCATCTTAAATCATAGTATTTGATATATCTTTGCAACTATACAGTGATCAATGTTTCATTGACTTAGTGTGGTCTATTCTTGGTAATCAGTGCCGGCTAAGCTTTGATGTGCTAAACATAGTTACAATGCACTGTCTAGGTAAATTTGCAATTTATTTACTTTTCTTTGGAATTAAGCCTGGTTCTTTGGGTTATTTCCAATCTTAAACCACAGTATTTGATCCTTCTTTGTTACAATTGAGTGATGAAAAATTTAATTGACTCTGCGTGGTGTTTTTAAAGGTAATCAGTGCCAGCTAATGTTTTGATGTGCTAAACATAATTATGAAGTATTGTCTTGGTAAATTCTATCTAGGGAACTGAGATATATTTTAGAATACTGGATCTGAACTTTCACATAGCATCTTGTGTTCGATCTTGAAACACCAGGAATGATGACAGACGAGGACATACAGCAACTTTTCAAGATTGATGACGACGAAGAAGAATTTGAGGGATTTGATGCAATAGACTGAATTCCATCAACAAGGCGAACCTTAAAATGGCCCTTTTAAGGACCAAGCATAAAATCGGAAAGATATACTTTAAAGTTTGCCACTTATTGGTATTGGTCATAATCGGGTGCCGTGTACTGACAGGAAAGACCAGACAAACAGTCATGCGCTGGTTTATTGTAAAGAATTCAAATGTTGTGTAACAAATGATGATCAGTGCACTGTCCAAAATGGCCAACTTTGTCGCACTACAAAAGGGAGCGAAATTATTAAGATTTCAAAATGTATTATATCACATGTGCCTTATATGACAGAACTACATTTTTTCCCCTCATTCTGGGTCAAAATCGGGGTGCGCGTTATATAACAGTGCGCGTTATACACACCAAAATACGGTATCTATACGGCAAAGTTTGACAAAATGTGAGTAAATACTAACCCTTTTCTCATTCTTTTTATTGTAAGGATCAGCTATCTTTGTGAGTGAAAATTCACATGTTGCATAGACTCTCAGGGTGTAATGAATGGTGCTGTTCTTCTCATACTGTGAGATCACCAGTGTGTAAGCAGCATTTCCTTTATTTTCCACCAGTTTGCATAGGTAATGAGGACTGTTAATGCGTACACCATCTTTGTAGGGAGGTGGGTCATCTGACAATGGAGGGGGAAAAAAAGCATTAAATAGTTCTAGGTAATTTCTTAAAATGAAAGTAAACAATTTTAAATCTTTTCATAGAACATGAATACTCCCACCAATAAACATATAATATACCAAGGTAAATCTAACTAATATTCAACACAGTGGTACCATATATACTAGCATAATGTGCCACCGTGAAAAGTGGTTGATCTAGCATGTTCATGAATTTATTTTGCTCTTATGATGTAATGGTTCACCTATCCAGATTTCATCTTAGTTTATCCCATGAGGGCTTGGGGATGAAAATTAAGCTTGATGCACCCTCCTATGTGACATGAGAGGTAACTAAAGGAGGCAACCTTTTGTACTGGGATGCATTCAATGATGTTTCAATGAAAAGGTCTTGAGTTTTTAAAAAGAGTACAGTTTATATACAAATTGGACTTTGCATTTTAAGGAGTTTACCCTTTTTTGCAATTATCTTTTTTTTGTATGCCTTCTTATTATACCTAAACTTGCATGGCACTAGCTATTAAAATCTGTGCTGATAAACCATTAAACCCAATACAATACAATACATTCATGCATGCATACATACATACATACACACACACACACACACACACACACACATACATACATAAATAGTTTCTGACATCAGGCACAGACAACTAATTTAATTCCCATAAAATAATAATGTTAATATTTGGCCAAATTAATACACTTTTGTGGCAAGATCAGCAAATCATGCTTACATCTTGTGAATGATCTATCCAAGAGGAAACTTTTAAAACGATGAAAATGAAATACTGCATGCCCCGTTTTTGACAAAAATGTTTCCTTGTAGGTACCCATTATAACAATCCAGCCTGCTGAGATCTCCTGTTAACACCCAGTAGTACCTGTGTGGTGACAGTGATAAAATAAAAATGGTTTTAAGTTCAAGTCTACTAATGCAAACAATTTATCCTGACACAGGCTTCTTTTGAAAAACCTATGGTAATTTTTTTCTGGTAATTATTTTTAACAAATCAGCGACCTTCATTCTTTTAAATATGGTATTTAATATACCACTGCACCACAGTTGCCTGTCACCATCAAGGGTACTTCACCCCAGTTCTGAAATCATAAGGAGAATCCTGTATATTGTGACAAGTACAAACTTACATTGGTGTTCTTTTCGAATGAAATTTATCAAACTCAAGGAATAATTTCAATGCTTTGCTTGCCAAGACTTAAAATGCCTACAAATTATTCAACTTGTTTCATAAATTTCATATGAAATGACCACTTGTGAAACATCCTAAATTTACACAGATTGTGCATCTATGCTGTTCTGCAGTTTTTAATACAAGCTGTTGAAGATTTATACTCACATGGATAAAAGACTTTCTTCCCTTCTGTGTTATAAACAAGTACAGCAATAAATTCACGGTTGTCTGCAAAGTCATCCTAAACCAAAAAGAAAAAGTATATAATGAGTTTTTTTACCACATTTCAGTAACTAAGGCCTAAAGTTATATAGTACTTTTCAGTAACTAAGGTCTAATGAGTTATATAGTACATTTCAGTAACTAAGGCCTAGATTGTTTCTGAGTTTAAGTCCAAGGAGCCACATCATCTATGTGCATGCATTAGCACTCTGATAATTGAAATGGAAAAGGAATGTTGGAGGGGGAAATATGAGTAGAAATCATTTTCTGTCTCCCAAATGAACTTGACCAACCCTTCCTCTGAATTGGATTGAGCTCTTGTATGGTCAAATGGTCAAAAAAGATGATGTGAAAATACTTGCTTTTTAAACTGTAACTCATGTAGTATAAACACTGACCAGGCCTCAAATACTTATTAAATTGCTACTCATCCTGCAACACAAAAGGCCACAATATGACCATAGTTTCTTGCTATTTTTCAGGAAAAAAATTACTCGTTTTGACACAGCCACCACTAATCAGGATAAGTGGATGAGAGGATTTTTCAAGCCAATGTAACACAGAATCGTACCAGGCTTATGAGATGACATGTGTGACATACTGATGTGTGATTAAAAGAGATCTTTCTATGGGGGCATATCCAGGACACCTCAAAGAAAAGTTGAAGGGGGGAGATCTAAGTGGGTCCAATGTGGTTTATATAAGCACTAAACTTAATTATTAGTTAAAACAAAGAGCTATGGTCTGCATTCTATAAGAATCCAGTGCTGATGCACTTTGCTTCTCTCTGTTTATGTAGCAGAATCGGTTTCCGATTCTGATGGTAGGATAATCCCTACCTCTGATACCCCCTTCTCCCTTTTCAGCCAAGGAAGATGGAAGTGAAGGTGGGGTAAGGTCTGGACTATAACTTTCTCCATCTCTAAGACATGATGAGTTTCTACTTGTAAATATTAACTACTGCGACTGGGCCTGAATAATTCAGTGGTCACGTACTCACTCTGCGCCAGTTCCAGGCATGATCCCAGATTCTGGCAGTATGTGCTAGGGTAGGTCGTCATATCCAAGTTCTCCTATTCCTTCACCCTCAAAAACCACCTCATTACAACTAAACCATCAAACACATAAATTGTTAGGTATTGTTGTACAATAAGCCAATGAATAAAGTTCTCCAAAATTACTGTATACCTCTAGTCTAAATTGGTGCTTTAGATCCTGTAGAGTATATTCATTTTCCTTTCAATCAATGGTTTTTTGTTTGGAGAGAGGGATATCAATTCATTTATTCCTTGTTGTCCTTGCCATCTGCAAAGATCATCAGATAACAGAATTCTAAAAACAGACCTCTCTCTCCTTCTGTCTCTCTTTCTCTTGTGTGGGTGACTCAATTTTTTTTTCTTGCTTTGCAACTTATCCACACAGTATTCCATGTATAAGACAGTTATCCTTTAGAAGTAAGAGAGTCTTACCGTATCTGTAATGTGCCTGGTTAGAAGTATCCACACAGTATTCCATGTATAAGACGGTCTCATTTATGTGTAAGAGAGTCATACCTTATCTGTAATGTGCCTGGTTAGAAGTATCCACACAGTATTCCATGTATAAGACAGTCTCATTTATGTGTAAGAGAGTCATACCTTATCTGTAATGTGCCTGGTTAGAAGTATCCACACAGCTGAGGCCTGACTTGATTTAAGGTCCAGTCGATACTGGGGATTGTCACTGATGTTGTAGCGGTCTTTTTTAGGTCCCTCTTTTGCATGCCAACTTCTGTAAAATTTATTTATGATGCATTTTTAAAACTTGAGATCTAACTTAAACATTAAGTTCATGTAAAGTTTATGAAACAAGTTGAATATTTTATATATTTTGTTATCTTCGCAAGCAAAATAAAGAAATTACAGTAAACTCTTGTTACAATGATCAACTTGGTTTCAAGCAATTTCGTTGTTATATCGAGTTTGCCATTATATTGATTTAGGCTTCTTTTGGCATTAGTTATATTTCTTGTTAGACTGTACATAACATGTAATAACAGAGGGAGAAAAAAAAAAGGAAAGATTATATTGTTATAATTAATTTTATTAAATATTCTACAGTTTATTAACAAATATTCATGGCTGCCTTCAACACTTTCACTGTCTTTGGATGTTGCTGTCCATTTATTTTTGCCATGCAAAATTAACACTGATGGTTGATTCTTCCACTCGTTGCAAAAATGGCTGGCAATTTTTATCCTGAGTGTACTTCGGACAATCATCCTTAAAGGCAATAATGTCTCTTTTAATCCAAGATCAAAGACATGGTTGTCTCTTTTTCACTGACGTTTTTCACATGGTTGTAGATTTTTATGCTATTTTATGAAATGAATGATTAATCACAACTGTTCTTGGTACTTTAACCTGGCAGATTTACTCAGGTGTTTATCTTATCTTTTTCTCATTTATGTTAGACAACAGATAATTTACCTTTGAAGTTCACAAGTGAACATAGTCATGCAGAGCAAGCAATCTTGTATGAGATGCACATCAAAAGTAAGACCTAGCTATGTACTCTCAATCCTTAAATTCTGAACCCTGTGCAAAAATGCAAACTCCAGAGCGGAACCATATAACTTATTTAATAAAGTACATGCAAGATAGAATGATGAGATTGATTTAACCCAAAAATGTAATTGGTAACAAGATACCAGGCATGCATGGTTCCAATTTTCTAAACAGATTTAAGTAGCTAGTTCCCTTCTATGAGGCATGCTTAGATTGAGACATATTCTACTTAGTAATTGATAATTTTATGTGAGAGCTGTTTGTGCTTATTAAGACATGTGCAGGTATTACATCCAATATTGTATTTTTATTATGACCTGTGCAGATATTACATCCAATATTGCATCTTTATTAAGGCATAGGGAGGTATTACATCCAACACTGTATCTTTTTTTATGACATCCATGTATTACATCAAATATTGTATCATTTTTTGACATGTGCAGGTATTACATCATATACTGTATCATTTTTTGACATGTGCAGGTATTACATTATATACTGTATCTTTTTATGACATGTGTAGGTATTACATTATATACTGTATCTTTTTATGACATGTGCAGGTATTACATCCAATACTGTATCTTTTTATGACATGTGCAGGTATTACATTCAATACTGTATCTTTTTATGACATGTGCAGGTATTACATTCAATACTGTATCTTTTTATGACATGTGCAGGTATTACATTCAATACTGTATCTTTTTATGACATGTGCAGGTATTACATTCAATACTGTATCTTTTTATGACATGTGCAGGTATTACATTCAATACTGTATCTTTTTATGACATGTGCAGGTATTAAATTCAATATTTAATCTTTTTATGACATGTGCAGGTATTACATTATATACTGTTGCTTTTTATGACATGTGCAGGTATTACATTCAATATTTAATCTTTTTATTACTTGTGCAGGTATTACATCCAGTACTGTATCTTTTTATGAGATAAGCAGGTATTACATCCAATATTGTATCTTTTTATGACTGTTGTGCCTATCTGAGGTAGCACTAAACAGTTTTGTATGATTAGTCATGTAATATATTTTTGATTGAAGAGACATCTCTATGTTTCTTCATCATTATTTACAGTGGTGTCAAAAATGTATGATTTCATGTTGTATGCACAAGGGGATGATTTTGGTGCAGAAACGTATTTGTGCCAGCTGGGTACAATAATAAGTTCTGGCCAAAAATGTCATTAGTGGCTGCCCATTTTTGCTAGCTCTGTTGTATGCATTTATGGAAATTTTTATAATAAGTGATTTTGTGGGAAATCATTACATTCATGGTCCACTTTCCCCCTCATTTAAGTGATATCTGGGATGTAATTCTCACTGCTTTATATATGAAATGTCTCCAGTTTTGTTCAGTAAAGGTGTTTATTCAGTAATGGTTTGGAATGGGGTTGAAAATTGTGAGTTTTAGTGATTTTCATGTTGCAAGGGAGGGGGGGGGGGAGCTGCTGTGATTCAAAGGATGTAGTCATACATGGATCAGCTGTGCTTTGCCAATCTTTTTTTCTGATTCAGTTTCTCCATTTTCTGACAGGTCTGAAAATGTATATATGTTGATGGTTCTGGAGTTATATTTGCAGAGCAGATGGCTTCAAAGGTGAAAGGTTACATCACTGACCCTGGCCATAGCCAAAATTTATTTAGTGCTACCTGAACTATTATAGTTAGTACCCTTTTATCATTTGACTGCTTGATCTCTAAATTCTATTAAGAATTACTCAGTAATAACAAGGTAACAATTGTAACCATAACCACTTGCAAAACATGGTGCTAATGTGTCGGGGATTTCTGCATAGTTTCCTGTTATCTGCTAGAAGTTTTCATGACAAATTCATATTTTATTTCCTGCATAAATTAAGTGCTGCTGTTACTGATTATGATTATGATTATTATTATTATTATTATTATTATTATTATTATTATTATTGATTGTGAATAGTATATTGTACAGAAAATTGGAACTATGTACCAGCCTGAATATTACTGAACATTACCTGGCGTAATACCAATGAATAATATTACACAAAATTTTGACAAAAAAAAAAGAAGAACAAGGTGAAATTACTTACTGATGAATACACGTGGTATACTTGAAAAGCTCTGGATTCCAGTTAATGTAAATCACATCAAAGAAGTGGATTAATGAGTCATAATCTATCCAAAACACACCTGCAAAAAGAAACAAAAGCACTGCTAGGTATTGTATTTAAAAAAAGTATCAAACAGATCACAGATGTTATCTGAGACCTGATTCCATATTTATGAAGAGCCTCAACACATTCAAACTCAAATATTGCTTCTGTGATTCAAATCCAACATGATGACATTCTGTATGAACAAACTACCTACATTTAATAACATTCAAAACTTTTTAACCTTTAGCAGGTAAATTAGTTTGCTTTATGTCAACCATTCAAAACTTTCGTTTGGATGTAGACAAGATGAAGAACTTTGTGAATACTGGACACAGATATAGAGGTAACACACTCAATTAGCAACTCTGCAATTTCAAGTTTGACAAGTGCAAAGGTAAGGAGTTTGCCATTGGGGTTCTTGGGGTTTAGTTTTTCAACGTCTATAAGATCACACTGTAGTAATAATGAACCAGAATAAATATTACATCTCTGGTCCAAAGGTTATATAACTTGATATCTGTCTATATGGCATGCAGGGCTAGACAAAATTTCAGTTGATATTTGTCCTACAGGGCATGAGATCTGAAACTTTAACTTATTCCAGGGTCTATTTTAGGCCATGTGACTGCAGGATTTGCACTAACTTCAAAAATATCACATAGAAAATTTAATAAAATGTGTAAAAGTTGTGCATTATATTTTCAGTTTGACCTTTATTTTTATTAAATAACTCCTATATTCAGAAAATTATCCCCTTTTATTCAAATGGAGAGGGGAATATCTACCCTAAATTTTCAGTTCTAGAATGGACCCTGCTTTTCCTGCATTAATTTGACTTTTCTAACACTATACATAATACTGAAATCTGCTTCAAATGCCACTATCCAATTGGATTAGCATCTTGAAAAAGTGACCTGCCCTTCCTCAGCCACCAACTGTAAATATGAGTAGACGAGTGAAATTTTTGGAACCCTAGCAAGGAATGCCCCTGCCAAAAAACAATGCAGCAATATATGACGAAAGGCAATGTTCTTGGTTAAATAGGGAATATAGCTGTTAAATTTTTATCAGAAAAAGTTGAGAATTGAACCTGACCAAAAGATCTTCCGAATGTTATGCCTTATACTAAATTTGGTTTTAGTCGATGAAGTCCTTCCAAAGTTATGCCTTATATTAAATTTGGTTTTAGTCCATGAAATCCTTCCAAAGTTACTGAGTTTAAATGAAATTTGCAATGAACATGACATGACCGGATGCAACAGGATGAGTTGGGTGGTTTTAGTTTGGTTTGGTTTGGTGTTTTATGGCACAGTAACACAAGTACTGTATATACTCACTTATAAGTCAACATTTTTTTAACTAAAAATTCAATTCATGCATATTAGGGGTCATCTTAAAAGCATGACATACAAAACAAATGATACATCTAGAGGTAATGTTGAAAACTCTAGATGTCTGCAGCACATAAAAATACTGTCAATTCAAATATCTTTATGTTTTCATGCCACTATTCCCATTCAGAAATGCATATATGGTATGCACTGTGTTTTTATCTGTTTCATGATAGTATTCATTACACAATACTTGTATCAACAGTTATTTGGATTTTAATAATTTGAAAATATTACCGGTAAATTAAATACTACCTACTGCAAAGAGAAGTGTCCATCAATGTTGTTTACCGTGGGTGTTTACTAGCAAGTATATTGCTTCCATTTTAGTGCAAGTCCAAACAACCTGTATTTGTATTAATATTTTTGTTTTGCTGTATAAACACTGTGTGTGATGCAATAAAAGTTTTGATTTAATTTGTTTTTTCCTTTTCTGCAAGTCAGATTTAATTCCCAAGTGATATTAACCAAGTTATCTGCCAGTGCACACAGGCTGATAAGCCCTTGGCTTGTAAAGGCAGCACTCACTTAGTTTTTAAGTTGACAATCCTTTTGATCGAGCCACAAATATAATACTTGTTCAGTGGCAAGTAGTGTTCTACAACTTACTGTGCATATTTGATCTTAATCTCTTAGCTTGTTAAGGCACCACCCTCTTTGTTTTTCCACGTGGCAACCCTTTGATTGAGCTGCAAGTTTGATACTTGTTCAGTGCCAAGTAACAGGGGGTAGTTATTTGAACTCCATGTGATCTTGCCACACAATTGACAAGTGTTCAGTTGCATCCTTTAATAGATTTCACAGACTTCATGATCAAAGTGTTTCTTACAGAGCTCAAGCTCAGTCTCTACATAAGCACCCGCATATGACAGTAAAACCAAGGAATCAGAGTCGGACGATATTTACAATGACAAGATGACGACAATTTACAATGACTAGACGACAATGGAGGATTTTAAAACTTTATCAGACAATGAGGATGAATTCTTGGACTTTGTACCAGATGACATTAGATAGTGACATTTATAGGATACTGTGAATCACAAAAATGTGGACTTAACTTTCATTGTCTATTTGTAAGACATGTGGAATTAACATATTACGAGATATTGTGAACTGGATCATTCTGAACTACTACTGTAGTATCATTTATTTTCATGGGACTCGATTTTCGTGGTTTTGTAAAAAAAAGACATTTTCGTGGGTACTTAAATTCGTGGTTTTGCCTGTCAAAGTCTGCATATTACTAAGTGTTTAATTTAATGGTTTAACCTGTACAAATACAAAAAAATAAAAAATAAAAAAGAATAAAACTATGCAGACACAAACAGCATTCACTTGAATGTTTAAAATAATACTCCCACATGTATGAGCATAAATCAAAGACCTGACAAGTTCAATACTTACACCATGTTTTCGTCTAAGTGAATAACATCAATGGAAGCCGATGCAGCCAACAACACTATAACAATACTACTGCCTCTATGATCACAATTAAAACACATGTCAAGATCAATCACTTACACCATGTTTTCGTCTGAGTGCTCAACATCAAAGGAAGCCGACACAGCCAACAACACTAAGTCAATCGGTTATTAAAGTACACCTGTATTATCTCTTAAACCACTGTCCATAAATTAAACAAAACACATGACTGACTGCCCCTTGCTCAATGCAATCAGCAGGCAGTGGCAATATTTTATGTGTTTAGAGCCCATCAATGTGAGAAGATGCTAACTAAATTGAAAGACAGTGGAATCATGCATTTGTTTGTGCCTTCCTCGTGTACAGACCAACTTGAACCACTAGACTTGACAATAAATAAAGAGTACAAAGAAGGATTAAAATCACACTTTGACAACTGGTACGCTAAACAGGTCATGGAGGCACATAAAAGGAAGATATTACTGGTGATGATCACTGAATGCAACATCATTATTCCAGCTAGTACGGGCTGAATGGACAATTGCAGCTCACACGACAGTGAGTGAAAGATGGGACCTAATTATCAGTGGTTTTGAGAAAGCTGGACTTGTTTAACTGTGCAATATGGGGATTATTTACCTGAGAAGCATTTGTGTGTACCTTGAGACTTGATTGACACGATGTTGATACAGTAACTTTGTTCGAAAATCAGTGAAGTGTGAGCTTTAATACTCTGCTGTAATTAGTACATAGTGTTTCATTAATAATAGTGCTTCTAGTATTTTACAAACTTTTTGTTCTTTTTGATTAAAAATGCATGAATGAAATGAAATGTGGTTTCAGGAGGATTTATATTTTTCAACAACAGTTGTACTTGAGTGAAGGATAGATTTGAATAAGTATTAAATTTAATTTGCATTTACTAGTATTTGTTATTGATCTTTCTTTCATTTCCAGCATTATCAGTGTTTGAATACCTTATGCTTTTTCTTGTTTCTCTCTATCCTTACTTATCTCACATATCGATTTAAAACAGTGAGTGGAAATTACAGCTATTGGATACCTTAAATAAACGTGTGCATTTAAACAATATAAAATGCTTTATAGTTCTTTTTTCAAAGGGTTAAAATAAAACAAACACATGTAAAAGCTAATACTTTATTACTAAATTGCAGTATTGACGCTGATTTATGAAATACTAGTAGGTTCCTTAATCTCTAGGAATGACACAAAGTAAGAAAATGAGCGGGGTGGGTGGGGTCATCATCATACACAGCTAATTTTTCATTGTGTATTTAAATTCGTAGTTCGGGGCAACAACGAAATCCATGAAAATTGGTCCCCCAAGAAAATTTCTGATACTATATTATTTTTATACCAGTATGTGACCTATAATTGAAGTTATGGATTTATCATAAAAATGGGTTTAAAATGTCAAGCATGTTGGATTTCAATGGATTTTATTACACAAAGATGGACAAATTTTAATTTGTCAATTAATTTTCGACATATTCCACTCAATAATATAACTGTATTTTACACTGGTTTTGTCTTTATTTTTCCTATCTATCTATCTATCTAGTTTGGCTTGTTTATTTTTCCAAAGTGCAACTCTGATGAACTGATAACAAGTCACCCCTTCTGATGGATCTGACTTGCAAAATACACCCCGACTGGTAGGAGGGTCAAAGAAAAATTGGCTTTTTGCAGCCCTAAAAAGGGGAGGTCGACTTATAATTGAGTACATACAGTAGGTTATTTAGTGCTAAGGCCATTGAAGTAAAGTTCCTTGACCAAAGACACACAATAGTAGCTGGTCCAGGATTGTAATATGGTAGGATCTGAAGTTGCACCCTTTCAGTCAAGAGATTGGCATGCTAACCACTGCGTCACTGCAGCGCGTCTTCATTAGTCGCCTCTTACAATATATAGAAGGGTTCATTGGGCCTTTTCTGCATCATCAAGCCCACAGAGGGTTATGGGATGGATGGTTGAGTAATACAAGATGCCCTCTTTCATAGATATGCTGGGAGCATAAAAATACTTATACTTGGCTTAAAATGCTGAAATGTGGCCTGGAGATCATAAAACTCGGAGTTTAAGTTTGAGATTGAGTTTTCACTATCAGCCAATCAGAAACTATCTTCCAAAAGTAATGTTGTTTGTGATTGGTTTAAACAAAATCTCAAGTTCAAACTCAAGCCCAAGAGTTTTATTATTTGCAGGCCTGGTCTGGAGATCATAAGACTTCTGAGTTTGAGCTTGAGATTTCATGTTGACCAATCAAAAAGGACTTTACTTTTGTAATGCCATTTCTTATATTATTTCATTATAATAAAATTATCTGAGAACATTGTTTTCTTCAGATGGCATTTACCACCAAATTAAGGTTTTATGAATTTAAGGTGTTTAGTACATATGTAAGCTTGCCCATAAAGGGAGGTAACTGTATGGGTCATGACTCAATCAGCAAATCCCCCGTCTTTACTGTGAAAAAAACCCTCTGATGTGTCACAGAGGCAGCATTTGGAATTTTATTTATGAGGATGAATCTATCATGTGACATGACCATGTGCTGAAATACCACATCACTGTGTACACTAAAACCAAATGCTTTATTAAAACCAAATGCTTTACTAAAACCAAATGCTTTAATAAAAACAAAGATTCAAAAGCTACATTTAGTTAAAGAAATATATTTCTTTGCTTCAGTATGTGTCATTGATCTGTTATTTGGTCCATATATGTTCAGTATGTGTCATTGATCTGTTATTTGGTCCATATATGTTCAGTATGTGTCATTGATTAGTTATTTGGTCCATATATGTTCAGTATGTGTCATTGATCTGTTATTTGGTCCATATATGTTCAGTATGTGTCATTGAACTGTTATTTGGTCCATATATGTTCAGGAAACAGATTGTAGGCAGCATATTTTATTGCACAAGAACTTTGTGTTGTTCACTATTATTTCTTTTCCCAAGAAAGGAGAAATCAATCTGCTTCATACATCAGAGTTTTTCTGACTTGACATAAAAGGATGAGGTTGTTCCAATTGGGATAGGACTCATTTGAATAATCTCACCATTATCCACCATCTGAGCACTTTTGGGGTCATAGCTCAAGGCTTTCTGCATTTCTGGTGTCCAATTTTCCATGTCTTTCTCTGAAAACCGACCCTTCCATCTCAGGTGATTCCATGGGTTCTTTAACATGAATAGTTTCTTCCCCTAACAAAAAATATATAAGAATGATGAAAAGTAATTTGATAGCACATCAACACAGGATAGTTAAAAAATATAAACATAATATAAAACCATGTCATGAAAATTAATTCTTTTGACCACTATCATACATGACCTACTGTATATACTCGCGTATAATCCAATACCAACTGCAAACTGCATAGACCCAGATCTGCCATCGCATAATGTGCCAGCAGATCTGGGTCTATGCAGTTTGTAAGGACTAATCAGTAGAACAAACAGATCAGGGTCTATGTTGTTTGCATTTGGATCCGAATTATATGCGGGTATATACGGTAAACATACGACACACACACACCCTAGTAAACATTGTTTAGTACACAGCAAATGTTAAGATCATTATCATTCCAGATTATACATCCTTTTTGAGTTATATCAAGTAAAAAATTAGCTATTGCAGTGGTAAAACACTTTCATCAAACTTATCAGGCAATATATTTAGTCCTTAATGCAACCATAAGAAAGGTTCAGTTCAATAAATTCATGGTTAATGATTTTCTCTTGACAACATTCTGCATTCAATACAACTTCACTATAATGCTAGCTTTACACAAAAGTCAGAACTTGTTTGTCATTTTTATCTGAAATTGACTTTTCAAACAAAAAAGTTTGATTTTTTATTGCTAAATTATGCATTTGTGCATGTTCCTTTGTTATGAAATGTAGTCCCTTAAATCATTTATCCAACCTCAAAAATACAGTAGACTGGTGGACATCTGTGGTCCAAATTCAAAACAAAATTCTGCACAAGCTGCTAAATATTTGAATGCTAAATATGTCATTAATAATTAAATTAGTTGCATTTGAAAATTGTGATAGCCATTGGCATTTTTAGCAATCTCTAACACCAACACAGAAAACAGAAAGGTAGCAGTAAGTCAACTTGTATGAATTTGATGGCACTATTGCTACATATTAAATCATCTAAGTGCATACAAGTGTTGTATCACCATAGAAACCAATTACATTACCTTGACCTCTCTGATATCAAGCATTGCATAAGCATGGGTCGGCACTAAACCTGCTCTATCAGCTTCAACCTCAGAGAGATTCCCTGTTGCTATGGTAACGAGGCAGTGACCTTTGTGAAAGCGGTCAAGTATTCTTTTAAATTCTTTGTCTTTGTCAAATTTTTCAGATTCATCAGTTCCTTGCTTTTCAATAATGGAGACTCTTTCTGGTATCCAACCAGTTAGAGCATGAAGATCTATATTCTGAAAACAAAAAGTCAATATAAATGTACGTGGTAGTGTTTTATGGCACCTCAGCACAAAAGTAGCTATGTAGTGCCAACTAAAGGTAAAGTCTGAAAAAATGTAAAAATGAACTGCAGACAAATATAGCAAGATTAACCCTTCCAAATAAATGTCAATTTTAGGTAAAACAAAATATAAAACAAAAGGATGTTAAAATTCTGTAAAATGTATATAAAACAACAGTTAAAGGTATCACATGTAAAATCTTCAAAACATGATTCAATTTGATTCATTTGATTTTAACTCAATTTGATTCAATTCAATTTATAAACTACATTCCCTTAAAAAGTCTAATATTTTCTTGGGTTGTATGTCCTCATACAGCTTCTTTGAGCAGTTCACATAAAAATACTTCTGTCTCACAGGGTGGAAATCCACACACTCAGCAAGAATGAGTTCCACTGTCAGTGGACACTGGCATGCAATGCATTCCAATCAAGGTTCACCTTTCAGGTATGTGTATCCGATATGCGATTGGCACAATACCATCTCATCTCTCCGATTTGTTCTATATGAGGGATGCCATTCTCCAATAGTGGGTTTGATGTTCTTAAGTTTTTTTATGGAGTTTTCATTCGACATATTTTGCCAAATATGGCAAACATGCTGATTTATACAATATTTGAAGTCAGTATTTGGAAATTTTGGCTGCTTTATCTGCCCTTTCATTACCCTTTATACTAATGTAACTAGGCAGTCAACAATACAGAATACATTTCCCATATTCTATGAGAACATCATGTTTCTGTAATATCTGGGATATTAACAGGTTGTCAGATTTAAGGTTCTGCAAAGCTTTCAATGTGGAAAGGAAATCCAAAAAGATGATGAAATTTGTTTTTTGAGAGGTTTCAACGTAATTCAAAGCTTTGAGTGTAATTGCAATTTCTGCACTAAAAACTGAGGCTTTACCTAGTAACCAGTTTAAGATGGTCTCATGGGATGTTGCAATGGCGGCTCCAACTTTGTCTCCATTTTTCAGAATGTGTGCATACAGAGACGTATGGCTATGCCAACAGATTAATTTATGAATGTACAAGGTTTGGTATTTAGTAAACACTACATCATATGCGGGGTTAGATGATCAGAAGATAGTTTGGTAGCAAACTGAAGAGCCAGTTTCATTCATCTGAGATAAAATCATGGTTCATTTGCTTCAACACAGAGGCTTTCTGAAAGGGATGTTCTAAACACACCCAGACAGAGTCAAAGTCTCTGACTGTGTATTGGATCAAGCATCTGCAGGTAAGATTTACAGGTTGATCTGTACACAATCGAGTCATAATCAAGTTTCAATCTTACTAGTGACCTGTATAACTAGAGCAGGGCATTCCAATCTGCTCCCCAATCTGTGTTTGCCATGACTGATATTAAATCCAGGGCTTTTTTACATTTGTTCAGAAAAGCCAGAAGAAACACACTGTAAGAACTTCATATTGTCCAGAGAAGAGGATATGTTGCCATGGTCACTAAAACCATCTACTATACCCTTGAAAACAATTATTTATCTATTCAATTTACTGTGAATTCACTCTTCTTTGTGGGGTACCAATTTTCAATGAATTCATGGTTTTTACAAACCACAAATTTAAGGACTCAATGAACAACTATCCTTATGTGGAAACAGCACCTCTTCCCCAACCCACAAATTTAAGTACCAGTGAAAATGCCATTTTTCCCCAAACCACAAAAATGTATACCCCCAAATAAATTAATTCACAATTTGTGCAGCACTAAAATACTAAAAACTGGAAGGGTCATATATATATATATATATATATATATATATATATATATATATATATATATATATATATATATATATATATATATATATATATATATATATATATATATGTATATGTATATGTATATGTATATGTATATGTATATGTATATGTATATATATATATATATATATATATATATATATATATATATATATATATATATATATATATATATATATATATATATATATATATATATATATATTAAAACCTGTCTTGAAAGACTACTGCTATGAGAGACCATATGTCTGGGAGACCAGATTCTCAATGCACTGGTTTATTGATTATAGTGTTATGACCTGTCACAAGAGACCACCTGTCTTGAGAGACCATTATTTTTTGGGCAGAAGGGGTGGTCTTGCAAGACAGGTTCTATTGTGTGTGTGTGGTTTAATGGCAGATCAGCACAGTCCTAACTATATAGTTCTAAAAATGTAATGGGAACAATTTTGAAAAACTTTAGGAAGCTAAACCCATCTCAGTAAATGTAAATATGTAGTCCTTCAAGATAAAGGGCAAAGATCTTTTAGAAAAGCCATAAACATATAAATGTTAAAAATTGCTCAAATCTTGTGGAAGACAAATCCTTTCAAAAAAAGTAAATATTTTCTCTAATAATATGAAAGATGAAAGATAAAAGGTGCCAAAAGTTCTGTAAAAAGTATTAAACCAAAAGGTTTAACCACTCAAGTCGTTAAAATATAGGATTAAAATTTGCTATATAAACGGCATTCTTTTAGAAAGTCAAAGATTTTCTGGTGAGACATTATCAAAAAGTTGTTTGATAAATTTCTGTCACACAGTTTGGAAGTTGATACACTCAACATGAATTCCCAAGAAGGAAGAAACATTAATTTTGGATACCACGTGAAGTTATATTTTTTATTTTATCATGCCATCTGAAATGGGAGACTAATGAAGCATTCTCATTAAACAAAACAGGATTGTTCCACCACATTTTTATTGTAACGATTCATGAAATGAAAAAAATATCTGGCCTATTAATTTTAGAGAATAATTTTTTTCTGAGACTTATTTTTGAATCTTAATCTGAGACTGCTAAACTGCTACAATAGTCTGCCATGCTATAATTATCTACAGCTAAAATAGTCTGCCATGCTATAATTATCTAGACCTACAATAGTCTGCCATGCTATAATTATCTACAGCTGCAATAGTCTGCCATGCTATAATTATCTACAGCTACAATAGTCTGCCATGCTATAATTATCTACAGCTACAATAGTCTGCCATGCTATAATTATCTACAGCTACAATAGTCTGCCATGCTATAATTATCTACAGCTAAAATAGTCTGCCATGCTATAATTATCTACAGCTAAAATAGTCTGCCATGCTATAATTATCTACAGCTAAAATAGTCTGCCATGCTATAATTATCTACAGCTAAAATAGTCTGCCATGCCATAATTATCTACAGCTAAAATAGTCTGCCATGCTATAATTATCTACAGCTAAAATAGTCTGCCATGCTATAATTATCTACAGCTAAAATAGTCTGCCATGCTATAATTATCTACAGCTAAAATAGTCTGCCATGCTATAATTATCTACAGCTCAAATAGTCTGCCATGCTATAATTATCTACAGCTAAAATAGTCTGCCATGCTATAATTATCTACAGCTAAAATAGCCTGCCATGCTATAATTATCTACAGCTAAAATAGTCTGCCATGCTATAATTATCTACAGCTAAAATAGTCTGCCATGCCATAATTATCTACAGCTAAAATAATTATCTACAGCTCAAATAGCCTGCCATGCTATAATTATCTACAGCTAAAAAATAGCCTGCCATGCTATAATTATCTACAGCTAAAATAGTCTGCCATGCTATAATTATCTACAGCTAAAATAGCCTACCATGCTATAATTATCTACAGCTAAAATAGTCTGCCATGCTATAATTATCTACAGCTAAAATAGACTGCCATGCCATAATTATCTACAGCTAAAATAGCCTGCCATGCTATAATTATCTACAGCTAAAATAGCCTGCCATGCCATAATAATCTACAGCTAAAATAGCCTGCAATACCGTATTTCTCCACAGCTACTAAAGCTATAGTCTGCTATACCATATTTCTTCACAACTAAATTAGCCTGCTTGCCATATCTCTCCACTGATAAAATAGTCAGCTATGTGATATTTCTTCACCGCTAAAATAGTCTTCTATACAGATTTCTCCACTGCTAAAATAACCTGCTATATGGTATTTCTCCACCACTAATATAGTAAAACCATCTACTATACCCTTGAAAACAATTAGTACCATAATTCTTACTGCCACAATTTTTACAACATACTTCGAATTAAGAATGGTAATGCAATGTGCATATGATATGTGGTCATCTGAACAACCTAAGAAATGCTTTAAAAGTATGTATGTATTGAAAATGCTGCTTTTATAGTAAAAAAAAAGCCTAAGAAATATTTTAATATTTTAAAATATTTTAAAATGTTATCCTTTTTAGACCATAGGGTTTTCAATGACAGACTTTTAACATTTACTGGAATGTATTATAATGATAACTTTCATGATCTATATGGTGTACAAATATTCTACATAAATATACATGTTAGTTCTTATATGGATCAATGATAAGGCTCCAACATTTACACAAACATGTACACAATATACAGTAACAGAAACAATGCTGCTTAAACAAAACCAACCTACAATTTCCCTATCTGTGCCTTATAGGCTTTCAGCTGACAGCTAAATGTAGACCAATGGCAATGTAAATGATGTACCATGCACAAACTATCACAGTTTCATTTTCTACATCTAGTGAGCCTCTTATTATGACATGATTTAGTTGGCACGACATGTTTGTGTATCAAACATCTGAAAAAAGTAGGGCAAATGACTTCTGTTTCAAAAAGATATTGTTGTGCATTGCTACAGTATATGACATGATATGGACAGATCTTACATTACTTTCAGCCACTTTCATTTACAGCTGTAATCATGGATCTGTTAATGTTAATGTGTCTCTGAAATTAATGGGTTTTAGTGATCTTTTCTAGTTGAATTTCACAAAAATAAAAACAGCACAGATGGTAAACTGACCTAGAGTCACCGATGTACCTTGAGTCAGACAGAAATAAACCCACTTCACATGTTTAAACATTGCTCTAACACAACCAAACAGCATTTAAATATAAAGTGGACTACACACAGATTTTTATTTTGTTTAGACTGGCCTTTTTATGTGACTTAGAATAGGCTGCAAAATTTCTAAAATGCAACATTTCATAATGCATATTTTCACAATTAACTGCAGTAAAACAATGAAAAGAGTTATTTAAAGTCATTTTTTGCTCATTTTTCTTTTACAAAGTAGTACTTTTAATCATTTGTAGTGTACTATTTTTGATCTGTTTTGGTCTATTTGCCACAAAACCATGTGCCCATGACTTAGACAGCTTGTATTTCATTTAACCTAAACTTGTGGTTGGAGTTGTAGTGTCAATATCCCCAGGATCAAATGTTGCTAGATTACCCTGAATTATCCAACTTTCAGTTTATTTTAATTCACAAGTATGCATAGGATGTGCAAATGTAACTTTCAACAATGGTTTCTGTTTTTGTCTCTAAGAAAATCACATAGTTAACTACATGTCAATAACTATGACTCTGAGTTAAGGGACAAATTTTGATAACTGCATTTTTCTATGTAAATTTGGCTTTTAGGAAAGTAAAACACAAAAAATTAGCAAGTTCTTATGGCCATTTATTTTCAGAGTGACTACTCCTGGGTTAAGCCATGCTAATATGAATACTAAACATGTATGAAACTGTAACCTGTCCAACTCATGGGCACTTTACCCTAATTTAACATAATAACAATATTTAAACATTTGATAAAATGCTTTAAGTTTCATTGGATAATATTACAACTCATATGAAAACCAAATTTCATAATTGTATTAAACATTGTTAAGTTTTGGGCATTCAGTCTTCTCACCCAGGATATTTATACATTGATATGTAGTGACACCTATAAAATCATGTACAATTTTATTAGATTATATAAACAGGCTATAACAATGTGATGCAGAAGTATGAATCATTTTCTCTTGTAGATCTTGGAGGAAAATCAAATATTCAGATGATAATGCCAGTGAGCAGTGACATTTATTGCCATTAAAAATTGTTCCAACTCACAGAATTTGAGCCAGGAAAGTCATAACCACCCATAACCTTCATGTAGGCTTTCTCAAACAGCGAAACCCATAATTCACTCTTGTTGTTGGAAAAGGAACACAGAAGTTCTCCCCCTTGACTCAAAGGTAGATAGTCATCAATTATCACCTGAAAATGCATTGTACACATAAGTCAACGATATAGTTTAGAACAATAGTCATCTATATGAATCAATAAACTAGGGTCCGTAAACAATTTTTACATTGTGGCTTAAATTACATTCTTATGTATTCATTTTGATGTTGGTTACATTCTTATATAATAATGCTTATTCTGGTTGGTTTAACATACAAGCTATTCTTTTTAATGAAGCTGTACTATAACATCGGAAGTGTGCACAAGTACAGGTTATTTCCATGAATTTTCTGTATCTAGGTAATTCGTAAATAGTTTATTTATTCTGTAATTGTTCATGCAAGACCAATGGTCATATATGTTTTCTTGCAACACTTGATCAAGACTTGAAACCCTCAGGCTCAAATTCTTGCTTGTTCTCTAGCAAAGGTCTGAATTATCAAGCCCCTTAGTATACCACAGCCCATGCTATATCAAAAGAAGTAGTCATAATTCATATTAAATTGTTTAAATTTTGAATTATTATTGCTACTTCATGTATTTCATTTTATTTTAATACAGTAAAACACCAATTATCCAGACATGAGACATCAGGTTGGTTGGTTGTTTTGTTTTTTAAGCAGCACTTCAACACATTGCTGTCTATATTATGCAGATGAAAATGCATTTCCCAGGATACACCAATGCAGCTGACCCAAGCTGGCCTGGACAAGTATCAAACCCAATGTTCTACCAACTGATCTACCATGTATCTCTAACAGATAATTGATTTTTAATCAATTGAGGATTGAAATTTTTGGAGGACTTAGCACAATTCCCCACAAGTGAACAATCCAGATAATGGCATGCAAACAACAGCCATTCTACTGTAGTTGGCTGTTGAGAACAACCAATTACATTGTAGTTTCACATCATTTAAGGATGAGAATCGGTCTTTTCAACAAGGTATGGCCATACATATGTCGCTGAAGGATGATCGCTTGCAAAAATCTTGCAACTGCTTGAAAAATTAATATTTTTAAATAGCTAAAGGTCCAATCATTACAAAATCACCTAAAAATGTATAGGTTTGTGTGCATTTTCTTGCGCTACTCTTCATCGAATATCTATCCAAAAGTAAGAGTCATAAGATGAAAATGTATGGGAAAAGTACTGTTACTGACTTTCCAAAAAACAATAGCTGAATAATTATTGAAAAACTGATTAAAATCTATGCAGAGACTCCTCTTATGAAATACTAAAAAGTGTATGTTGGTAAGTGAATTTTGAAAGTATGACACAATTTTTGAAGTCACATCAGTTTTCCACAATAGTAAGCCTGTACAGCTGGTTTACGGCAGGACGTAAATACCTAAAGACTTCCCAAGGTCCCATTTACTTTTTGTTCACTTTATTTTCTTACACAGGACTGTCACTGAGATTATTAAAATTTAATAAATGTTTTTTGTTTTCATTATTTAATACAAGACCAACATTGCAACCATACTGCTTTAAATCCAGTCTCTGCAGGGTTCATAGCAATATGATACAATTAGGTAACAAGTGATGTCATATCAATAATATCATAACATAATGATAACATCACTTTCAGCCGTGCATTAAACATTGATTTTACAAAAGCGGACATACTCAATACCTATTTTGGTTTTTTGTATAATATGCAGTATGATGATAGAGCCATGGTCAGGGTTCCCACACTTTCTGAAACGAAACCCCTCTGCAGGCTCAAGAATGTAGTGTAGGCAAAATGTGCTCTCCTCTATGTCATAAGAGGTGACTCAATCATGGATGCAGAAGCTGCCATGGCTCAGTGGTTAGCATGCCAGCCTCATGACAAAAAGGGTGTGGGTTCGAATCCTACCACTAGATCATCCCGAGTTGGCTACCGTGGTATGTCCTTGGGCAAGGCACTTTGCTCCAATCGCCTCTGCACTAAATAACTTACTTGTGTTGCTGTGCCATAAACACCAAACCAAACCAAATCTGAAATAAACAATTCCTGGTCTTTTCCATGTTGCTTCCTTGATGAAATTGATTTTTCAAGGATCATCTATGGCCCACATGGAACAGAATCAACAATATTTCAGCACAGTATGCATTTTTAGAAATCAAACCGGCTTCTATTTTGAGACTTCCCCATAATATACAAGTTCCTGCCTGAATCAGACATTTGATAATGCACTGCAACACTGGATAAATTACTAAAAATAGGTACAGGAGTATTTAAATTTATACCACTGTCAATATACATCATTTTAACTGTAAAGGGTAAATATATTAAAACCTTTTCAAGCTTAACTGCATCCTGTCTGGGATGAAGAAATAATAAGGAATGAACTAAGAAAGTTTTTGTTTTCATCTCAACTTCTTAATTTCTAATAAATTTGAATGATCAGTCATAAACGTAGACAGCAATATAAGCAACAAAGACTGTCACATGTACATTTTTAAAAAATATTTACATGACTACATACAAAATGAACTTGACTGAATGCAGGAAATGTTGACTTGACTGGTTATCAAAATCTCACAACAAGAGTCTCTTGAAGGGACAGATGCTCTACTGGCAGAATTTGTTCTCCATGGATTCGAGAGAAGACCATTTCTTCTTTATAATTGCTGAGTGTTGAAACCATCTCTGATATTCTTGAGTAATACGATTTTCATATCAACCACTGTAGCAGCTGTATTGGATGTATGATTGGCACCATTTTCATTTAGGACAAACTGGACAGCATTAGAAGACTTTTGGTGGAACCCCATGTTGATGTAACCATCCATTCAGAAGAAATAGTGACATGGTTTTTAGTTAGTACATCATGGCAGCATTATTAGAGGTCAGATTGGCACCATTTTCATTCAGGACCAACTAGATATCATAATTAGTCTTCTGGTGAAAACCCTATGTTGATATGACTTTCCATTTAGTAAAAGCAGCAATATCAATATTTTCAAGATGGCTGCCATTGTGGCCATACTGGATGACAGATCTGCAACCTTTTCATTTAGTACCAACTAGACACCATAAGAAGTCTTCTGGTGAAAACCCAATGTTGATATGACTTTCCATCTAGGAGGAGTAAGAATAAGATTTTCAAGATGACCACTGTGGCAGACACATTCAATATCAGATTGGAACAATTTTTATTTAATATCAACTAAACACCATAAGAAGTGTTCTGGTGAAAACCCCATGCTAATGTGACTCTCCATTCAGGAGGAGTAGCAATAACAAGATTTTCAAGATGTATGGTATGGTGGCCATATCCGATGTCAGATTGGCATCATTTTCATTTAGGAACTACTAGACATCATAAGAAGTCTTTTAGTGAAAACCCCATGTTGATGTGACTATCCATTCAGGAGGAGTAGCAATAAAAAGAGTTTCAAGATGGCCACTGTGGTGGTCATATTTGATGTCTGAGCAGAACCATTTTCATTTAGGACCAACAGGACATCATAAGAAGTCTTCTGGTGAAAATGCCACATTGATATGCCTTTCTGTTCAGGAGTGCAAAAAAAGTGCACGACCTTCTGAGCTGGAACACTATCACGAGAAACATCCCAGAGTGAAAAAGGATGCTTCCATTTGTTGCCTCTTATGACATACAGAAGGGTGCATCATGCCTAGTCTGCATCCTCAAGCCTGCATGGGGGGTGGTGGGGTGGTGGATTGTAGCATGTAAGCACTGTGCTTTGTAAAGTATTTTGATTTTCTCCACGACAAATGTGAACAGTGGCTGTGTGCATGTGACCTTTACCTTGACCTTTTCCCCTATTACTTCATAATAATCTTTTCTGTCCCCTGAAGAAGCTATCTGTGAGGTCTGATAATTATGATATGAATGGAAGATAAAGACAATTCAAAACGCTTTTTAAAAAAATTAGTGCAAGGCAGACAAAAAACCAATAAAATGATGTCATTTGGTCATCAAGTATTGCCCTATGCAATATTCATGAAAAGTGAGACCAAAATTTACGAGTTTATATATGTGTTGATCTATTTAAAGCAAAGTGCAAAGGTAATATAACACATGAAAATTATAATACAGGAAAAAGTGATAGTTATCTCATGTCATTGGTAAAACAAAGGCAAAAAATGACATACAAAAGAATAAGAAATGGAAAAATGATAGTTTAGCCTAAACCCCACATTGACTGAGAAAATTGAGACCTTTCTTCGCACTCCATTGAGATTGAGCTTCACCATGTATTTCCCACAAGGATTGTAGACAGGTTCTCCCTGTTTATTCTGTGGGTAGATAATGCTGAAATAAATAGAGAATTTGTAGATAATTGACCAAGAAGCAGTCAGATAGGTAAATTACAGTAGCATGAAGTTTCAAATCTACATTAGTATTCAAAATACATATACATCTAAGTTATTATTAATTTCTTATGGATACTGTTTTAGCATGAAGACTAGCAGAAAAAAAAAGTCTTTTGGCTTTCATATAAAGGCATTCTTACTTTACAAATACAGTTTCTAATGAAATAAAAGTTTATTACTTTTATAAAACGATTCACTCTATCTGATACTTTCTACAAAGCCAATCTCAAGTTCAGACATATTATTTAAAAGAATTTTGTTTCCTTTTTTTTTTATGTGTAAATAAGTATCATGTTAGTTTTATTAGATGGTACCCCAATACCTGGCTAAAAATCAGCCATCTAATTTTATTGCAACAAAAAAAGAAGAAAAATCCTTTTGTATCATGCCAATATTAGAGTAAGATGTCTACCATATATACTCATGTAGAATGATACCAACTACAAACTGCATAGACCCAGATCTGCCATCGCATAATGCGCCAACAGATCTGGGTCTATGCAGTTTGTAAGGACTAATCAATAGAACAAACAACATAGACTATTATCTGCCAGTGCATTATGCGATGGCAGATCAGGGTCTATGTTGTTTGCATTTGGACCTGGATTGCACGTGAGTATATATGTTAAGTCAAGGGAAAGAACTCATGGGGATGATGAGGTAATACAAAATCTTAGCTGTAAGATCTGTTTCCTCAAGAGCATTTGTTCCTCATAAAAACAAAATATACATTACCATTAATCTTATACTTTAACCAAATAAGAATGATCCTGTAGAGATAAGAGACTCTTTCCAATTGACTTCAGCAGCAGTCAACTGGAGGATGACTGACAGACTTTACTGTCAATCATGTGACACATGAAACAAGTTTCTTAAATACCAAGAAAATATCGGAAAATATACATGAATATAAGAACCAAAAACAGGTTTTTAGTCAGGGTCTATATCAGGAATTTGTTTCCTACTTTGTCTTAATATGACTTGTTGAAAATTGCATACTTAAGCACATTTATAAAGAACCAGCTGCAAGCTTGTCTACTATACAGGTAAATTTATGATCACTGGGTCTTAGAATCATCTGCTAGTGACCTTACTGGTAACGGTCTATTGTTTGAAGCTTCTTAAAGTTACTTTTACTGATAAAGATGCTTCAAAAAGGGTGACTTCTACTTATTGTCCCATACCAAGATCCTATCATCACAAAAGAAAATGAATTTACAATAAATCTCAATTAGCTTTTTTGCAGTGTTCAAAAAATCAGATAGCCCAACACCCAGGGCCGCTCAAAATGTAGATCAGGCCCCTTCCATATATTAAGTGAGTGACCTGTCGGGTTGGAAAAAAATGTGCTATCTAATTTGCCTGACACAAAACCTTGAGTGAGTCAATGAAATTTGAACTTCTTCAAAGACACTGGAAAATTTTTTAAATATTCAGTCCCTTATTGGGACTCCACTTATGGGTCGCACACTCTTATGAAGATCATCTGCTTACCTGTATGGAAAGCTATAAACTTTGTGTATAAAGCAAAGTATGCAACCTATGAATGGAAAACAATACAATTCTTTTCTCCATATTTAACTGTTTACCTGCAATGAGCACTTGCTTGTCATTTATGAATAATAATAAGCTGCCTCTTGCTCTCACTTACAGTGTAATACATCACTGATTAAATATATAAAGTGGTACACTTGTTTTACACTTAAGCTAAGCTAGGGATCAGCAACTTAACAAAGCATCCAGGATAATGTTTTTCACCCTAAAGGAACAGAGATAATTACATTGTATTTTAATCCATTAAGTTCAAAGAGTTGTTGAATGCTGATCCTATTGATATATAGAGTGGGTGTTTTCTGAAATTCTGACACATCCACTGTACTATGACATGAACTAATTATAAAACTCGAATTGATTTTACTGACTGAAATAAAAAATTTAAAAAATAGCTCTCCGACTTAATTTTCATTTTCAACTTTGACTAAGCAACATGCAGAGATTTTTGCTGCGTTCACAAAACAAAACTACCCCAGGTCCCATGAATACTCTTCTTTATAGATCAAGATGAAATACACAGACAGTACATCAATCTGATGGCAAAGCTGAAAACATACAGTCAGAGATCACAAGAGCATAGGTGTATGCTGCAACTATTAAATTCAACACCTGAACATGCATAAATTATGAAATTGTTTGAAATCATGTTAGTTGTGAGCCTGTCTACAGCATAATCTGAACGATGTTGCAGTCACATGAACAACATCAGCAGCATAAAAACAGGAGGAAAATATTGCTTTAAGCAAAATTGAATCAAATGTTGAGTGAATGACATCATATATAAATGTTTGAAAAAACTGTATAGCATAAACAATTTGGTATAGAGTACTGGTATACGCAAGGACCTGAAAAAAACACTGCATTTCATGAAATCAAAGAAAATAACAATATATTTTTAGACAAGGTCACACAATTTATTTCTGAAGTATACTATTTTGAGAGGCAAATAAACACAGAAAATGAGTCAATTTAAAGTCAATGTTCCGTCAAAATAATGGTAAACAAATATGGCACTTTGGGTCAAGTGGGATTTGAGTCAGGGCAAGTGTTTTTTTTTAAAGCCATTTGCCCTTAGCCTGTCAAAGAAAAAAATATTTCTTTCAGCACTGTTTTTGTCATAAATTTCCTCTAGTCTTCATTCTACAATGAAGAAATAAGCAAAATGTTCAAAAAAGTCTCCAAATATGAATAGAAATATTAAAGTACAAGATATCTCACATAAATACATTTGTGACCCTCAGGGCTAAATTACAATGAAAACAAAAACCCCTAGCATCAACAGCAGGGATAAAATACCTTGTTATTAATTTCTTATTGAACCTTCTTTCATACTGAGCACTGATAGCAAGGGAAGCCACAAAACTGCAATCTGAAACTATTGTCTGAAAGAAAACGTATGACAGAATAAATTATAAGATATATATTCCCGTTATAACAACAAACTAATTTTATGGCATAAATGAAACAGAATACTCCTTCATTTGCATAGACTTAGGCTTCAACCACTAGCATGCGATGAAACGTTCATCCATAATTTGATAGTTAAGCAAAAATATTAGAGTTAACTGAAGTGAAAAATGTAAGTTTTATGTTCTTATTTTTAATCATACCAGTGTTGAGCCAAGTTTCTTTTGTCAAATAGGGTTGACAGTAAACAAAAGGGAACCTGAAGAGGTCTTTTTTAAATGAAGTATTCAAATAAACATTGAATTCTGTGCAAGCGATGGCTTTAAAGAATTAAGCAGCAAAACAATTTTACATTCAGATTTTCATGTTATCTGTTTTGCCTGTGACAAATGTTGAAAAATACAGGACACTGTCAATATGTTCTTCTGTTAATTCACAAGGTATCAACTTCTGGTAAAAGTTGTTTTTTTTTACGGCATTATCTTCAGATTTGCACCAGTTACTCATCATGAGACTTTGTACACAACTACAGCAATTGGCAAGCCATATCCATAAAGGCTCAAGTAAAAAAATCAACAGTCAAGAACACAGGGTGTTATTGTTTTGATTCAAGGTATTCAGTGGTTAAAGTTTTTGGCTCTGGTTGTTTTTCCTGCTTCCACAAAAGAGTTGTCATTCGAAATTGTGCAAATATTTACCATGGAACATGGATTACCTTTATTAGTAACATGAAGCATGTCTAAGGCTTGTCACCTCACAAGATCAAAAAAGCAAGGTCAACAGGAGTCCATTTATCAAAATATTTAGATGTTACTGGTGTTTTCTGGATAGGTTCTTAGTTTTGCACATAAGTATAATATTCTTAAGGAATAAAAGGTAAAAAGTTTCCATGTAAACTGTGTCAAGATTTTAAACAAAAATATAAATGGAACATTCATTTGAGTAGGGATATGTAAAGGTCAATGGTCAAGGTCACAGAGGTTTTACTATGATATCAGCCACATGTCACAGATGACACAACAAATTTATTGATTTTAACTTGCGCAACTCAGGGTTTGGCAAATTTCAAAATCAGATAATAGCCATGCCGGGAAAAGAACCTAGAAGTTCAGCTTAAGTTCAAAAGCAAAGTGGACCTGATATTGCTCACCTGTCTTACATCACTTACCAGTTGACCATTTCACTAAGCAGGCTTATGTAGTATTGTAAGAACACATCCTATGTAAACTATCTCTCAAACTTTATATCATATTGATATGAATCTATTTTTACTATATCCTGAAGAAAACAATTCTTTTTAAAGATAAAGGCATATTTAATATGCACAGTATCTTGACCTGGCTCATAATCAATGTTATCTATGATTTTGATGATACAAACATATTTACCAAGGTTAATAAAAATTGGATCAGAAGTACAGTCTTCAGATCTAGAAAGGTAACAAGCTCAGCCAACCAGATGCAATGTACCTCATTAGTGTGCACTGATCTCACTTATTATAGAACCTGTCTATGCCAATGATAATATAAGCTTAAGATGTAGTAAAATGCAATTGGAATTCAATCTCCAGAGTGGCAAGAAACTCAGCTAATCTGATAAAAGATTACCTCATTCATATGCAGATCTTGCTCTTAATGAAACTCATCCAACATCTTGATAATATAAGACTATTTAACAAGTTTGATCAAAATCTGACCAGAAATACAGTTGTAAGATTGTTGACAAGCTCAACCAATCAGATGCGTGGTCACATCATTAAATTTTCATAATCATACTAAACCAAGATGTTGATGACATAGGCCTGTTTACCAAGTTTGATCAAAATCCTATCAAAAATTCAGTCTCTAGAGTGGTAGAAATAATCTCATATTAGATGCAAGACCATCTCATAAATACATGCATAGGTCTCTGTCATAATAATCCAACATCTTGATGATATTAGCCTATTTACCAAGTCTGATTAAAATCAAGTCAGAAAGACAGTCTCTCAAGCGGTATGAAGCACAGCCAAAAATCATCTGCAAGATCACCTCATTAATCTGCATAGCTCTTGCTCATAATAAAAAAACAATATATATCTTGATGATATAACCTATTAAAACGTTTTATAAAAATATTATCAGAAATAGAGATGCTAAAGTGTTGACAAGCTCAGCCAATCAATGTGAGTGGATTCAGCTCACTTTCAAAACTATCCAAGATCTTGGTGATATAAGCATATATTCCAAGTTTGATCTAAATCAGATCAAAATTATGGCTTCCAAATTGGTAATAAGCTCAGTCAATCGGATGCAAGATCACGTCATTACCATGAATGGATCTTGCTCATTATTCATATTGTCCAAGATCTTGATAATATAAGCATATATTCCAAGTCTGATCAAAATCAGATCACAAATATGGCTTCAGAGTGGTAACAAGAATGCATGATTACTTCATTGATATACATGGATCTCATTCATTATTGAACCCGCCCAAGCTCTTGATGATATAAGCCTTTATTTCAGATTTGATCAAAATTGGATCAGACTGGCTTCCAGACTGTCAACAAGCACAGTCAATCACATGCAAGATAACCTCATTATCCTGTATCTTGTTCATTATCGAACTTGTCCAAGATCTTTATGACGAAGGCATATATTCCAAGCCTGATCAAAATAAGATCATAAATATGGCCTCCAGAGTGGTAACAAGCTCAGACAATTAGATGCAACATCACCTCATTAGTATGTGTGGATTTCACTCATTATTGAACTTGTCCAAGATCTTCATGATATAAGCATATATTCCAAGTTTAATCTAAATCAGATCAGAAATATGGCCTCCAGAGTGAAAGCAAATTTAGCCTATTATATACAAGATCACCTCATTAATATGCATGGATATCGCTCATTATTGAACTTATCTGAGATTTTGATGATATAAACCCATCTTCCAAGTTTGAATGAAATCAGATCAGAAATATGGACTCCAGAGTGGTAACAAGTAATTGGTAATGGACAGATGTCAGGGGACATATGACGGATGCAGGGCCATATCAAAAGCTCACTAGGCCTTATGGCCAGGTAAGCTAAAAATAAAGATGTTAACTTGAAGACTTCTGCTTTTCCTTGTTATAACATCATGAGAATTCTCCTTTGTGAAAAAGTTTTTAAGATGTGTTTTGAAAAAATCTTGAAATAGTCATGGACTCTGGGCAAAAGATATAGCAGACTTTGATATACATATATGATGATTTCACAACTCTCTACCTGTCTGATGCTGAAACTAGAGATTGCATAGATCATCTGAGGATTATCACAGAAACTTTCAGGACGGTCCCACTTCCCAAATCTCTCTTTCTGTTTGGGAGACAGGGCTAGCTTACCATCCTTGTCACTGGAAAGAAAAAAACAAAACATTTATTTGTGGATACTATTGTGCTAATTTAAAATATTTTTGTGTCATTAACTTCCTAGGAATTATTTTATTTCCGCACTTTTATCAAATAAAATTTCAGGATATGTACCATTTGCTCATTTGGACATATCAATTAGTTAATTGGTTTCAATTGTATGTAACCAATCTAACATTTAAAACAATAATGAATTAATCAAAACTTTATGCTTTATATGATTTTATCACTTACAACAGCAGATAGAAATTCATTCTTTAGCATCAGGCTATTTGTACCTAAATTTCCCGGTATGGTAGTTGTTATAACACTTTGATGGATGGATTAGAGATATATCTGCTTGAAAGTCACTGCTTGCCTGAAAAAGTATTTTGTTCTGAGAGGTTTGAATAAAAGCACATGGTGGGTGTGGTGAAACATGCAAAAGAAATTGTAATTACTTTAGTATCACTTATCCTCTGAAAATTGATAAAACAAGACTGCCCGTAAAATGATCATTTACATATTATTGCAACCCAATATTCTACTTAGTTAACAAGAATGAAATTAACATTTTTCCAAGTATTGTAACAAAATCAATGTATACAGTGAACTCTTAAAAGCAAGGGTGTTAGTGTCCTAATATTCATGGTGAAGAAAATTAAAGCAGCCATTCAAAAAAGTACACTGAATGATTGAAAGACCACTTAGTGTGGTAAATGCTAACGCCAGACCCTGGCTTCCCTACAGTTCTCAAATCTACCCTAAAACTAAAATTTAATATCATCTGGTTTACTTCTCAAAATGTCTGGAGGTAGAGATGGGAGGAAAGAGGAAAATAGCCCTACCATTGTAAAAATGAGAAGAGGCAATCTTCCAGTTTTTTCTCAGGAAAAAAACAAGCTCTATTTAGGAGAACTCAAGACATTAAGACTTTATTTTTATTCCTAATATATGTAACTGCTGAATGCCCAGTAAACAAGAGTCCCAAATGGGCCTGATATCACTCTCCTGGCTAACACAAGAAGTGAGTAAAATGTGCAGATGCCACTCATAAACAGACTAATCCAAGGTCTTGATGATACAAGTTTATATACTAAGTTTAATCAAATTTATTATTACATTATCAAGATTGTATTATATGCACTGCACAACAAAATCATAACTATGGGTATATGTTGTTCTCTCCAAAATTTATGTTCATCACAAGATTACTGTATCCTGCTCACTTTAATCCATCCTATGAATGAAATCATCACCGACTTAAAAATATACACCTATCTTAGTTTGTTCATGCTATAAAAACAATATTTGGATTAGTCAGTTGCTCAACTCACCAAGATCAAAAGACAGTCAGCTTATGTGAGAAGCCTGTGATGAACAGAAAATCGAAAGAAGCCATATATGGCTATTCCTTGTGATCCATGAACAGAAACTTCACCTGCCTTTAGCGACAAGTTTGAATACTGAATGATTCCTGACCCTAATGAAAAGGGATGTAACTCATATCTCTTCTCAAAGACAAACTTTTTTCTTCAGAGATAGCTTTAATTCACAGGCAAGTAAATGAAAATATCTAACTATACCTATCACACTGGCACAAAAGGTGACTTCCATTTCTGCTGCAATATCACAACTACTTTTCCCAACAGCCAGCAAACGAATTGCTTCGACCCTCTACACTAATGATAAAAACTGCCTCGCTTTCGAATTTGACATATTAACACCTTTGAGTTACACTGCCAACATGATGAGTACAAGTGACCGCTTAAGGCAAGGAGAAACCACTGTTTGGTTAGGAAACACCTGGGTGCTGACTGTGGAAGGCAGGTAACTGTTACATATAGGATATTTATATAGGAAATTTGCCAGGGAGAAATTAGAATGGCCGTTGTGAACAGGTGACCGCTGAGTACAGGTGACCGTTAGGACAGGTTTGACTCTCTCTCTTTCTCTCTCTCTCTCTCTCTCTCTCTCTATATATATATATATATATATATATATATATAAGTTAGGTATTCATTCCATCAGAGGCAGTTGTAGGCAATCCCACAAACCCTTCCCTTTCATCTTACCTCAGAAAGTTAACTCCAACATACGTTAATAATTTGTCTTTTATTCCATTTTTTGAAGTCATTATATAGCAGTGGATTTACATACATGTGTAAAATATGACATAATCCTTATTCTAAAATGTGGCTAGAAATTATGCATGTCACTCATATGCACATGCATCATATGACATTGTACTGTTATGGTAGGCTATATCTAGTATACCTGGACTTTGGAACATAACCATTTAAGTTGTACAGGGGTGTGATTTGCTGTTACAATATCTAGTATACCTGGACTTTGGAACATAACCATTTATGTTGTACAGGGATGTTGTTTGCTGTTACAATATCTAGTATACCTGGACTTTGGAACATAACCATTTATGTTGTACAGGGATGTTGTTTGCTGTTACAATATCTAGTAAACCTGGACTTTGGAACAACCATTTAAGTTGTACAGGGGTGTGGTTTGCTGTTACAATATCTAGTATACCTGGACTTTGGAACATAACCATTTAAGTTGTACAGGGGTGTGGTTTGCTGTTACAATATCTAGTATACCTGGACTTTGGAACAACCATTTAAGTTGTACAGGGATGTGGTTTGCTGTTACAATATCTAGTATACCTGGACTTTGGAACAACCATTTAAGTTGTACAGGGATGTGGTTTGCTGTTACAATATCTAGTATACCTGGACTTTGGAACATAACCATTTAAGTTGTACAGGGGTGTGGTTTGCGGTTACAATATCTAGTATACCTGGACTTTGGAACATAACCATTTAAGTTGTACAGGGATGTGGTTTGCTGTTACAATATCTAGTATACCTGGACTTTGGAACATAACCATTTAAGTTGTACAGGGATGTGGTTTGCTGTTACAATATCTAGTATACCTGGACTTTGGAACATAACCATTTAAGTTGTACAGGGATGTGGTTTGCTGTTACAATATCTAGTATACCTGGACTTTGGAACATAACCATTTAAGTTGTACAGGGATGTGGTTTGCTGTTACAATATCTAGTATACCTGGACTTTGGAATATAACCATTTAAGTTGTACAGGGGTGTGGTTTGCTGTTACAATATCTAGTATACCTGGACTTTGGAACATAACCATTTAAGTTGTACAGAGATGTGGTTTGCTGTTACAATATCTAGTATACCTGGACTTTGGAACATAACCATTTAAGTTGTACAGGGATGTGGTTTGCTGTTACAATATCTAGTATACCTGGACTTTGGAACATAACCATTTAAGTTGTACAGGGATGTGGTTTGCTGTTACAATATCTAGTATACCTGGACTTTGGAACATAACCATTTAAGTTGTACAGGGGTGTGGTTTGCTGTTACAATATCTAGTATACCTGGACTTTGGAACATAACCATTTAAGTTGTACAGGGATGTGGTTTGCTGTTACAATATCTAGTATACCTGGACTTTGGAACATAACCATTTAAGTTGTACAGGGATGTGGTTTGCCATTACAATATCTAGTATACCTGGACTTTGGAACATAACCATTTAAACTGTACAGGGATGTGGTTTGCTGTTACAATATCTAGTATACCTGGACTTTGGAACATAACCATTTAAGTTGTACAGGGGTGTGGTTTGCTGTTACAATCAAACTTCCTACTCCACATTGTTTTGCCATGCATTAGTACAAAAAGCAATAGTTATCAGCACAAATGGTAATTTAAATTGGAATACCTCAGTTTTATTTCCATTGCCTTTCTGAAAATGAACCTGTTTCTTGGGGATACCTCTTTAACCATGAAATCAAATGCTCTACTCCCAAACTGTGCTGAGGCAGGAAACTAGTTAGGTTATGTTGTACTGTTTGCAAAAACTCAAAATTTTTCACAATGGCAAATGGGTTAAGTAGATCATTCCCATCATTTCACAGTAAAAATGTGATAGTTGCATAAATGAAAGTCCACATAAGGAAACTAGACTGTATTAAGCTGTAATTTTAAATTTCCTTTAAATTCATAAGGTTACAGTTCTCTCCCATTATAAAGCCTTCATGGGAACCATAAAATAGTAGTTTTAAGTGATGTCACCTCATACTGAGGTATGTTTCAAGCTTAATGGGCATGTTATAATGAGGGATCTGTCCCATAAGCCATAACCATATTATATGAGGGGCTGTGTTATACTGTTATAGTGATGTCACCTCATACTGAGGTATATTACAAGCATAATGGGTATGTTATAATGAGGGATCAATGCCTGTGGGCCATAGCCATATTATATGAGGGGCTGTGATATACTGTTATAGTGAGGTCACCTTATACTGAGGTATGTTACAAGCATAATGGGTATGTTATAATGAGGGATCCTTGCATGTAGGCCATAACCAGATTATATGAGGGGCTGTGTTATACTGTTATAGTGAAGTCACCTTATACTGAAGTATGTTACAAGCGTAATGGGCATGTTATAATGTGGATTCCATGCATGTAGGCCATGACCATATTATATGAGGGGCTGTATTATACTGTGTTATAGTGATGTCACCTTATATTGAGGTATGTTACAAACATAATGGGTTTGTTATACTGAGGGATCTATTCCATAGGCAATAAACATGTTATATGAGGGGCTGTGTTATATTGTTATAGTGAGGTCACCTTATACTGAGATATTTTACAAGGATAAGGGATGTGTTATACCGAGGCATATATGCCTGTAGGCCATAACAATGTTATATGAAGGACTGTGTCACACTGTGCTATAATGAGGGACTACTGTACTTTCGTCAGCAAATGTTACAAACTCATACCTCCAACTATATGAAGAAAACTGGCAGGTGCAAATTGAAGATAGGGCTGGGGTATAAAAGAAGGTTTAACTAAGTTGGGTCATTTTCTCCATTGCTGTGGTAGTAAAGAGACATCTGAATAGGCACCTGATACCTTATTAGTCCATAATGTACCTGGTTGTTTTGATGGCCTTATTAGTCCATAATGTACCTGGTTGTTTTGATGGCCTTATTAGTCCATAATTTACCTGGTTGTTTTGATGGCCTTATTAGTCCATAATGTACCTGGTTGTTTTGATGACCTTATTAGTCCATAATGTACCTGGTTGTTTTGATGGCCTTATTAGTCCATAATGTACCTGGTTGTTTTGATGACCTTATTAGTCCATAATGTACCTTGTTGTTTTGATGGCCTTATTAGTCCATAATGTACCTGGTTGTTTTGATGGCCTTATTAGTCCATAATGTACCTTGTTGTTTTGATGGGCTTATTAGTCCATAATGTACCTGGTTGTTTTGATGGCCTTATTAGTCCATAATGTACCTGGTTGTTTTGATGGCCTTATTATTCCATAATGTACCTGGTTGTTTTGATGACCTTATTAGTGTTGTTTTGATGGCCTTATTAGTCCATAATGTACCTGGTTGTTTTGATGGCCTTATTAGTCCATAATGTACCTGGTTGTTTTGATGGCCTTATTAGTCCATAATGTACCTGGTTGTTTTGATGGCCGTATTAGTCCATAATGTACCTGGTTGTTTTGATGGCCTGGCCTGGCACAGCCCCCTAACCCTGCTCCGTTTGAAAATCATGTCTTTAAGCTGAATAGTTGTATTTGAGATGAAATGAATTCAAGTCAGATTCTCTATGTTTGAAACTGTACCTGAAAGTAATTGGGAAGGCAAATTTCTCTGTCCTGTCGACATCAAGGAAAGGCACATATTCCCGACCATTGATTATAGAGGTTCTCCTGAAAAAGAAGAGTGAAACAAATCAAGTTTCCTTTATTTTAAGTGTTTCAGGAAAATACATTTGGCATTTGTTACTGTTTTTTAGGTCAGGAAGAAAACACAGCAATTGTTCAGATCTTATTTGTATGCCCTACTCAGGTACATACATGTAGAAGAGGAATAAAGTCTTGCCCAGTCCATCTGTCTGTCACTATTGATGTACAGTTAAATTTTGCATTTAGGCCACTGTGATAGGGCATCTGTGTTAGGTCACAGTGTTAGGGAAACTGTTTTAGGCCACAGTGTTAGGGCATCTGTGTTAGGCCCCTATGACATGGCATGTGTGTTAGGCCACTGTGTTAGGGCATCTGTGTTAGGCCACTGTGATATGGCTTCTGTGTTTCATGAACACGTTTCTTGTTTAGGTTGGTGAACATAGAATAGGAAAGCTTAAGAAGTGGATGTACATGTTTAATTTATATGACATTAGGAAACAAATATGTTGCTGCCTGTAACTTTGGACTCATGAATAACTTAATAAACAAAAGAATATTCCAATGCTTTTAATCCTAACTGCTATCTCAGTCAAGATTCATAAAAGAAATGCAAAGAATAACATGTAGATCTTTCAATATTTTTAAGCATTAGATAAATATTGCAGTCCTATAGAAAACTATAAATGTGTTCATGTAACATACCTTCTATACTCGCTTATAAGTTGGGTCCAACTGTAAACTGCATAGATCCAGATCTAGGTCTAAGCACATTGTTAAGAGTAATCTGTAGAACAAACATAGACCCCGATCTGCTAATACATTATGCAATGGCAGATTAGGGTCTATGTTGTGTCCAGTTGACTTATACGCAAGCATATATAGTACCCCTCCACAGTGACCTGCACATAAAACAATCAGAAAGATGGAGAGACAGGTGTACAGATTATACAGACATACCGGCGGTCAAGAGAAATACTGTATGTCCCTTCCACATTTGTAAAAGGACATAAACCAGGAAATAATATCGGGGACGCTTTCCTAGCATGTAAATTTCTTCTTAAGCAGGGAGCCACCAGTAGCTCAGTGGTTAGAGTATTGGTCTCACAATCAGTGGGTTGCAAGTTAGAATCCTGCCCAGCCCATATCAGGTGCCAGGGTGTGTCTCTCAGCATGGCATATTGCTCACAATGCCTTGGTACAAAATTATCTTTCACGTGCTGCTGTTCTTTTAAATTCAATCGATCAATCAGTCAGTCAAATAATCAATCAATCTAATTAAATATAGTTATGATAGATGACATGCAGCCAGAGGAAAAAAATATTGACCAATTACAAGGCCATATCAATAGCTCGAACAACTGTTAAATACTTCAAAATGAAAGTACAAAAAGCATTTTAAAAGTAGTTCCTGCACACATGATCTTTCATTCAGAACATCCTCATCCATTTCCAGTGTGAGTCAAATATTTTCAACTTCCTAAAAAAGACTCAGAGATAACCATAGTGATACTTCCTGAATCGGTAAGGTTTTAGCGGATTAACATCCGGCTAGATGTGTGAAGGACAGATTCTTATAAAATGAAAGGTGCTGAAAATAACATTTGACGATGTTTCAACAATCAATGAAATACATGCATTTTTAATTTTTAATATTATTCCTGCAACTCTGAAATGATAAAAAAATGGAAGAAATTAACCAGTTTCAACAGCCTGAAACAACTGCTTACATTGCTGTTAGTGATGAAACGTCATCTAGACACTGTGATGTCAATGAAGTTATTATGACATAATAAAAACCACTGGCTTGATGGCAGCTCAAAATGGCCATTATTTACATCCAATATGTTTGCTAGCATGCGATGGAAAAGGTTGAGGACATTCTGATTGATGATCTTTAAGTAAATACATGTGTAACTTGTGTATGCATACACTACAGGCATTGCCCAAGACTCCATCATTTCTGACCAATTTCTGCCACTCCTGCTCAGGAGACAAGATCTCCAGTAATTTATACTTTGTAGCAAACATTCCAACTTGTCTTAAGCAACCACCTTTGGAAAGTGAAAAAGTGACTTATAAAGACAGGTGGTTGCTTAATACAGGTGTTACATCATAGAGGTCTGTATAGTAAAGTGGTTTGTAGGACCTTCAAAAAGTGACCGATTAATACAGGTGACTGCTGAATACAGGTGACCTTTAAAGCAGGTTTGATTGTAATATTATGAGACATTATTTAAAATACTTAAATGATGATCTCTGACTGTTTGGCTGCTACTGTTTGGCTTCAAAATGAATGGGCTCACAATAAAAAAAATCTATATTCATGTTCTGTTGTGGAATTTTTGGTTCCTTATGTGGAAACCAGTTTTTAGAGTAAAATATGTTTTTTTTATAATACTTACTCAATCATAACATGTTAGGAGCACATCAAAAACCTTGCAAATCCAACCCTCCCCAGGTAAAATGTGATAAAAGGTCATCTGACTGCTAAGGCAGAAGTCAGACTAGAGTAGTCTTTCCTTGGATAGAGGGATTGATGCCAAATCCCATCAATCATCAGTTACTAGTGGAATGGATGTGTACACTCTTCCAGGAATGTGACTGTGGGAAGGGTTTGGGAGGGTGTATCCACATTATAATCAGGCAAGGTGTGCCCATATTATGATCAGGTAAGTATTATCAAAGAAACATATTTTACTCTAAAAATTGGTTTCTTCTTCAAATACATCATCTGATCATAATATATTAGGAGAATAGATAAAAGGAGGCAGAAGTTACATACCCTTTCCCAAGAGTTGGCCCTATCTCTGGTCTCCTAACATACATGAAGCAGTTTTGAGCTTTGTATAAGAAAGCAAATTTGTCAGTAAATTATGTTTCTCTGAAAATACTTATCTGATCACATTAACATTAGGAAAATAAGCTTGTCACCTCCTGAATCCAGCCCTCCCAAAAAGACAAAAATTGTCTTTCCATCTATATCATATAGACAAAGTGCAGTAACTGCCCATTACTTCCCCTTTCCACCACCACGTATTGCTAGTTTTAAGCAGAGTGATATATCAATGAGGATGCTCACATGGTGGGAAGGTTGGGATGATTTTAAAGTACACTGATCATGTAAGTATTCTCGGAGAAACATAATTTACTGAACAATTTGCTATCTCCTTCAAATATGTTCCCCGATCACATTAACGTTAGGAGAATAGGTAATAGGAGGGAATGCTGAGTGTCTTACCTATACCTCAGACATCCTTTGAGGGAAAAAAGTCTAGATTCCCTATATGAAAGATAACCCAGTCTCCCAACTTGAAAGCAGCACAGCTGACGGTCACATGATTTGTGACAATTATACCTGACTAAGAAGATTAATGAACTCTTCCTACCGACAAACTTTTTATGGGCAAATCCAGTGAAAACACTAAACTCTGTCCATGATGTTGACTGGTGGTCATCTGAGCAGCAGCCACTGGGTCCACAAGATTAAAATCTTGACTCTGTGAAGCTAAATCCCAGAGATAAAAACTTGAGAAGGTTGACTGCATGCCAGCCAACTTATGTCTCGGATCGAAACATTATGCTCAGAAGTGTGGCTCATAGAGATTGCTCTAATTTCATGAGATGAAATCTTCATAAGGTGACTCTGATCTTTTGAGACTTCAGAGTATGTCAACCATATAACCCACTTCAGCTATGATGATAGGGCTTGAGGGGTGATATGCTCTTTCCCGAAATTCACCAGAAGAGTCATCTTCTTGTTCCACAACGTTTCTCTGTGCTCCTTAAGTAATGCTTGAGTGCATGGACAAGATCTTGCATGGTCGCTTCTCTCGATGGATCTATCAAAGAGAGAGAGAGCATATGACGACTATCTGATTGCCCGCTGACAGCAGCCTATTCTTGGCGAGAAAGCCTGGTTGCATAATTAGAAAAATGGAACCATCTGTTCTGAAATGGGGATAGTTTGGGTCCCCTGAAAGGGCATGTAACTAGCTCACCATGCATGCTGAAGCTAAAGCTATCAGGAAACATGTTTGTGTGATAGTAGCTTCAGTGAAGTTCTGGCTAAAGGCTCAAATTTATCTGTATTGAGCCATGTTAAAACCCATAAAAGATTCCATTACTGAAACAGGGTGAGGGATTTTGGTCTATTTAAGTCAAAATTGGCTAGTAGGTCTGATAGATCCTTTATCATGAAAGATATCCCCTCTATCATGCCTGAAAGTGTCGACTACCATGGAGTGGTAGCCTTTGATGGTAATCAGGCCAACTTTTTCTCTTTGTACAGCCAGAGACAAAGTCAGCCAGTTGAGGAATTGGGGCACTCAAAGGGACAATGTTGTTGACTTTGCACCAGTCCCTGATTACCCACCACTTACCCTCATAAGCCTTCAAAGTGGAAGAGCCTTCTTGCTCACAAGATTCTCTACACAATTGAAGATTTAAATTCCTTCCTTCACCAGGCTCCCCTGACAAGAGCCAGGCCTGAAGGAGAAATCATTCTCGACAGGGATGAAATACCTGTGACTGCAGTTGTTTGAGAAGATTGGACTTGGCTGGAATCTTCCTGGGCAGATCTACTGACAAGTCGAGTAGATTGTTGACCAATACTTGTCCCATCTGAGAGGGGTTATCAGAATCAGTTTCCAGTTCGAACCCCTCAACTTCTGTATTATTTTTGGTACCAAGACCATGGGTGGGTAGGCAAAGGCACACAACCCCTACCAACCAACTGAAAGTGCTTTCATGGCCCAAGGGTCCAGAACTGGAGAGATGAAGGTGAGCAGTTTGTGATTCCACCTTATTGCAAAAAGATCAACCATCAGATGCCCCCAATGCATGCAAATCCGACGAAAGACCGAATGTTGGATGGACCATTCAGTATGAATGATCTGACCCTTTCTTGACATAGAGTCGGCCAGGACATTGAGTCTACTGGGAATGTGTCTGAATTGTACAGTTGGGAGCACCAACGCAGAAACTGCCAAACCAGAATGCACAGGCCGGGTGATTTGGTCCCCCATTTGAGGAGGTAGGTCACCATCACTAAATTGTCTGACATGATTAGGACTACTTTCCCACAGAAGCGTTCCTTCCAGAAATTAAAGGTGTTGATAATAGCTTTCATTTCCAGAATGTTGATGTGAAGAGGCATTTCCTATAGCCCCCACTTGCCATTGACTGTATTGAAGCCCGGCAACAGGTGGGCTCCCCAACCATACATGCTGGCATCTGTACGTACTGTAACTTCTGGTTGGGATTTTTCCAGAGGAATTCCTGTTGTGAGCAAACCGTGGTTGCGCCACTGATGCAGGAATGATTCTACCTCATTCATGATCATGTCTGTTTGACTGAGTGGACTGGAAAAGGGGCGCTATTGAGCCAGCAAGGTCATCTGTACAGGGCACATGAAAGATGGCCCAGCAGAATCCGCTCCGTTGTCGCATTGAATAACCAGAGGAGTTGCAAAAACTCTCTCGCTGTGATCCACTTCCAGTTATAAATGGACTCTATGAGTTTGACAATCCATATCCAAACGAACATGGGGGAGTTGTCTGAGATTGAGACTGGTGATAAACTCCATACCAAGGTGGACAAAACACTGAGATGGATGGAGGTTGGACTTTTCCCCAGTTCACTAGAAAACCGAGATGACTCAAAAGGGATAGGAGATCATTTCTGTCCTTGACAAGAATATAACTTACCATATGTTTCTGGAGGATGTTGTCAAAATATGCCACTGTCGCTGTGGATGAAGTCAACTGGAACTGGGTGATGACACAGTTCATAATCTTTGTACTCACATAAGGGCTGATGTTTAGACCAAATGGAAGAGCTCAAAACTGGTAAATATTCCCTTGATATGCAAATCGAAGGAATTTCCGAGATTCTGGGTGAATAGGGACATGACAGTATACATAAGTCTGATCAAGACTGATGGCAAATTTGTCCCTTCAGATGGAGAGTCGGATTGATCATGCCGTCTCCATCTTGAATTGTGCCTGAGCTTGCTGTTGGCCTTTTGCACAAGGTAAAGCCCTGGAGGTTGCAGTTTTTGAACAATCTCCACCACCTGCCTCTTGATTAATGACCAGATCTCCTGCTGCATAATTTCACCCTTTTCCAAGTCTGACGGTACATCTGTCATGAGCGGAGAGTACGAAAGAGGAGGAGGTTGGATAAATTAAGTCCGAAGCCCCTCCGAAATGATTTGGATGGCTCACTCATTTTGCGGAAATAGAGTAATCCAATGATGGTTGAAATACAGAAGTCTGGCGCCCACTGGTAGGCTGTCTGCAGGTCAGCGTGGCAAGTCAACGGCAAGAGTTAGGAGGCTTGGGGAATGAGAAACCCTGTTTCTCGCCCCCTCGATAAGACTGCCTCCTAAACTGAGTGGGTTGTTGCCTCCTGACATGCTCTGTAATTGGCCAGTAAACAATCCCTTCTCTCTCTGTCTCCAATCATCTCTCCTTTGAGGCTGAAATTGATTGGGCTTATATGATTGTTGAGGCTGAACGGCAAGTTGAAGGGGCGGTTCCTGAGCTGCCTGTCTCCTCACTTCCTCAAATTTGTCTCAAAACAGCAATGGCAACCCAAAAGATGTAATCTGCAATGTCAGGGCATGATGCAGATTTAGTGATGTCGAACGTAGACATGCATCTCATTGCACTAAGTCCAAGTTAGCAGAAACTGTCAAAGCATTCACCATGGAATGATGTGCTGCTTTGTTGATGACTTTTGCAATTCTATCCATCGACTCCCAGGCATGATTGGTATCCAATTTTTGGCAAGCTGGAAAATCACTAATGGTGGCAAGTCCAGCATCGATGATGTGGTTACGATACTACGTACTAGTTTTGATGTAGTGTGAAACACATTTTTATCAATTTTATAGAAAATAGAAGCAGTCATGTTTACAGCCACTAAATTCTTGTCTAAGATCGGGAGCTCAGTCTGAAAGACATATGAGTGAGTCTTGTACCAGCAAGAAGAAAAAGTCAATGGTAATTGGCTTTCTTTGAAGAACACCTTAGAACTGCCTGGATCGCACATCTTGCTAGACATATGGTCTGCAATTTCTTTAATTTTTGATGACTGCAGAAGAAGACAGAAGGAAGGACTCTCCTCCTCCTAGTCTAAGTCTACCAAAGTCTTGATCTTATAGGCCTGAGAGGCAGTTTAAGTCTACCAAAGTCTTGATCTTATAGGCCTGAGAGGCAGTCTAAGTCCACCAAAGTCTTGATCTTATAGGCCTGAGAGGCAGTTTAAGTCTACCAAAGTCTTGATCTTATAGGCCAGAGAGGCAGTCTAAGTCTACCAAAGTCTTGATCTTATAGGCCTGAGAGGCAGTCTAAGTCTACCAAAGTCTTGATCTTATAGGCCTGAGAGGCAGTCTAAGTCTACCAAAGTCTTGATCTTATAGGCCTGAGAGGCAGTACTATAACAAAGTCTTGATTGTATAGGCCTGAGAGGCAGTAGTATAACAAAGTCTTGATCTTATATGCCAGAGAGGCAGTCTAAGTCTACCAAAGTCTTGATCTTATAGGCCTGAGAGGCAGTCTAAGTCTACCAAAGTCTTGATCTTATAGGCCTGAGAGGCAGTAGTATAACAAAGTCTTGATCGTATAGGCCTGAGAGGCAGTAGTATAACAAAGTCTTGATCTTATAGGCCTGAGAGGCAGTAGTATACCAAAGTCTTGATCTTATAGGCCTGAGAGGCAGTCTAAGTCTACCAAAGTCTTGATCTTATAGGCCTGAGAGGCAGTCTAAGTCTACCAAAGTCTTGATCTTATAGGCCTGAGAGGCTGTCTAAGTCTACCAAAGTCTTGATCTTATAGGCCTGAGAGGCAGTAGAGGGCATTCTAAAGCAGCAAAATCCCGATAGATTTCTTCCACTGTAGCCTTTGAAGCTGAACTCAGTACTCTCTATAGTTGGATCTGAGTACATTAGATCTTCAGGCTTATACTCACACTCGCTGTGTGGGCTATCCTGGCCCAGTTCTACTTCCATGTCCATGTAAAACATGCCTGGCAGCATGGAAGAGGCATTTCCATTGTACCAGTATATGTTATGGTAACACCTCAATGGGTATGCCATGTAGGATGAATTTGTTGCACCCGTATGGACAGCTGACTTGCCAGTATAATGGTCGTACTGGTGTCTGCGTTGTCACCTCCTGCACCAGGCAATGCATCTGTAGCTCCAACAACAGCGCAGAAGACTATGAGAATTGCAAAACTGCAGCACCTTGCTCCTCCAATTCTGCTCATTTAAAAGGTGGCAGATGGTGTCGTACATCACTAAATTTGCAACTGATTCTATTTTGGTGTGAATACTCAAAACGTATGACTGCTCAGTGCGAGATTTGACCCTTTTCTCTCTGTTTTTAATGCTCTTCCGCAGGACGGTTGACCAAATATCCTCTTACCAGATCGCTGCATGTCCCAGACGATGTGCACTTTGTGCAGGCGAGGCATATGTGATGTGTCTCCTCATTGGCCTTGAACATTTTATATTTGGGACATTTAGTCGTCATTGTTAAACTGAAATGACAAGAACAACTAAAAATTACTAAATTAACCACTGCAAAATGTAATAAGTCGAAAAAAAACAACACAACTTAATAACCAAGTGAGCAAAAAACACAGTGAGTGCAAAAACATGAACAACATGCATCAGCGATACTGTGTTGGAGCATATGGTCAGAATAAATGAAGTCCACAAATGTGACAAATTCACATCAAAATTGGTCAAAATAAAAAATAATTTATACCACCTGTAGCATATTCCTTACTACACACTAAAAACCCAAATTCCAAGATGGATGGTTGAAAAACAGAGGTAACACAGGATTTTTGGGAGGTCTACAGTACGATGTTGCTTGTACTGTAGTGAAAGTTTAAAACTAGTGACACCTGGTGGTGGCAAGGGGAGACAATTGGCAGGAATTATTGCCCTTTGTCTATATGATATAGACGGAAAAGACAATTTTCGTCTCTTTTTTGGGAGGGCTGGATTCAGCATGTACAAGCTTATTTTGCTAATGTTAATGTGATTGGGGAATGTATCTGAAGGAGAAATGGGCCAGGTTTAGCACATGATCTATGCATAGACACAGTTTGGAGAAACAAAATTCACTCCTTCAAATTCAGCAGAAGTAGATTAACCCACATCGTTACAAAGCTGCTGAATGACCCAGGAAGGTAGCCTGTTTTGCTGCCGATATAGGTTCCACCAGGTCAAACTGAGCTCCTTTGGGATGAAAGGTCTCTGAAGTAAAACCTTGAGAATGTCAAATGGCCATCAAACTGGTCTGATCAGCACCATTTTTCTTTAAGGACCAACTAGATATAAGTTGTCTTTTAGTGAAAATCCCATGCTGATATGACCTTCTGTTCTGGAGGAGTAGTGATAACAAGATTTTCAAGATGGCTACCATGGTGCCCATATTGGCTGTCTGAGACTCACCATTTTCATTTAGGACTGACATCATAAGAAGTCTTTTGGTGAGAAGCCCATGTCACTATGTCCCTCTGTTTAAGAGGAACAGCAATACAAAGGTTTTCAAGATTACCCCATGGTGGCCATGTTATAGTTACAGTGGCATAATTTTCACTTAGGACCATCCAGACATCATTAGAAGTCATTTAGAGAAAACTCCAAGTAGAAATGACCATCCACACAGAAGGAGTAGTGATAAGATTTTCAAGATGGTCATCATGGTGGCCATATTGGATGTCAGATTGGTACCATTTTCATTTAAGACCAACTAGACATCATAAGAAAAGTCTTTTTGTGAAAATCCCATGTTAATATGACCGTCTGTTCAGGAGAGTAGCGATTGGTATTATTTTCATTTAGGACCAACCAGACATTATAAGAAGTCATTCAGTGAAAATCCAACATAATACAACCTTATTTTCAGGAGTAGTGAAGATTTTCAAGATGGCCACTGTGGTAGCCAGACTGGATGTTCAACAGGCACCATTTTAGTTTAGATTCAACTATACATCATTAAGTCTTTTAGTGTAAATGTCATGTCGATTCAACCATACATTCAGGGGGAGTAACAATAACAAGATTTTGCAGATGGGCACTGTGGTGATCATATTGGAATTCAGATTAGCACCATTTTCATTTAAGACCAACTAGACAATATAAAAATCTTTTAGTGAAAACCCCATGTTGATATGACCATCCCTTTAGGAGGAGTAGCAATAACAAGATTTCCACGATGGCCTGTGTGCTGGCCATACATGATGTCAGACTGTTACCATTTTCATTTAGGGCCAACTAGACATAATAAAAAGTCTTTTAGTGAAAACCATATGACCACCTATTCAGGAGAAGTAATGATAACAAGATTTTTAAGATGGCTGTCATGGTAGCCATATTGGATGTCCAAGAGGGCACGATTTTCATTAAGGATCAACTAGATCTTGGGATGAATGCATGTATAAAGTTCATGGCAATCCTCCCAGTAGTTTAGCATAAGTAGCCATAACAAACTTGTACTAATAGACATACGACATGATGAACAGACACTGGGCAACAGGCCATCATTTAAACTCTTCTGGTTTATGACTAGTAGGAACAAGAGCAGTATGGCACCAATCAAAATGCTTTTTTGACATCATGTGAGGTAGTATAATATCCAAAGGATACAAAAATCCTGCATGGACATTCCATGCTGAAAAATACTCTTACACATGAAGGGAATGATAGGAAGAGATTTCTTACCTGAGAACATCTCTCTCCTCCTTAGTGTAGTCACCTGGGCCTACATTGATGGGACCAGTAGAAACTCTTTGCTGCTGGGGTCGTGACACTTTGCTCACTGGCCCCCTCTGCTCTTCATCATCAAGAAATGCCCCATATCCCAAAGGTGGCATACGCTTGTTGTCTTTTGTCTTGGGAGAGGATGGAGGAGATGGAAGTTTGAGGTCATCTACAGTTGACTTTAATTTTTCAGCTCTGCAATGTTGGAAATATATATCTTTGTTTTCTACAAACTGCATATTGCAGAGATAAAGCAGGTAAGATTGTTCTAAATAGGGACTAAGATAAAATTCTTGTGGGAATAGTTGTTTTTTTGCTACTGCACAATAAGTAATGAATACTGTGAATTAATTTACTTTTGTTGGTATTAATTAACAATTAACATTATCATGAATAATTAAATTTGTGGATTGAGAAAGGTGTGAAATTGCCTTTATACAATGATCATTGTTTGTTGGGAACTTAAATTCCTGGTTTCTTGCAACCAAAATATACTTGAAAATTGGTACCCAGCAAAAAAATTGTAAATTCACAGTAAACCATGCTTGCTTCATCTCTGATTCAAATATTGTACATCAAAGCTGTATAATTATAGAAAAACAATGAGTATGATTTATTCACAAAACCAACAATTCCTCCTGAACGACCAAAATACTGTGATTTATTTTTGTGGTTATCAATTTTCATGTTTTTGCAAAAAATGACACTTTTGTCTGCTCATGGATTGAGGAAGAGGTCCTTTTTCTTCCACAGAAGGACCATTGCTTGTTGGGTCTTTAAGTTCAAGGTTTGTAACATCCATGAAAACTGGTATCCCACTGAATTTAGTCAATTAACAGTAACTAAAATCACCATGTGTGTAAAGGGACTCTTTTAAAGACCAGTGACTAAACAGTGATAAAAATGCCTTCCAAAAGAAAATTAACCTTACTAATAGACTTCCTTGAAGCTAAGTTGTAGTAAAACTTCAGTTTAATTAAATTTGTATAAAGATGACAAACAAGAGTCCCTCGAATGGACTGAAGCTCTAATGGGCAAAACGAATTTCTAAGGAAGCAAGATAAGACCATTTTTTCCTTTCAACTGCTGAGTGTTGAAACTATGTCTGGCATACTTCATTGATAACAAGATGTTGAACCCTTTGTAAATATGACCATCCATTATGGGGATCAGTAAAAGTAAGATTTTCATGACATCCATCATGGCACTAATAGTAGCAATAACAATATCCATTTGAAAAATACATGTCAATATGACGTTTTGGTCAGAAGGAGTAGCGATATCAACAAAAACGGATGTATATCAAAGTAATCATGATGATATTGATAAAGATGACAATGTTAGCTATGACAATCATAATAATCCATCAGGATTTATTGATCTACCCTGCCTTTACACTATGGAAAGCAGCGCAAAGGAAAACCTACCACAAACTGCCCAGAGTGGATGCCAAAGACGACACACAAGCTGATAGAAAGACTAGACGTTTTAAAGAGAAACTTTAATTTAACGTCCGTTTACTGAGTTGACATAAGACATGGTAGAATTCAGTTACAGGAATTTAAATGAAGTATAACAATTGTGAAAAACTTTAAACTAAAATAGGTCTTGTATGAAATATTTTCCTGTAGGGAGAATGTGTGAGTATGCATTCTTTTTAGAAGTACTGAGGTATGATATTGGGCTTACATATGCCAAAAATCGGGAGAATTTTCATTTTTGCAACAATGAACCTTTTATAATATCAATGCTATTAGTTACACAGCATATAGTTAAATACATTCATATATCTAGTCACAACACAAGTTGTTGAGAGCAATAAATCTAAACACACTGCTGTTTTAGTGTGAGGACACACTTGTTTTGGAAGTATGGTTAATTGTTTTAGTAATGTATCTTTGTTTACATCATAAATAGTTCCTAAAGCTAGCAGTGAATATCATATGATTATTCATTCATCTAGGATTTATTCATCATGGATATAGTTCATCTAAGTATTTGAATGCTTTTGGTGAAGCCTCATTGTGACTGATGTTGTAAAAAAAATGGTATTAATAAAACAAAGAAAATGGTGGTAAATATAACAATTCCAATACTCCAGAAAATTTCAATGGATCCAGTCTACTTGAGTTCTCTGGATTCAATAAAGATGATATTAACGATGTGGAAGTGAATTCATACAGAAAGGTAATCCCAGATTTTATGCACATAAAAAAAAGAAATCCAGACAGCATCACCATCCATCTCAGCAACAACTCATCACTGAAGCAGCTGAATAAACTTATCATGATGAAATTCCAACTGTACAAATACTCATAGTAATGTGGGTATGTGTACAAGATCACAACTTTACATGAAAATAAAATTACATGTACTGAATTCCCATCAACAAATACCATTTTAATTCAGAACAGTGGATGTTTGGCTTGGACTTCTTCAACTGTGTGAAAACATAAACAAAAGATCTAACACCAGCACTGTGTCACCACTGACATCCTCTGCTTGACCCATAACCTCCAATCCCAGCAGTACCTGCCAAACAAGGCCATATTTCATTATAAAACTCACTTGCTCAAGTAGACACAAACATTATAAGTGCCTAAATATTTAACACCACCCACTCCCATAGCCCTGGTCGACCCATTTACACTTCATCAAAGTGTAGAAGACAATGCCACTGATCAAGATAATAAAAATCAAAGATAATAAAAATCCAAGTAGTGCTAGCCAAGCAAGATCCCACTTCTTTACACCTTCAACTGCACAGGCAGACACAAGCCACATAGTGCCTAAATATATAACACCTCCCTCTCCCCGAGCCAAGGTAAACCCAGATACACTTCATCAAAGTGTAGAAGACAATGACACTAATCAGAATAATAAGACTTCTTTTAAACATGGAAAAGTATGCTCTGGGTGACTCGTTAGTTATGATCAGGGATCTTAATCAATATGTGCATGTGTGTGTATGTATATGCATGACCATCCATTCAGGAGGAGTAGCGATAACAAGATTTTGTGGTGGCCATATTGGATGTCAGATCAGGACCAATTTCTTTTACAACCAACTAGATAGCAGAAGTCTTTTGGTGAAAACCTCATGTGAATATGACTTTATGTTCACAAGGAGTTGCAATAACATGATTTTCAAGATGGCTGCCATGGCAGCCACATTGGACATCATATAATTTTGATTTAGGACCAACAAATCATCATAAGAAGTATTTTTTAGTGAAAACCCAATGTTGATATGACCATCCATTCAAGAGGAGTAGCCACACCAAGATTTTCAAGATGGCCACTATGGTGGCCATATTAGACATCAGATTGGCACCATTTTCATTTAGGACCAACCAGACATAATGAGAAGTCTTTCAGTGAAAACCCCATTTTGATCTGACCATCCATTCAGAAGTAGTAGCAATAACAAGATTTTCAATATGGCTGCCATGGTGGCCATACTGGATGACAGATTGACACCATTTTCATTTAGGACCAAGTAGACATCATAAGAGGTCTTTTAGTGAAAATCCCATGGTGATATGACTATCCATTCAGGAGAAGCAGCGATAACAAGATTTTCAATATGGCTGCTATGGTGGCCATATGTGACGTCGGATTGGCACTATTTTCATTTAGGACAAACTAGACATCATAAGAAGTCTTTTAATGAAAACCCCATGTTGATACAACCATCCATTCAGGAGGAGTAGTGATAACAAGATATTTAAAATGACTGCCATTGCGGCCATATTGGATGTCAGATCGGCACCATTTTCATTTAGGACCAACAAGAAGTCATAATAAGTCTTTTAGTGAAAACCCCATGTTGATACGACCATCCATTCAGGGGAAGTAGCAATAACAAGATTTTCAAGATGGACACTGTGGCAGCCATATTGGAAGTGCGAGCAGCACCATTTTCATCTAGGACCAATTAGACCATGGTATAAATGTGTATGTAAAGTTCATGGCAATCCTCCAAGTAGTTTAGGAGGAGTAGCAATAATAAAATTGTGCTAACGGATGGATGGATGGACGACAGACAACAAATCATCCCATAAGCTCGTCTAGTCTATGACCAGTCGAAGTAATAAAAACAGTATCCAGAGTCCCTATTCTCCAATATAAAACTAAAACAATGACTGGGGTCTTAATACTGCTCAAGCTGTAACCTGGAATGTTTACATAAACTATAATTAAGAAACCAGTTCGATCCAAAACAAACCAATCAGCATATTGTAGTTAGGGGTAATAGGGACACTGATGTAATCTTAATTGGCAAAATAATGAACTAAACAAGTTTATTATTGTCACTGATGGGGTTCTATAGGTTGTTTTTATTATCAGGAAGCCTAGCCAGGTAAAGCCGGCTGATTAAATTGGTCAATCAAAATGACTCCAATGTATTTGGCATTATATTTTTGGGATTTTAAAAAATTAAAACAGAGGTCAACTAGAGTCAGAAAAATAGGAGAAGTGACTTCTCCTTCCTGATGTAAAAGGGACAGGTGAGAAAGTTTGAAGGAGAAGTGAGGGGAAATAAAGTGTACAAATAATTTTCATTCACGCACTCCCATACACATATATATACTGATTTTAAATACCAACATATAGTTTTGACTGTGGTTAGCAGACATATTTTCAATGATTTACAACAGAATACTTTAACATAGTTTTGAAATTAAAGATTGCAGTGCTGCACATTTATTTTATAATGTATTGTTAAATAAATGAGAGTCTTTTGAAAAGTCTGTTCTAGATACTGGTGAAATGAAACTGTTAGCTTGTCACTCAATAGTATTCTTTGTGCATAATTCTGGAACTTGTTTAAACTGTTAACATTCTTATCAATAGATAAAGTTGCCTTATTTGGAATTCCTTGCATTGTACTCTACAGATAACTATGCACGTGTGTATGACTATTCATGTGGACATTTAAACATCTTTTCTTTTGGAATAAAACAATTTAAGGGCAGTGGTTTCTACTTGAATTAATCCTGCTCATGTTAAAATAGGTTTTCTATCATTGGCTGTTACTGTTTGGAGAAATATCTTAAATGGTTATTTGTAAAATTATGAGATAAAGTAAAAATTTTGTATTATATAAGAAAGAATCCCTTTAATCTGTCAAAAGCATTAGATTTATTTTCTGACAGATCCATGTGTTATTTTGCAAAGGAACATACCAAATAAATTGATATTCATGATGCTCTTCAGCCATAAGAATTCCAGTAAAAATTATCAGAATCAAGGAGAAGAAAGTTGACTAATTTATGCCTAATGTAATGACACAAGGAAATGAAGCAATAATAATTGGTGGTTTTTGTTTTGTTTTTCATAGATTTTTATTCAATATATAGACATACATGTTTCACAATTATCATGTGCAGGCGTGCACTCAAAACATAGAATGCGGTATACAAAGAAATGACAAAATCATATAAATGTAGGTGTGCTCAAAGCACTGAAATTATGAGATATACAATGACAGGAAAGAAATGTAATCACAGTACGGTTTTAAGTGGTAAGGGAAAAACCATTGATGTACAAGGTAACATAAACAAATATTACCTGTGCATGTGCATAATCAATATATACAATATGGTGTACAGTTTTATATGGGAAAGGAAATAGTAGCAATGTGAGAAGTACAACTTTACAATGAGTATAAATACATCACACAAAAACATGTTAGGAGAGGATTGTAGAGACAGAAAATTTATTAAGTTCACATCTGCTGTATACTCCATGGAGGTGCCCCAGCCAGCCTTGGTACTATAACCACCGGGCGAAGTCTTTCACACTCTCTGATGTTATCAATTTGACATTCCGGTGCCTGCTAATTGCCAGAACAAACAAATGAGGCTATGATTTGAGACTAGTTGAGTGCTACAAGATTTTACAGGGGACAATATGTGTTAAACATTGTGATTTTAGTATAAACGGCAAATATTTAAGTATGATTTTGCATGAAAGGTTGAATAATGGTTATGTATAAAGGTCAATGACTAAATCAAAGTTATATAGAAAATACCAGCTAAACACAATTTATTGAGGAATTCAATAAGGTTATATCTATAAAAGTCGGCTCGTATTCTACATTTTAGTCTGGAGAGAAAGAAGTATAGTAGTGTATTCGGGGGTTACTGTTTTTTTATGATAATAGTATCAAACACATTTGAACCAAATTACATATTTATACACCGCTGCTAATAGGAGGCAAAGGTTGTCGAACTCAGGCTCAGAGAAAGAAATCTCTTTGGGAAGAAGGCTAAATTTCAAGAAAGTGTAAAAAGGTGTTGAACATGTTTCTTGAAAGCTTCTTGATCCACTTGATCACAAGATGTTGCAATTGGTGTATTAATTTTCGTTCGAAAAGTAGGTGGTCTACAGTTTCAATTTCACCGGAGAAAGTGCATGATTTAGATTGTGAAGTTCTTTTCAGGAACATATTATAATTGACACATAAAATATCATGTATGACTTTAAAGCACACATCTCTGGTGATTGGGTTGATAAATTTGTTGTGTAGATTTTTCCGCATGCAACAGAAATCAATATAATTTTTTTATCTTGGGTTCTAAAACAAATTTCTTCAAATCTAATTGATATATAGTCTTGGTACGTATTTCATCGATAGTAAGTCCTGGGTTGTTTTCTATGAACTCTTTAAAAATGGTTATTCACTTTGCATAGAATTTTGGTACATATATTGGTGAGTATATATTATTGAGGCCTAAATGTGGGTTAAAAGTTCTTAACTGTAGACCAATCCAATATCTTGCGAAAAGTTTCCGTTTGGTGGAGTAATTGTCATTTAGTAGTTTTGGATGTGTTGAATTCTCAGCACTCTTATTTTGCATTCTGTATTAGAGATATTACGGCCACCCTCTTTAGAGGGGTTGTAACATATAGCCCTGGCAAGGGGTTGTAACATATAGCCCTGGCAAGGGGTTGTAACATATAGCCCTGGCAAGGGTTTCAAATTTAGAATTCCAAATAAAAGTAAATATATTTCTATTCATCAAGGTAGTATAATGTTTAGACAAATCCATTACAGTTGCAGTGTACCAAATTTTACTGCATGCTAGAAGGTTGACGATGTAAGATTTGGAAACAAGGGAAAACTTTCTACTTTTGTAGAGAAGTAAGGGTCTTTTTAACTTTTATAAAATTTCTGTTCCAGTGATTGTCTGGTGTTAATGTGGTGCCAAAAAAAACCCCAACTATTTTCTGTCTGTAAATCCATGATATGCTGAAAGGGTAATCACTGCGACTTCGCCATTTTCCCATGAACATTCCGTTTGATTTACTAAAATTCATTTTTGCTCCCTATGTTTTTTCATAAGTTCTTGTCCAAAATAAAAAGTATCTTTCAATGAATTTGTCTGTGCAACAGAAACCTGTACTATCATCAGCATAGAGGGAGATCTTACAAGTTTCTCTTGCACCTGGAACTTGTATACCTATGATTTCACTGTCAGAACGAATTATGACAGTGAAAGGTTCATATATTATTATGTATTGAAGGGGAGAAAGACTACATCCTTGTCTTACTCCCCTAAAAATTGAAAATGGTTGTGAAATGAAATTGTTCACAAGAACGGATGAAAGTATGTCAGTATAAAATGTGGACACCCATTTGATAAATTCCGAATGAAACCCAAAGGATTCTAATGTTTTCATCATGAAAGTATAATTAACTCTGTCAAAGGCTTTTTCCTGATCAAGACAGATGAAAGCACATGATAGTTCTTTTTGTTCTATATAATCACAAATGTTTCTAATTAGGTGACCATTGTCAAAAATGGAATGACCTTTGACACTGCAAGTTTGATTTATGTGGATGATTTTCGACATCACATTACTTAGTCTATTAGTAATGATTTTAGAAAGGATTTTATAATCTACATTAAGTAGGGAAATAGGTCTTCAGATTTTTATATTTGTCAAATTTTGAGAGTCTTTACAAAGAAAGGTGATGTATAAGAGTTTTTGAGAATCGATTGGGGTATAGAAGCCAAATATCAGAGTTTGTGAGAACGTCACTGAAAATGTTGAAAAAAGTTTTATAGAACTCTTTCGACAGTCCATCGTGTCCCGGTGATTTATTATTTTCCATGGTATTATTCAATTTCCAAACCTCATCTTTAGTGATGGGTCCTTTAAGAAGTTTATTGTTGTCTTTGGTTAAACATGGTCTTTGAGGAATTCGTCGATAGATTCATCTGTGTATAGTTCAGAATACAACTTTTGAAAGCATTTCAAAATATCCAAACTGGACTTTTATGAAATGTTATTGTATTCAATCTCATTGATACATTTTTTCTCCCCTCATTTGTTTTCTGTTTGGAAAAAGAATTTGGTATGTTTTTCATTATTGTCTAAAATGTTGGCTTTACTTCTAATAATTGATCTCTGATAATATTTTGTTTGTAGTTCATTCATTCTCAAAGATAATTTGTGTAGTTTTTCTAAATATTCCAGTCTATTGCTTTTATCATATTCATACCTCAAAGAATTATGTTCTTTTTTCAAAAGCTTCATTTCTGAGTATTTAATTTTTGAAATTTCCCTTGAATATCGGATGAGTTCATCTTTATTTTGAATTTTACCTCATCCCAAAATTCCAAAGTAAAATCATGAGAACAAAATTCTCTCTTGCACAATTCGGTGTTGAGAGTTTGTAAAGTAGTGTGATTTAAGAGAGAATTGTTGCATTTCCAATATCCTTTCCCCGAAACTGATAGAGCAATTACATGATAAAGATAGGAAGGCCGCGTTGTGGTCTGACTTGGAGAAATTTACGATTTGTGTATCTAAGATAAAATCTTGTATCTTCTTAGAGGTATAAATTCGATCAATTCTGCTCACTAATGTAGCAAGGGATGGATTGTTAGAAAATTTGTACCAGATGTATATCTTTAATGAAGGATATAATTTGCGGAAGGTATCAATAAGATGGAAGTCGGATATTATACCTTTCAAATTTCTAATTGCTAGGTCACTCTATTGATGTAAGAGACCTATTCTGTCTAATTTTGGGTTTAGAACACAGTTGAAATCTCCAGCCAGAATGATTTTGTGTTGCTCTGATAAGTAGGGGTATAGAGTATTTAAAAATTTGTTTTTGTCCATTCTTAAGTCGGAGCGTATATATTAATCATATGGTACTAAACACCATTGAATGCGAGACCTAGGCAAATTAATCAACTGTCAAAGTCAGTATAAAATTCAGAGAATTAATTGTGGCTTTTAAAATTAAGTACTGTTACTCCACGTGATCGGTTTGAGCCAGAACTCCAAGCCTTATGGCAGCATAATATTTCCTGGATATCATTGGCTGAAGATATATTATCAATGTAGGTTTCTTGTAAAAATAAAATATTGATAATATTAGATTTGAGTAACAGATTAATTTCATATAATTTACTATGTGCATTAATTGTTTAGCCCACTGCAATTTAAACTGAGAAGTTAATTTCCGTAGCCATGTGTTGGTTGGAGTTGTCATTGGTTAACTATAAAGGCAATACATGAAAATTACATAGAAATGTAGTTGGGGATAGATAGGGAGTAGAGAAATGGTTGGAAGTAAGTGGATGTGACAAGGTATATAGTATTGAAAGTATTACAGGTTGAGGCATGAGGTATAGAGGATAAAAACAGACTGTTATCCTTTTAATACAAAAGAATGAATCATTATCGAAAAATCTAGAAGAGCAAGCATGCTCTAAGGCTATATATGGAAACAGGTATAAATCTGAAAATGATTGTCCATTGTTCTTTTTCATTGTCCGTGGGACAGTCCAAGTGGGTTTCCAGTCCATGTAACTCCTTCGTAATCCATGGTCGGTCAGGGGTGGGTTTCCATCTGTACCACAAGTGGTAGCAGGTTTATTCTGGCTGGGCTGTTCCATTGGCAGTTCTGAACGTTTTTGTCAAGACCTGTTGCCAGATCCCCTCGTCAAGGTTAAACAGTTGCCGTTTGTTGGGGTAGCCGCCGACTTCCATTTCCTCGTGTGGTTGATCCGGGTTTGCAATTTCCTCCATGACTGGGGTAGCCGTTGGGGTTTCCTGGGTGGTAGGTTCCTGGGTTGAGGTTGTATCGACCGGTGGTGTATTGGTGGGTGGGATATGTGTCACCCCTCCCGGTGCTTTGACTAATGGCACATTGGCTGGGTGTGTGTGTGTCTCCCCTCCTGATGTTACATTTGCATAACTTGGCCTTTGGTTGGTTGGGGCTGCATAGGGCTGCTCCTTTGTGGGGCAGTCCTTCCGGAGGTGTTCGCATTGTCTGCATTTGAGACATAAGAGTGACCAACCCTTCATCATGATAAGCATCCCACAGAGTCCGAGGGAGACGATGTAGGAGATCTTTCTTGAGTCCATTTCTGTGGTCTCTATAGTGATGATGTGTGAGCCGTTTTCGATGCTCACACCTTTGGAAATGGTGGTCTTATCCCGGACGATGTTGAGAACGGTGCCATATTCTGAAAGAATGTCCCCTATTAGCATATCACTGACATATCGGGGAAGCCAGTGAATTCACAAGTCTATTGAAAGTCTTCCAATGTATTTCAGTCCATCTCCCTGAATCCTGCACGCTTTCTCTTGGCTATGGAGCACCGCATTCCAAGGGGAATTCTCCCCTTCTCATTACAGGCCCTGAATATCACCATTAGCTACACCAGCATTCTTTAGCCCATTGAGTGCCTGGTCCCGGTTCAGGCGTCCTTCTATTTCACAGTACGGAAATAAATATCCTCCTCTAGATATTATCTAAATTCACATTGATTTTATGATAGGACATCTTGAGATGAAAGACCGGTTTAGATCAAAGATAAGAACAGATATTACACTTTGATATTAGCCAAAAGGCCAAGAAGCAAACATAATTGGCGGTGTGTTGGGGGTGGGGTGTTTTGTCGGCACCTCCTAAGCCTCATCCCAGTATATCTTGCTGGTTAAGGCTTAAGAGATGTCACCTCGTGATATCTAAAGGTAAATGGTTTATTGTGTATTTTCCTTGTCCATCCCTTTTGTTGTGTTTTTGTATATCAAAAATAATAAATTTTTGAATTTTGGATTTAAAATTTTGCACGAGGTTGATCTTTGTTAGTTCTGTCAAATTTCTTAAGTTTCTTTATTTTCCCTTTGTGTATGAGAACTTTGGTGTGTTTTTTTTTTTTTTTTTCATAGCTTGGTGTGTTGGGATGTAATGGGGGTTGGGATTACATACCTATCTAAAGCCTGAGATGCCAGTTTGGTGACTTTATCTTGAAGACTTTTGTCACTTGTAGACTGTTTCTGGAGAAAAAAAAAGTATAAAAGTAAAAAAAATGGGAAATTTTTGTTGTAAATTATGTTTCTCTGAGAATGCTTACCTGATCACATTAACATTAGGAATTAACTTCTTCTATATCCTGAATGTAGCTCTCCCAATACAAAAAAAATTTATATTTCCCATCTATATACAATGTAGACTATAAAAATAGTATATATGGGAGGTAACTCTTCCAAGATACTATTATAATTACCTCCCCTTGTCACCACTAAGTGGCTGCCAGTATACCGGCTGTTCTTCAGTTCAAGCTTGAGCAATACATCAACGAGTATGCTCGCTTTGGGGGGAAGCATGGGAGGACTTAATCATAATGTGATTGGGAAAGTATTCTCAGAAAAATATAATTTACAATAATAATTTCCTTTCTCCATCAAATATATTACCCGATCACAATAAAGTTAGGAGAATAGGGATGAGGAGAATATGTGCATCCAACTTATACCTTGGTCACACTTTGGAGGACGTTATGATAGGGGTCTTTATGTGAAGAATAAAACCAGTTTCCTAACAAGTGGAAGCACAACTGAGGAATTTTTCCCAGTGACACATGATTCTTGGATAAAGGCTAAAGAGAAAAGTATGGCATTATCATAGAGTACAAATTCTGGGCAAATCCAGCAATGTTTCACACCAGTGCTCATGACATGATTGTGCCGGCTTAACAAAGTCCGTGGACATCTGGGCAACCGCCACTATACTCACCATATTCAGTTCTCATCTCTGCAAAGCCAAATCATGATGATAAAAGCTTAATGTCTTGAATCAAACAGTTGTATTCGAATGCAAGGCTCACAGAGATGGCTCTAATGCAAGGCTCACAGAGATGGCTCTAATGCAAGGCTCACAGAGATGGCTCTAATGCAAGGCTCACAGAGATGGCTCTAATGCAAGGCTCACAGAGATGGCTCTAATGCAAGGCTCACAGAGATGACTCTAATGCAAGGCTCACAGAGATGGCTCTAATGCAAGGCTCACAGAGATGGCTCTAATGCAAGGCTCACAGAGATGGCTCTAATGCAAGGCTCACAGAGATGGCTCTAATCTCATGAGGCATATCTGATCCTGCAAGATCTCAAAATATGCTGAGCAAATCACCCACTTGAGCCAAGAGGCCAAAGCTTGGGCAGAGATGCCTTGCTTTTCCTTTTTCACAGGGAGAAAGACTCTATGCTGACCCAATGAATGCTTTCAGTACATTTCAGGAAGAACATGAGAGCTCTTGGAATCTCATCTCTATCAAAAGGTTCAGCAAAGAAAGGGAGTGAATGATCACTTTTGGATTACCCACGTATGGCAACCAGTTCTGGGTCATGAATCCTGGTTGCATCATTAGAACCAATGGGCTATTTGAGCAGAACTGAAACAATTTGGGTTGACTGAAAGGACATGCAACTGCCATTCTCTGCTCTGCAACTGATGCAGGAAGTGTCTATTTTTGTTGAGATCAAGATACAGTGATCTAGGTGATGGGAAAAGGAATGCTGATGATCTACGATAACCATTAGCATATGGCCCATAAAGAGCCGACAGAGATGAAAAAGCTCTACGGATGCACTGAAGAGTTAGAGTTGCAGAAACTCTCTTGCAGAAATCCACATCTTCTTGGAGACTGACTCAGTGATTTTGACAATTCATGCAATATGCTTGGCAGGAAGGCACACTAAAATTGTAACGAGCCAGAAACTCCATACCAAGATGAACGAAATGCTGGCAGGGAGAGAGATCTGACTCCCCATCTGAAAGAAAGCCCAGCTGAGGAAGGAGGGAGAGTAATCTGTTCAAATCATGAATCAGAATCGAACTTACCATGTGTTTGTGTATGATGTTATCCAGGAAGACCACATTTGCTTCTGTCAAGGACAAACTGAAATGGGTGGCAATGTGGTCGACTGTCTTGGTGAAGACCGATGGACTGACTTTGAGTCCTAATGGGAATGCCCTAAAACTGATACACAGTCATATGGAATGTGAATCACAAGAATTTACATGAAGACAGGTGAATCAGCATATGACAGTAGGCGTCCATCAAGCTGAAACTGATCCCTCTTATTGATTGTGCTATTTCCATTTTGAACCTGGGCACAGCTATGAACTTGCTAGGCCAGCTCAAGTGAAACACCAGTCAGAACTATCTGTTTGCTTTTGGCACCAGTCGTGAATAAAACCCAGAGTTCACTTTGCAAACTATCTTCAATGCCCGTTTGCTGAGCAAAGTCATAATCTCTTTCTGCAACATTAAATGCCTTTTCAGGGTCGGCCAGGACTTCCATTATAAGAGAAGATGGGTCTGGATGAACAAAATCTTTAGACCACAATTTGAATCACCCATTGGTTGTCTGCAATCAAGATACTTACACCCAATGGTTTGCCAAAAAGATGAAGGAAGTTCTCCTGTCATGTCCATGTCAGTAGTCGAAAGGAAGACAAAAAAAAACAAAACAAGAAAGAAATCTGAAACCAACATCTGTGATGTGGTCTCTCAGATCAGTATTCTCATCTGAGATTTGAGCAGTGAACAAGATGGCAACATATTCAAATCCACAGTATCCTGTTATTCCTGTTCAGTTGTCCAAAAGTGTCTGTCTCTGATGGCAATGTCTGAGAAATAATGGAAGGGGTAGGGACCACAGGGACATCCCCCACTATACTGGCTACTTACTCAGTGCTGGGATATCAAGGCTCAGAACTTCAACATCTGAAGAATTCGATCTTGAGTAGTGTTCCCAGCCTTTCAATTATTTATGCAGAAATGTGGACCAAGTTCCTTCTGACCAACCTGAGCATGCACTAAGAATTGGATGAAGTACATTTAGTATGCATGAGGCATGTCTTGTGAGTGTCTCTTGAGACCATGAACTTTTTACACCTGGTGCATTTAGTCACAAACAGCAAACTATACAACTGAAGCATCAAATCTGTAAATTACTAAAATGCAAAGAAATTCAACAGTGCTTGCTTGATATACATTATTATAGAGCACAAACAGCACATACACAAAGCTATGGTTGGAGACCAAGTCCACTATGGTGGAGAAAATATACACAATTACTGATGGAAAACAAAAATTAAAGTTATCAATGTTGAAGCAAAGATAATTCAATAAAACTATACCACCTTTGCAAATGGATGGTTGATATTTCTAGAGAAATCCAATGGATATACAAGAGATACAGATGTGATGTTGCCTATATCGAGTGAAAGCTTAAACTGAAGAACATCCAGAAGACATCTTGCTGTGACAAAGGAACATAATTATAGCAGTATCTTGGAAGAGTTCATTCCCATTGATACTATTTGTATAGTCTATATTGTATACAGATGGAAAAAACTATTTCTTATAGTCTTTCTGGGAGGGCTGAATTTGGGAGGTAGCAGAAGTTAATTCCTAATGTTAATGTGATCAGGTAATGTATTCAATATAGAAAAATAATGTTTATAATCATTACAGTAAAACTCTGCCCTAACAACAACTAAGCAATTTAACAATAATAGTTTTGGGATTTTAAAAAGCTACAGGTTTCAAGATATCACTATGAAAAGACTGAACTTTTATTTAACTAAGTGTTGATCAAGATCAATAATGTATGACCTTAAAAAACTATGTCTTCTTCTTCAATATATTACAAGAACATAAGAAAAGGATACATTGATTATGAATACACTAAAAGATATTACTGTAATATATGTCATTAAACTCTGTATTAATATCTTTTTAATATTTGTTTAAACAATAACTTCTTTTTTTTTTGCAATCTGAGAGAAAAGTGTCAGTGGCAGATTTTGTTTGGGATTTCTACCACCAACAAAGGTCCCATCTTAACAGCATGTTAACTTGCATAACTGACAGGTTAACAAATGTGCACATTTTAACATTTGTACAGAAAAACTAAGTCAGTAAACCAAATCTAATACCTATGTAGTTTTTAATAAACAAATACACTGTAACCATAATTTACCTTAAAACCCGTCAATATGGCTATATTATTTGGAATTGTTTAAATCCATTTTGGCTATATAGGAAGCTCATAAATTTTTAACTGACTTTGTATTTAGCATAGTTACTCATTTCAGTCTGCAACATATGACTAAATACATTACTTTAATAGTAATTAAATACATAATTCACAATTTGTACATATTTTGTTTAGAAAAAAAGTGTGTTTGTAATAATTCTTAAATAAACCTCTATTCCTCAAACAGGGCCTAAATGACTAGAAATCATCAATAAATTCAACACAGCGCATGATATTCAATCAAGTGAAACCTCACATCAAGCTGTCTTTGTTAAGATAATGTTCTAAGATGTAATATCATCACTAATGAATCAAAACATGCTGGACATTAGTTTATTTCATGTGACTTAGATGTAAGACATGGTTTGTAGACTTTTTTTTCCTGCAAAAAATGTCAAAAAATGTGCATAAATATAAAGACTTTTCCAGTAAAACATACCTGGGACCCAGGGAAGGTACTTTCAATGTGTAGTAGTCACCCATAGATGCAATTCAAAATGTTGTATCATTTTTATATGATCTCATAAATAAATCCAATTCCCCTGGTATATATTTTTTTCAACTGTCTTACCTGGCTATCAAGCATTTTAAATGGAAAAGCTCTAATCTGAATAGTAACTTTAGTTTACAGTCTATTAAAATGGAACCTTTTCTGAAAAGTTGGTGGTAGCTGTCCTGAACATACTTTGTTGCTGGCACGTTTCTATCTGGTAAAAATAAATCATCACAAAATATGTGTAAACATATATTTGGACAGAGTTTAAGTAAATTACTTAATGTCACAATTTTAAGCATATATTTCAAGTTTTAAAGACCATTTATTGTATGTAACATTTATAAACTGACAGTTCAACATAATATATCACAGCTATTTATGTTTTAAACAACTATGTACAATAAATCTGATTATGTTAGCATTTGCGCATAGGACACTTTTTATTGTAACAAGACCAGCATGCAATTACAAATTTATAAACAACCTGAACTTACAAACTCACATTTCCACTCGCTAACTTAATCTCCAGAAAGAAGAAATGAAAGAAACTCAGTACCAACTTACAATCTTAATCCAGAGTTCAACTGCCTCGGAATACAGCTCGATTGCCTCCTGGGCATTTCCACCCTCATCTGCCTCAAATGCATTTGAGATCAGAAACTTTGCTTTCTCCAAATCTTTCTTCATTAGGACAAAAAAAGAATATTTTAAGAACTGTTCTTTATTATATACTTAAGCATTAAATACCAAAAACAAAATGTGTGATATATTTTTATATTTTGTTATTCCTATATTTTTCACATGCTAAAAATATATTCTTATATTTGAACATGTGAAAATACAAGATTACTTGTCATGCAAAGCTTTGAATATATGTTCCTAAAGAAGTTAAAAACTAACAAGAAAACTGAGCATTTTGTGACCAACAGCAAAAACTGGAAACTATAACCTTATAAGCATGGAAATTATTTCTTTGCCACTTGTTAAATATCATATTTTTTGGACCACATAATGAAATATATCCAGTATTAATGCAGGAAAAGAAAATATCCTTTATGTCTTATGTCTGTACCCCGATATGCTAGGCTTTCCTACCTTGCCTGCATAACTAAAATCATAAAGTTCCTCATAAATCATAACTCTTGCATTTTTAATACAGTGGTGCCCCTCTTATAAGGCCACCCCTTCTGCAGCAAGAAAGTGGCCTTATAAGACGGGTGGCCTTTCTAGAGGGGGATCACACAGTTGTGAGTAATAACTACATATAAAGTATAAAAGATGTAACTAATTTTTATATATTTTATATTTTCATTTAAAAATCACAGGAATATTATCTGGTTAAGGACTCAATATGATAAAACTAATATCAATTAAATTTTTAAATAATATGAATAATCATGAATCGTGGTGCAAAACTACATTGTCGGTAAATTCTGGGCACAAACATTTGGTTGTAACTATCCCTGTACATCCGTCGATTCCGTCTTCCCACTCAATGCAGTTGAATGTATATTGACGATGTTTATTTGAATCTTTCTGACATAAAATTTCTCCGTAGTTATCAAAAGACTCCCTCTTTTCGTTTAATTTAATTGCTTTCACTTTCTGTTCTAAACTGAGAATGTCTGACGATATTTTGCAACAACTTAATCCTTTGCGGGCATTCACGCATGAGGCATAGTGTTTACAACGGAAGTGAGTCTGTCACGTGATCGACTTTTTTTTCTTCTTCCCCAGTCTGGTACTTGGTTATGTACATTTCATAATCTATTAGAGTGAAGCCATAAAGACTAACACACCATTTTACTATCTGGCGACCGGATGTCACGCTGACTTGAGCTGAACAATGCTGTGCTTCTCAGCGGTTAGCTTTTGTCCTCTTGATAATTATCGGTGGTATTAATAGCCAGTAATTATCAAAGTGACAAAAGCTAACATCTAAGGAACACATGGCAGTAATTGGATTACTTAACTCTTTGTAAGGATTAAAGTTACTTTATTGGCATGTTGGAACAAAATGTCAATGTGTTGAATTGATAAATTAAAAAATATTATCGAGATTTTACTCTGTAAACAACCATTATGTGGCCGCTCGCGGGGGTAAATTTGACCGTTTTTGCACTAAAATGCTGGCCGCTGGTCGCGTTAGAGGGGTGGCCGTCCTTGAGGGGTACTTTTGAACACAAACTCGTCGGTGCCAAGGGATTGTGGCCGTATAAAGCAGGTGGCTGCTGGTCAGGGGGGCCGTTCAAGAGGGGGACCACTGTACATATTAGTCTCTTTACATGCTCAGATGCATCATATTCAACTAAGATTCAATGACAAAAAAGTAATACCATGAAAGGTTCTGACGGAATGCAATGTATCATCTGTGAACAGTGTTAAGATAACTTTCTGCATATACAGGTGAGATAGAAATCCAAGCATTTCAACGTACAAACATTAGGTAGTAATGTTGCACCAACGTTTCAGTTAATATAGCATCCGATGTAAAAGATGACAGACTTTCAGAAATTATAACATAGGAACTTAAAATCTGTAATGGTGCAGACACCATTACCACCAGAATAGTGATACATCTGTCTCACCATGCACAGGCAAGACAATAATGGCATGAAAAGTGTAGCCACAACATACTTGCTTTGGATCTCTTTGGTCTCAGGATCAATTTGTCACATGTGAATACAACTGGCTGCACATCAATGGTTGGTGATTTTTTCTTTCTCTCTTGTTTCCTCCAACTCAACAAGAGTACCATGAATGGTAAATTATATGCCTACACCGTGTTAATGTTCCTCTATGTAGGCACTAGAAAAGTATGGTTACCTCTGGAGATTACTGACAAACAGGTCTCAATGACCTTGACCTATTATGTGGTTTTGAACTAAACTTAATGTGCAGAAACCATTATTTTCATATTAGATTTACTAAGACCATGACCTCTGACCTTTAGACCTCAGAATCTATAGGTTTCTTTATTACCCTAAGAGCATGCCATCCATAAAATTTGGTCAAGGAACTTACTATAGAAAAGTTATTCTGCAAAACACATTTTTCTTTGAGCCACAATGACCCTGACCTTTGACCTTTTGACCTCAAACTCAATAGGCCTCTTTCATACCTTAAGTGCAAATCCACCACAAACTTTGGTCAAGATTCATGGTCTTGAACTAAAATTATTATTGCAACAAGAGTTTCTTGAAGGGACTGACACTCTACCGTCCAAAAAGAATTTCCAGAAATTCAAGATATGACCATTTCTTCTTTTTAACTGCTGAGCATTGAAACCATCTCTGATATTCTTGAGCAACAAGATTTTCAAATTAGCCAATCTGGATGTAAGATCGGCACCATTTTTATTTAGGACAAAAAAGACACCATTATAAGATTTTTGGTGAAACCCCATGTTGATATGACCATTCCTTCAGGAGAATTAGTTAAAAGATTTTCAAGATGTTCATTGTAGCAGCCATATTTGAGGTCAAATCAACTCCATTTTCATTCAGGACCAACTAGATATCATAATCAGTTTTCTGTGAAAACCCTATGTTATATGACTTTCCATTCTGTAGGAGTAGTAATGACAAGATTTTCAGCCACAATGGATGTTAGATTGGCACCATTTTCATTCAGTACCAAGTAGATATAAGAAGTCTTCTGGTGAAAACCCAATGTTGATATGACTTTCCATCAAGGATAGGTAGTGATAAGAGTTTCAAGATGGGCACTGTGGTGGTCATATTGAATATCAGATCAGCACAATTTTTATTTAAAACCAACTAGACATCATAAGAAGTCTTCCAGTGAAAACCCCATCATGATATGACTTTCCAGATGGATTCTGTGGTGGCCATATTGGATGTCAGATTGGCACCATTTTCATTTAGGACCAACTAGAAATCATAAGAAGTGTTTTAGTGAAAACCCCATGTTGATGTGACCATCCATTCAGATGGAGTAGCAATATCAAGATCTTCAATATGGCCACTGTGTTTATGGCTATGTTGGCTGTCTTGGCATCACCATTTTCATTTAGGACTATCTAGACATCATAAGAAGTCTTCAGGTGAAAACCCATGTTTATATGACTTTCTGTTCAGGAGTAGAAGCAATAACAAGATTTTCAAGATGGCTGCCATCCAATCATATTGGACATCGGATCAGCACCATTTTCATTTAGGACCAACTTTAATATCATAAGAAGTCTTCTAGTAAAACCCCCGTGAGTAATGATAACAAACTTGTGCTAATGCACAGATTTACAATGGATTATGGACAACAGACCATCCCATAAGCTTTTCTGGTCTATGACCAGTAGAGATAAAAACAATTTTTTCTTTCAGTCAGTGACCTTGTTTTTTGACATTTTGACCCCAAATTCATTATGCTTCTTTCTAACCCAACATGCACGTCATTCACAAACTTTAGTGAAAGCAAATGGTTGAGAACTGAAATTCGTATGCAGAAACCATTTTCTTCTTTCAGTCACATTGCCTTGACCTTTGACTTTTTGACCCCAAATTCAATTGGCTTCTTCCTTACACCAAATGCAAACCATCAACAAAGTCAGATAACTGTAGATGGTGGAGAACTCATCTGATTCTGCAGAAATCATTAGTCTAATTTCAGTCACTGTGAACTTGACTAAGAAAAATATCATTACTTTTTCATGATAAGAAATTGATACTTACAAAATTAAATGAATCATGGTATTTTGTATTTACCTGTTGTTCTGTTTTCTGAGGTTCTAGGTTTATGGACTGCATCTTATTGGATACTGCAAATAAAAGCATTTGTGGTATATAAGAACATTTTTAAATCTAAAGGTATATAGCTTTTAGAAAGAATCTGAAACCTGTTTAATTAAATACCTCACATTTTCTACCTCAATTTGAAATTTTTGAGTATCTTCCTTATTATTTGGTTCCATATTATGAATTCTGTACTGAACATTCAACACACATTAAGGATTAAAATAACATTCAACACACATTAGGATTAAAATAACATTCAACACATAATAAGGATTAAAATAACATTCAACACATAATAAGGATTAAAATAACATTCAACACACATTAAGGATTAAAATAACATTCAACACACATTAAGGATTAAAATAACATTCAACACACATTAAGGATTAAAATAACATTCAACACATATTAGGATTAAAATATCATTCAACACATATTAGGATTAAAATATCATTCAACACATATTAGGATTAAAATAACATTCAACACACATTAAGGATTAAAATAACATTCAACACACAATAAGGATTAAAATAACATTCAAAACACATTAGGGATTAAAATAACATTCAACACATATTACGGATTAAAATAAGTCAAGATATCTTGAATTCTCCTGAAAAGACAATTTGAGGATTCTCTAAAATGTGAGGAATTCATAAACTGTTTTTTAAGAAAGAAAGATATTCAAGTGTAAATTTAAAACAACAATTTTCACCTGCTCTATTATTTCTACCTCTAACAAAAGTCCCAATATTATTAGAGGTGTGATACCAGCAATTTTCCTACCATTTCAGAAATGGTCCTCCCCTCCCCAAAAAAGGTTAACATTCATAGCTATTTCTACTGAACAAAAATACACATGTGGGCACATTTTATATTGTCAGAAAATCCCTGCCATAAATAAATTCACATTTATGGATTTTTCATGAACCGTTATATATCAAGTGATCACCATGTATATGCTAGTGAACAGCTGGAAACCAAGACACCAACATTTCCTCATATAAAGTAACTGTCAGACCAATTAACCATCCGTCGTCTTGAACATGATCTGGCAAAACTTTATTTAGGACAGGTAAATAAAGCAGAATTTCTGCCAGATGTGGCTTTTCTTCAACACAGTCTGGCTGGACCCAAAAGTGAACATGTAGTAAAATGCACCATACGAACAATGTCAAGTTTGACAATATCAAATTAAGGAGGAAGGGTAAAGTATTATCATGCCAGATCAATAATCTCTCTCTCTCTCTCTCTCTCTCTCTCTCTCTCTCTCTCTCTCTCTCTCTCTCTCTCTCTCTCTCTCTCAGCATGATACTTTAAAATCAAGATATTTTAGCATCATTACATGTTTGAAAATTAATTATATTAAGGATTTGTGTAAAATACAATCTTTTTGACTTAATGACTGGCAACATCCATATTATATGTATTATTTTGCGTTACTTATTTTGTCATTTTTGGGGGAACTTATTCTGCAAAGGAAAAATATACATGAAATCTTACATAAGTGTTCATGCTCAAGGAAGTTTATGAAATTAGTTAAATAACTGAAAACTTCAGCAAGCCACATGTGGCAAAAAGATTCAAATAATGCAACAAGTTTCATAAATTTCATATAAAATGAACACAAATGTAAGATTCTATTATCACACATTAATAATTTATTACATGGTAAGAGTCTATGTATCACATGGTAAAATTCTATTATCACATGTTAAGAGTCTATTTATTATGTGGTAAGAGTCTATGTATCACATGGTAAGATTCTATTTATCACATGATGCAAATTAGTGATTATATTCAAACAACAGCAAAACAATGTCACTAAATAAATTTGGATGCCTTGAAAATTCTGCTGTTACCTTGTATAACATAATGATGTCATTTGTGTCATCATGAAGTTAGATGACACATATCTAACATGAAAATACTGATGGATCATTACACATCTAGTTCCTAATGTTGCAAAACTCCTCCTGCACTATTTGAAATAGGGACTTGCAAACTTGGATTATAATTGGGAGTGGTCTGAATATAAAGACTTTTGATCCATCTCTGGGGGCAAAGGTAGGACAGGAACACTTATGCAGAGAGAAAGCCAAGTTTTTAGAAAATTATGTTTCTTCCAGAATATTTACCTGATATGTTAGGTATACAAGATTCACCACCCCTCGATTCCAGCAATTCCAGAAAGATGAACAATTTTATTTTTCATGTCTACAAACCATATAGAAAAATGGAAGAAAATCTTACTAATTTAAGCTAAGTGATACATCAACGAGAATGCTCACATTTGCTGGCAGGTATGGGAGGGTTTACTAGTAATCTGATCAGATAAGTATTCTCTGAAAAACATAATTCACTAAAAAAAAGTCTTTCTCATGTGAATACATTCCCTAATCACATTAATGTTAGGAGAACAGGTAAGTGGAGGAGGAAATGCATGAGCATTCAACCTCTGCCATCAGTTTTCTCTAAGGGAAGAATGTCTGAATTCCCTATAAGAAGGATAAACCGCATCCCTAATATGACGGTAGCACAAACAACGGTCATGTGACCCGTGACCAACACTCAGATAAGGATAAAGGGTGACTTTCCCTTACTGAGTAAAAAACTTGAATCCAACAAAAGCGCTAAACCCATGCCCATAAGGAGGTTGTGCTGACCTCAAAAGGGTCTGGTGGCTGACTGGGCCACAGCCACCGGAACCACCAGACTCAATTCACATCTCTGTGATGCTAGATCTCAGAGATAAAACTTGAGAAGGTTGACTGTGTAAGCCAGCCAATGGTTTCTATCATATTTTGGATCAAAATGTTGCGTTCTAACATGAGACTCGCCAAGATTGTTCTAATCTCAAAAGCGGAAATTCTAAAGTGACATATCTGGTCCTAAGATAATTAGGATTATGCAGAGTGTATTACCTACTTCAGCCATAAGGCTATGCAGAGTGTATTACCTACTTCAGCCATAAGGCTATGCAGAGTGTATTACCTACTTCAGCCACAAGGCTATGCAGAGTGTATTACCTACTTCAGCCACAAGGCTATGCAGAGTGTATTACCTACTTCAGCCACAAGGCTATGCAGAGTGTATTACCTACTTCAGCCACAAGGCTATGCAGAGTGTATTACCAACTTCAGCCACAAGGCTATGCAGAGTGTATTACCTACTTCAGCCACAAGGCTATGCAGAGTGTATTACCAACTTCAGCCACAAGGCTAGATGCAGAGTGTATTACCTACTTCAGCCACAAGGCTAGATGCAGAGTGTATTACCTACTTCAGCCACAAGGCTATGCAGAGTGTATTACCTACTTCAGCCACAAGGCTATGCAGAGTGTATTACCTACTTCAGCCACAAGGCTATGCAGAGTGTATTACCTACTTCAGCCACAAGGCTAGATGCAGAGTGTATTACCTACTTCAGCCACAAGGCTATGCAGAGTGTATTACCTACTTCAGCCACAAGGCTATGCAGAGTGTATTACCTACTTCAGCCACAAGGCTATGCAGAGTGTATTACCAACTTCAGCCACAAGGCTAGATGCAGAGTGTATTACCTACTTCAGCCACAAGGCTAGATGCAGAGTGTATTACCTACTTCAGCCACAAGGCTAGATGCAGAGTGTATTACCTACTTCAGCCACAAGGCTATGCAGAGTGTAGTACCTACTTCAGCCACAAGGCTAATGCAGAGTGTATTACCTACTTCAGCCACAAGGCTAGGGCTTAAAGGGTTATATCCTCTTTTCCTTACATTTTTAGGACCCATGGCCCTTCTCCATGCATTTTAAATAAAGTTTGAGAGCAGAGACCAGGCTCTTGCTTAGTTGTCTCTTTCAACATGTTGATAGAGGAGACAGCTGGGATAACCAACTTTTAATTGCCCACAGATGGTAGCTATGAAACCTGGTTGTATCATTAAAACTACGGAACCATCCAATCTGAACTGGAAATGGTTCAGTTCCATTGGAAAGATATGCAACTCACTCACCCTGCATGCCAAGGCTCGAGGCTTGTGCTATCAGAAAGAATGTCTTAAAAGATAGCAACTTTAAAGAGGCTCTGGATAAGGGTTCGAACTTCTGAGTTGAACCAAGTCAAAACCCATGAAAAATTACATTTTGGAAACAAGGTGAGTGATTTAGGCCTATTGTTTTTTCTTTTTCAGGTCAAAGTTGGGCAGCAAGTCTGAAAGATTTTTGTTGTGACCTATATTCTCTCTACCATGATGCCTGAATGTGTCTGAAACCATGGAGCAATATCCCCTGATATAAACTTCTAAAAGCCAGAGGAAAAGTTAGCCACCTAAGATATCTAAGTATTCAAGGGACAATGTTGTTATCTTTGCACCAGTCCCTGAATACCTGCCGCTTCCCATCATAGGCTTTCAAAGTAGAGGGCCTTCTTACTTGTGATTCTCTCCACGACTGCAGGATGAAACTCCTTTCAAAGCAAGGCTCTCCTTACAAGAGCCAGGCATGAAGAAGAAGCCTGTCCAGGCAGGGGTGCAACAACTGTGAGTGGGGCTGTTTGAGCAGATTAAATTTTGATGGGATCTTCCTGGGACTGTCTATCATTATTTCAAGCAGATCATTCACCCATGACATGTCCCTTCTGAGTGGCGCTACCAGAACAACTTTGCAATTCTGGTCCCTGATTTTTTAATGACTCTAGGAATCAGAACAGTTGGATGGAAGGCACAGCCCCAAATCCCATCCCAACTGACAGCCTGAGCATCCACTGCCCAAGCTTCTGGGTCCAGAACAGGAGAGACGAAAGTGGGAAGTTTGTGATTCCACCTCGTTTCAAAGAGATCTATCATCAGATTCCCCCCAAAGTACACAAATCTGCTAAAAGATCAATGGATGAAGGGACCACTTGGTGCACTGAGTTTGACCCCTTCTTGACAGTGAATCTCCCAACACATTCAGTCAGCCATGTAAGTGTCTGATCTGGACTATAATAATGTGCTGAGACACCAGCATAGAAACTCACAGATCAGGATGCATAAGTCAGGTGATTGGGTCCCAACCTATTTGAGGAGGTAAGTGACCACAACAGAATTGTCCGACATTACTAGAATCACTTTCCTGCACTGGTTCTCTTGCCATGAACAAAAAGCATTCATTAAAGCCTTCATTTCTAACTGGTTTATTTGAAGAGCTTTCTCCTGTTGGCTCCAGTTGTCACTTACTGTGGTGAAATGTGTAAAGAGGTGAGCCTCAAGGCTTAACGAACTGGTGTTTGTACAAATTGTGATGTCTTTTTTGGGCTTCTCCAGTGAAATTCCTGCTGTGAGCCATTGCTTGTCTTGCCACTGATGCAAGAACTGTTTTAATTCAGTCAAGATCAAGATGTACTGATCTAGACAACCAGAAAAATGGGAACCACTGTGCAAGCAATGCCAGCTGCAGAAGGCGCATATAGAAGTGGCCTAGAAGAATCAAATCTGACCATGTTTAGTAAACCAAGGAACTGCAGAAACTCCCCTGCAGAAACTGACTTCCTGTTTGAGATAAACCTTGAAAACTTGACAATCCATGCAATGCAAATTTGAGGTAAATGAATGAGATTGAGATGGGTCAGAAATTCCATACCAAATGGATGAAATGTTGAGAAGGGATAAGATCAAACTTTTCCCAATTCACAAGAAAGCCCAGTCAGATAAAAAGTGAGATACCGCTGTTAACTCATTAACCTGGGGAGATTCATTTTATTTTCACCCGAAATGGGGGTAGGAAACGCATTTTTGGCATTACTTCTGAATGCAGCTAAACACATCCGCTTAAAAGATTTTCATTTAGCCGGATGCTTAGGTGTATCAGAAACATTGTTTTTGATTGGCTATTATGCTCACACATGTGCAGATGGGTAAAAGTTGGACTTCTTTTTTTTTTTTTTCGTATTGGATCCCTGATTTTTGTGTCCTGGCCCTTTTTTACTCCAAATCTCAAACTTATACTACTTTTTGCAAAGGTTCATCTGTCTGTGTGCAGTTTGGACCGGTCTGCTTAAGATCTAAGGCCAAAAAGTCTAAAATCCAGACACAAACTCAGGTTCCGGAACTGGCAATTTTTGACCCAAGAATAATTGGTTCTAAAAAAGTGCATTTTTTTCGCTGTATGATTTAATGCGAGTAGAAAGTCCACATTAAAGTGAAACCCCGCTATAACGCGATATTTGGGGTCCATAAAATTCGATCGCGGAAAAAGCGGGGTCGCGTTATTGCGGGGTTTTACTATATTTTACTTTATTCAGAGAACAACGTATACACGTCTAATGTATAGCATGAATAGGGTATTAACACCGTTTACTATCTGATATCGATCCGTCTTTGTTTTCCCACATGACAACCCTTTGATTGAACCACTAGTTTGATACTTTGTTCAGTGCCAAGTAACAGAGAGTGGTTATTTGAACTCCCTGTGATCTTGCTGCCCAAGCTCAGTCTCTACATAAGCACCCACATATGACAATCTTTGATCTTGCCGCCCAAGCTCAGTCTCTACATAAGCACCTACATATGACAATCTTTGATCAACCACCGCATTGTCTGGTGCTTGATTGTGTACGCAGTTAAAGAAGAAACATAAGTCGGCTATTGTTTGCGCAATGACTGTATACAGGATGAATTGAAGTCCAGCGCACGTGTTGGCGGCTTATGTTTTTTGATGTTTATTAAATCGTGAGAATCTTTTTTCACATTGTGTATGCTGTTAAAGAAGAAAAACATGTCGGCTATTGTTTGAGCAATGATTGTATTCAGAATGAACTGAAGACAAACACAAAGAAGACTTACTGGCTTTACTCATGGATCAGTAATAAGTAACATTTCCGATCGAATTCATACGTGATCTCTTCCCCAAAATGATAATAAACTTTGTATACACTATTTCTCGTACTTAAAAAAAATTATTTATTTCCGTGTACGAGAAAAATACATGTACATGTATATACAATTTCAGGAACCACGCCACAAACCTATTATACTCAAATTCATATGCGATCTCTTCCCCAAAATGATACTGTAATATACACGATTTATACACTATTTCTCGTCTTTGAAAAAAAAAATTTCATGTGCGAATGAATATATGAAATTTTGGAAGCCACGCCACGATTGCGTTATATCCGAATTCGCGTTATAACGGGGCAAGTTATAGCGGGGTTTCACTGTATTTGGTATCATTGTAGCGCTACATCTGTCTACTTTCCTGAAATACCATCCACTTTTGTGTCCTGGCCCCTTTTTACTCCAAATCTCAAACTTGTACTACTTTTTGCAAAGGTTCATCTGTCTGTGTGCAGTTCGAACCAGTCTGCTTTAGATCTAAGGCCAAAAAGTCTAAAATCTGGACACAAACTCCAGTTCTCGACCTGAAAAAAAATCGGGTTTCAAAAAATGCACTTTATTTGCTGTATTATTTAATGCGAGTAGAAAGTCCACATTATTTGGTATCATTGTAGAGCTACATCTGTCTACTTTCCTGAAATACCATCCACTTTAGTGTATCCTAAATGATGTTCACGTCAAAGAGCTCGGAATGCCTAGTAGTGATGTGGCTTCAGTGATGATGGACACAGAAACATGTCAAATCATATCAAATCAAGATTTTACAAAGCAGTAAGGGCATTTGCCATGGAGTGGTGAGCTGCCCTACTAATCACCTTTACTCTGTAAGCTGTCAACTACCATAGTTGCTCATTTCCCATTTTTTTGGCACACTGATATGGCAATGGTGTGGCAACAACAGCTGGAAACACATATCTGCCAAATCAGAATCAAATCCCATGCATCCTGACTTACAGGTGCAAAGGCCATGCTTGAACATGCAGTGGAACTTACACCCAATGGGCTTCCTAACTAAGGTAGGACACTCTCCTGTAAGCTCCAAGCCACTACTGGAGGTTTGCCAAACATCGGGGGAGGGGGGGGGGCACTGCACTGGCAAAACAAAAGCACTATTAGACAACATGATGAAGAAGGGGCAACAATTATTCTGATGCAAGCAACTGCACTATCACCTACTTGACCATTATTGACACTGAAGATATTGGTCTGATGTCATTCAGATGCACCCAGACACACTGAATTATCCATCTCTAGCTGACCAGACATGAAGGAGCTAATGGCCCTTTCCTGGGTATCTTTGGTGTGGAAGATGGGTGCCAACAAAACATCCCCCACTACACTGACAGGGGAAGTCGATTTTGGGTGAGAACTCTACATGTTGCACTCCAAAAAATTTATATCATCTTTAATTTCATCTTCCTCTCTTTCACCTTGATGTTCTTTCTGTGGATGGAAGACCATGTCCCCTCTGACCAAGACATGCAACTGTTACAGTGTGTTGTAGAAGTATATTTCATACAGGCGAGGCAAGACTCATGATTATCCTTGCTGACATTGTACCTCTGACACTTATTACATTTTGTCGCTATTGCTTCTGAAAAACAAAAAAGACAAAGAGAAAAAAACAAAAGATAACCAGAAATATGACAATTTTACAACACCTGTAATGTCACAAAATACCAAATTTAACCGTGTTTGCCATTTAAAATTACAGCACACGCTTACATGTGATGCTGTCATGTGTGACTTACCATCCACAAACTTCGAAATATGTACACAAAAAATCCCAATAGAGGTTACTAATTCTTTGCAGTCAATTGAACACAAAATTATAGATGGATGGTTCAAAAACAAAGATTTTTCAAGGATTTAACAAGGCAATGCGAGATAATGTCACTTGTATGTCAGCAAAAGCTTAAACTAGTGCCACCTAGTGGGGATAAAGGTGGGGTAACAGGTAAGAGTTTCTTCACTATGTCTATATGGAGTATAGACATAAAATACTAAATTGTTCGTCTTTCTGTAATTGATGGATTCGAGAGGTAATGAAGCTTATATTCCTGATGTTAATGTGATTGGGGAATGTATTTGAAGGGGATAAGTGGGGGGATATGCAGCAATGCGAATTGAAGTCAATATTACATTTTGCATAAAGTGTATTGACCATTTTCCACTTAAGCCTGTGTAGCTGATGTTGATTTACACCACTCCATACTGTGTAATATCCAAGTGTTACAAAATGTCACTTAACTACTTTCAACTGCACCCTACACCAGCACAAGTGTAATATGATCAATCCACTATGTGTGTACTGTATATGATAAAACAAATCACCTGATTCATTCAGTTCCTCAGCCCTGAGGAGATACTCATTGGCTTTTTCTATAATGCCTGGCATCTGGGACCCACCAAGGGCAGCTGACAGCAAGGCCTGAGCTGCTTCCTGAAAAAGAAGCCTGGATTTATAGTCACCCTTAAAGTGAACATCCTCCTATGCCAAAGCCTGCATAAATGGTTTGCCTTAGGGTGAACATTCTTCTATGCAAAAGCCTGGATTTATGGTCTGCCTTGGGTGAACATCCTGCTTTGCCAAAACCTGAATTTATAGCCTGCCTTAGGGTGAACATACTCCTATGCCAAATCCTGGATTTATTACCTGCCTTAGGGTGAACATCTTGCTATGCCAAAGCCTGGATAGAGAGTCTGCCTTAGGGTGAACATCCTCCTATGCCAAAGCCTGGATAGAGAGTCTGCCTTATGGTGAACATCCTCCTATGCCAAAGCCTGCATTTATGGTCTTCATTCAGGTTAACATTATACGCTAAAGCCTGGATTTAAGGTCTGCCTTTGGATGAATATCCTCTTATGCCAAAGCCTAGATTTATGGCCTACATTAGGGTGAACATCCTCCTATGCCAAAGCCTGGATTTATGATCTGTCTTAAGGTAAATGTCCTCCTATAACTGTCTGTTTGCCTTTGGGTAAACATTTTCCTATGCCAAAAACTTTAATCTCCAATACTGTTGATCATAGTATTTTAGCATACTTCAACTTTTGCAAATTTTTGTTTTTCGTCATACAAGCCAGTACTTTTTGCCTTTAAAAAATGGTCCCTCTATTATTACTTTTCAATGATTTATAGTAATAAAATACAGTATTCTTGACTAGATTGGACATGGAAAAGGTAATTTGGATGGTCTCATATAGACAATCACTAATAAAAATCAAAACTTCATCTTAAACTCCACTTCAATGTATATATGAAGTAGTAGAAAAAATAAACAAATAGGCCAGCTCAAATTATACTTAACATCGACTTATCACCCTAAAAATACAGTAAGTAAATACGGCGTATTTGCAATATAACAAATTTGGCGAATGATGTGTGTCATTGTTATTATAGTCCTTATCATCAAGAGTGTTCTAACCAGGCAGGTCCAAAAGGGCACAGTGACCTGCCCCCATCTCTGTGCGTCCTGCTCTATTTCTAGCCTTCTAATCGCACCTTGTTCCTACTTCATTTGAGTGATTGTTATTGCATCTTTTTGCCAGTACTGTGCCCCTTCTTGAGTGGCAAGTTGTCTCTGTACCATGTTGCTCACAATGCACAGCCTGGAATTTACTTTTATTATGTGCCAATATGGCGCATTAAAAACCAATGACTTCTCAAACATGGATAAAAAGAAACATTTGCAGCTAAAAAAATGGCTTAGGAAGAAAAGCAATGTTCTATTCAAGGTTAGATAAGTCATCCAATAATAAGTGATAAGTGTTCAGGGTTTTAACTTTTTTAAAGCAGGTGCACATTGGAGACATAAATACAGAGGAAACAAAAGTGGGAAAAAAAGCTTTTGTTTTATTCAGAAAATCAATTGTGAATGGAACATACTGGACAGATACAGAAATTGCCTTTTTTGCACTGTTGATCACAACCAAAACAAATATCTTGCAATTTATAGTATACTTGCAACAACTGTCATCACTTTGTAACATTGACCATAGCCTCATGTCCCTTTGATCACTTGTACTCCATGCTCCTTGACAGATGAATCTGGTATGATCACTTGTACTCCATGCTCCTTGACAGATGAATCTGGTATGATCACCTGTACTCCATGCTCCTTGACAGATGCGCCTGTTATGATCACTTGTACTCTATGCTCCTTGACAGATGAATCTGGTAAATTTTGTCACCATGTACTGATGCAGACAGGAGTTTTATTTCAAAAACCAAAACAACAAACAAACAAGATACCATCTTTTCATTGAGCCTGCCTTTAATTTATCAAAGTAAAAAAACTTTAATACTGAGGTTAATATAGGGTATGGATGAACTTACATCTGGACTAATGGACACATAAACAGACATCAAAGTAATTAGCAGCTATGTCAAGCTTTTACCATGGCAGACTCGACAAAAAAAAAAGAAGTTAGCTGAGTTAATATTGTTAACAACATGTCTCACCCTTTTTTACATTTGCTCACAGCAGGAAAAGACATTTTTTTTCCCTATCATAACTCAATGAAGTTCATATGTAAAAAAAAATTAATAATATCTGTTCTGCATTTCAGATTCCATGAATGTTTGACCCATTTACAATTTAACAGGACATAACTGAGGAGATGGAAACAAAAACAACAAACTTAATTAAAACTGTTTGTCCTTGCTGTGTTCCATAATAATCACAAATGTAAGAAGAAAAGGGGGATAGACATCATAATCTTCAGAATAACTCACATTATAATAAAAGACAGCCATGTTGTATTGCCCATTCTTGTCACACTGTACAGCCTGATGAGCAAAAGTAGCCCCATCTCTTTCAAGAACAGTGGGGTCAACACCTTGGTTACTGTACCCAAGGTCAGTCATGGCTTCCTTGAGGCAGCTGAAAGATAAGACTAACAATTTTAGAGTAGTCACTGTGGGTGCTTGAAATTTCCCACTTCCAGTTTCCTGAGACATGTTAATCTGTGTACATACAAGCAAATAGCTGTACCAATAAATTTCCCACCAGGAAATAACAAATCTCATAAAACCAGTTCGGTAAGTTCCTATCGCTGGTATTGTACATTACAAACAAGCAGAGATTTTAGGTCAATGTGTTTTTTTTTCATATCAAATACATGGTATAATTTTGAAATCAAAATATACTTTTTGTCATTCTCTTAAGATACATAAGCCCAGAGTGAAATTTGTGCAGGCATGCAAATATTCAGTAACATTATTTTAAAATGTTTAATAGCCTGCACCCATAGGAAGTTCACACTGTGATATTTTCAATCCCTTTTAGAATTAGATAAAGTTCTACATCCAAATGCATGGCAAGCAATTAGAACGGTCTTGTTTTCTTAAGTGTGCACAAAACAATACAGTGCACATGTCACTTTTTGCCCATTTATGTTTTCACCACCCCTTCTTACCATCAATTAAATCTCATTTCACAATAATCAGAACTCTTGGTAGTGAGAATCCCTGCTTCCAGGACCCTCACTTTCTATTCCTGGACTTTCAGTTTAAAAAATCTGGCCCCCATTTTTTATATATACTGGACTCTTAGGTTTTTGAATTGTCACCCAGGACTTGCATTTTAAGAATCCTACAAAGAGCTCTTACAACTGTTCTGGAAGCATTACTGGCAAACCACAATTTCTTAAATATTTTCCTACTGACAAGAAGCTCATGAAAAATCAAGGGAGCACTGTATAATCAAAATGTAGCAACTCACTGGTTTTAGGATGGTACAGATTAATGGATATTTAAAAATTAGGCAATAAGTTATCTGTTTACTCCCACAAAAATGAGTTTCAAATGGTTTCTTCTACATGTGGAAGATCACCCTTCAGCTATGTGACTTTACACAATCAAAGCCAATGCATTTCAAACTTTTACTGAATTCAAGGGTATTAGCTCTACTGTATGGAAAAATGGTTCCAAGTTTGTGGTTGTCTAGTCAAATTAAAGATTTCTGGACACTTACTGGAATAATAATTTAAAACACATGCCTATAAATGTGCACGAGATTGTTTTGTCTGTGTAACTGATATCAACACCTTCCAAAGCTGCAACACATTACGCCTGGGGCTACAACACTGTAACTACTTGGCTGGGTCAAGGGAGCATCTCAAAAGCCATAAACTACTGTCACTCAGTGTACATCTACAAAATCACATGGTGAAGTAGTTTTAACTTTCCTAATAGAAGAAGGTGAAGTTTACATTTTTTTGGCGACTTGGTCACTCACTTTGCCTGATACTTGTGTGGTGATACAATACATACCACGATATGTATCGTACAGTTAGCTGGCAATACAATACATATTGTGATACAGGGGTTACAATACAATATGTATCATGATACAGAATCCTACCTTGTCCATTTGTCTTTGCAAATATGTCCACAATGCTGTGTTGGCATTGTAAGCCTGTGGCAAAGTTACTAGTATTTTCTGAATATATTGTTATCGATTATGTAGATTCTGCATATGGTGTTGTTACTAACTGTACAATTCTTTTGAAATTATTTGACACCTGAAACCCTGAAATATTTCCAGACGGTAACTTTAAATGCAGCAGTGGGATTTACATTTATGATTTCATCTCCCATTTTGGTCTTAGCAAATCATTATGGGATCAGAAGTAACTTACTTTGTATTGATACTAAATCTAAAAAATTTCTTTCATAACTGGATTTACAATAAAGAACAGAAATGTTCAGCATACGAATCATTTATCATTTTACCTAACCATATCTGACTAAGAATAATTCTGATATTTTGTTACTGAGACTGGTAATTTTCTTGAATATTAGAGGAACCAGTCTAATAACTACATGTCAAGCAGATGGATAGTAATTCAAGATGAACAGAGCTAAAATCTGCAATACTTTTAATGAAAAGACATAAAGCTCTTCAATTTGCTTTTTATACTCAACTTTTATTCATGTATATTATGATGCATCACCTTAAAGCGCTTCTACATCGAGGTACTGTCACCATTGTGATGCATTATGTACTGGGGTACTCAGGCAGTAGTACATAGATAATTGCACTATATTGTCGCATAAAATATTGCAATGCTGATATGTATCAGTGAATTGTTACACCTCTATATTAAGTGTGTCTTTTATACCAAGGTCTACAATTTTATAACAGTATAGCGATTATGAATAACTGCTATAAGAATAAAGACTACATTTTCTACTCAGCTGAATGAAGGCTTTTACCAAAAAAAACAGACGTGGCAACTGTCTATAATACCTCTTACAGCATATTCTGTGTTGCAATTTATTCCTCAGTACCATTAACATAGGAGTTTGAACATTCTTCAGTGATCAAGGTGCTGTTAACATAGCAGTTTGTGCATTCTTCAGTGTGATCACAGTGCTGTTAACATAGCAGTTTGAGTATTCTTCAGTGTGATCACAATGCTGTTAACATAGCAGTTTGAGCATTCTTCAGTGTGATCACAGTGCTGTTAAAGTAGCAATCTGAGCATTCTTCAGTGTGATCACAGTGCTGTTAACATAGCAGTTTGTGCATTCTTCAGTGTGATCACAGTGCTGTTAACATAGCAGTTTGAGCATTCTTCAGTGTGATCACAGTGCTGTTAACATAGTTTGAGCATTCTTCAGTGTGATCACTGTGCTGTTAACATAGTTTGAGCATTCTTCAGTGTGATCACAGTGCTGTTAACATAGTTTGAGCATTCTTCAGTCTGATCACAGTGCTGTTAACATAGTTTGAGCATTCTTCAGTGTGATCACAGTGCTGTTAAAGTAGTAATCTGAGCATTCTTTACTGTGATCATAGTGCTCAGGGTTTTCAATAGATTTCAAAACTGAAGAGTCATTTCACCCTTGACATCAAAATCTTGAGTAAAAATTAAAATTTCAAGAGTCAAAACTGAAATCTCAAGAATCATTTGTTTTTGAGTCATGAGCTCGTAACTGGGATTGTTCGTTATTCATGGAGAAAACTGATGCTTAAGATTTCTTACAACTTTAGGAGATTTATTCTCCTTCTCCTCAGAATTGTTACTAACTTTCTGTTTCTTTGGAGTCTGAGGGTCAGAATGATCATCCCTGGCAGGTCTATTCTGAGACAGAGACAGAAAAGAAATTATACTTCTTTGAGCCATTGTGATTTAACAGTTCACAAGTACATCTAATATAACAAAATTATTCCATCTCAATATTCAATCTCGAGTAATTCCAAAGCATGAAATAAATCACTGAGCGTAATGTCCAGTAAATTTGTACTCAATGGTACAGTACACCTCACGTGATTTTTTTTAACCCCACGCTTCACGGTGGGGGTGAAGAGTGAGTGGAGAGGATTAAGAAAAACCCCTCCACCATCGCTCCACGCGTCCTGACGGAGTTGCCGCGGCATCTCACGGAGAATAGCTCTGCACACCATGCTTTCTCGCGGAGTCGCATCCGATCACCACCGCGGAGTGGACGTGGTCTCGATAATATGGGCGTGGTTTACTGTTTATCACCCATGCAAGCAGAGGTTGAGAGAGAGATGGGGGGGGGGCACCGATTTATCTACATCATTATCCCGCTGGGGAGCAATTTGCTAACTTTTTTATACGGAAAAAAACGTAGTCATTCAGTTACTTATAAATATTTCCTTGTTCTAATGAAGATAATGTATGATACATAGTGCCAAATCATATTTTCGATGATGATAACGTAATGACAATGCCTCGCAAACTGTATTAATACTACATTTTGCACTATGAATCTAATTTTTTTTTCTCAATACAATGTTATCGGAATCTAAACATGCATTCATATCCTTATTTCTTTTTCAGTAAATGCAATACCAAATTTTAATGATCATATGAAAGTCAGAGATATTGTACTACCTGCAATGAAAAGAGAGATAAACATCGAACAAATTAATAACAAAGCTGCAGTCATACCTGACTGAAGTGAAACAAAATCGCACAAGTTCCGATGGTTACTCCATGCATGAGTACTCATTAACATATTGTAAGTTATTTTATTTTAAACTGTACTATTTTGCATTAATTACCAAAGTAGCGGGTTTTTTAAATCACAAATGGTTGCAAAAGGTCATCCTAGATACATGTAGTTGACACGTGCAGTAACCTAGCACAAGAGAAGCCATCAACACTGCTCGTTTTCTTTGATATTGATGTGTTAATTTCATGTGCTAACTGTTAACCTAAAAGTACAACAGCAGCGCTTCTGCGGGTTTGTTTTCTTTGCCATTGATTTGACAAACTTGCTCATCAGATGAAATTAATGTTTAACTTTTTCCTTTATCTGTTCGTTTCCTATCGCATACTATGCAAAATACAGAAAAATGATCAATAACTGGTTTTAGTAAAGACCCCTCCCCACCTCTCTCTCTCTCATAAAATATGGAATCCAAAGCACTACTGTGCAAGTCATCGTAATCTATTACTATTAGAAACTTTTTTTTTTTGTACATGCTTCAGTAAGAGTTTAAGTATTCCATGATTGGCTACCTTTCTTCAGTTAGAGGCCTCATCATTCACACTAAGCCAAAAAGATGTTCCTGCCATTAAAGTTTTTCATGATTCTGCCTATGTTTTTAAGAGTTTTTCTCTAATGCAAGTTTCAAAAATAATGCTAAAATGCTTATTAATGTTAACCAAAATTTTTCTTTTTCGCTGCTTGACATGTCAACATTTTTAGTAAATCGTCAGAATTAAAATATTAAAATCTGACCGATTATAAATCTAGACGTACACAAACTGAAATCTGGAAACCTTTAGCAGTAGTAAAAAAGTAATAATGTGCTAGACATTATAGCGTTATGGAGCTAAAAAATAAAAGAAATGTTCCCACCACTGCACGGGAACTCCCGAGCACGTGCTCTAAAGTCGTGTGTGTGCATGAGCATCCGCAGGAATTTTCCGGGGGGGGGGGGGGGGGGCGAAGTAAAAGGGATATATTTATTATTGTTTTTCAATCGGGGTGGAGACGGAGCAACATGCCCCCCCTGCAGACACCCAAGTGTATGTGTGAGTGACTGTGATTCGCACACTTTATCCACTGGGCCACAGTAACTCGAGCTCTGCGTAAAAATAATTAAAAGAGTATATTTTGTCTTTATATTTTCGCCATAGACAAATGAACAAATAATAGGATACATGTGGAGACAATACATCCATGCAAAATGCTCTAAACTTGTTGGAAATTAAAATCTCTGAACATTTCAGATTTTAAAATTTTCCACATTATTTTTCATTTCGGTAATAAGCCGAGTTCAGATTAATTACTAATAATTATCAAACTTCCGTTGTTAATGGTGGGACAATAATTGCGGCTGTAAAGTACAACACGCCAAGTCAGATGGCTTCGTGTGATAAAAACACACTGTTCCCAAGCTGAAACTTACCCTTGTTAATATTTTACAACAGTGTTCACAATGGTCACTGCCTTGATTTCTGTAGAACATCCGCTGAAGTCAAGTCTTTATTAGGGAGAGACAATTGAATTTTCCAAGGTGGGGGGGGGGGGGGAAATGCATGAAAACAATTGTCTTTCTCTGATTTTGTAGTATAAAAAGATGTTAATCCGTTCCATATTTCACTTAAAATAAATAAATATTGTGATAAAAGAACAAAAAATATCCCGATCGAAAAAAGAAAAAAACAACATATAAGCCCCATATATTAAATGGTCAGTCCCTTACAGTATACATGCAGTCATAATATTCAGCCACGTGACTCTACTACTACTGCTTAAAGACTAAGCACGCGGTTTGCATTTCAGTGTAAGTTCAGTGTTTTAGGTTTGTTGGGGGGGGGGGGGGGTAAGCAGAAGCGGATGTCAATTTGGATTTTAATTGTCCATATCTCAAAGAATTACTTTCCTTTGGAAGAAAATGATAAATTTATGCTGCTTGAGAAGCTCAGCAAGGTGTGCTTCTCGTCAAGTCAGTGCATAAGTTTGTTCATATGTCTTTTGAAATAAATTAAATCATAAACTCATTGCAGAAGAAGTCGATCAACCTTTTATAAACAGTAATGTGTACTGAATATACAAGACTTTTGAAATTATATTTTTATTGTCCAAATATGATCGAAATAAAGACGACTGATTCTTCCAATGGTATCCGGTTGTAAATCACTCTTGATGTCTCTGTCTTTCCATAGGTGGTCTTCATTCATTGGCTGTTCAAAAGTCAATCAGTAATGTCGACTAGCCCCTCAACGGTGGAGTTGACATCGGCGTGTCTGCCAAGATGCGGTGGTGATTTGTAGGTATTTATGCCAGTTTATGCCTCCACTGCGGAGTGTTATCGTGGAGCTAAATTGGAGGGGGATTAAGTCACCCACCGCAAAGCGTCAGGGTTCTGAAAAATCACGTGAGCTGTACTGTACATTAATTAAAACACCCAAATTTTTTAATGTTTCACTGCCTGAAGCAAATTAATTGCCAGTTAAACACAATTAAAGTTTGTCCACCTACTTTTGATAACAGGCATCGCGAGCCCACCGTATTTTCCACTCTTTTGTCTGATTGATTATAATTTGATGGGCAATCAAAGAAACGCAGATATTTGATAAAACATTTATCCTATCAAGTCATAATTGATTCCCTATTCCTCTATCTTAAATGTCAAAGATAATCTCAAAACAATCTAACCTTGATTCAATTATGCACACCAAAGCGTGACATCAGTGACCTGTTAGCTCTGCCCAGTTTATATTGATTTTGCATAGGTGCAATATTATTGGCCGATAAGGTGTAAACAGTAGTCTAGCAAATGTCAATCACTGGCACACAGCCAATTTGTTATGGACAGTGTGCACTCAGTAGGAAATTATGCTGGAGGCAAATCAAGAGTAATTAAGACTGATGCTCAGGCCCAAATCAATGTGCATCATAAACATGCACAGGTTGGAATTTCAATTGGTCAAATTTAAATTCCAAGTGTAAAAAACCGTAGGGTACGTGTCTATTGAGAACCCTGGTGCTGTTAACATCACTCTAAGGGTGCCAGGTAACACCTATTTATTAGTATCCCGACGTTTCAAATAAAAACAAACGGGTATGGATGCAGGGTTCCCACACTTATTAAAACAAAAGTTTCCAGGTCATTTCCACATCAGATTTGCTCAGAAAACATTAATTTTTTTACTCAAAAGCTGTTTCTTCTTTGAAACTCTCCCACAACATATGAATCAGACATATGACCATGTACTAAACCACAGGATGTTACTAGAAATATGTATAACTAGTGAAATTCAAATAAATTTGAATATATCGGTAACTCATTTAAATTTACAGAATAAAAATGTTAACTTTATTCTGCTTAACTATGTATGTTGATATGAAGAAAACTTTTAGCAAAGGGTTATTTTAAATTATGACAAAAAGTCCTTAAAAATTATATACATCTGTACATAAAAATAAGTACTTAATGTCTTTTTTTTTAATACACATACATCTGGCTGGTGCCCTAACATCTGCTTTCAATGTAATCCTACTATGGACTGTATATTTAATGCAGTCAGTGTCAAATATGCATACAGCATGGAATTCTGCATCGAAAACTACACCAGCATTTGGTAGATTTTTACGTAAAATAGTAAAATTGACCACAATGGGGAGTTTGGTGTGGGATTGGTGTCAAACGTTACAACTGATGATAATGTTTAACACTGTGTTTGGAGTGCGAACTACCAAATAACAAGCAAAGATATATCATGATACATTTCCATTAACTTTACATGCCTAAAGGAGAACTGCGGAAGATGAGTTATGTTATTTTCCTCTTAAACTTATTAAAATCAAACGGTGCAGAAAATTCTTTCACATGTTGGCACAATGTTATGCTAGACTTGTCTTCATACCTTCTACACAAAACCAGGTACTGACAGTGCATGGTTATGTTGTAACAAGTCTACTTGACCAATCTGATTGTCTGAGCATTTGGATTGACTATACAAATGTGTTTAACCCTTTGCCAACGGGATACGATTCCAGTCGTACTTTACATTTTCCGATGGGATATGATTCCGGTCGTATGTTTACTACATTCTATCTACGACTTCGTGGAAGTGTGCATTTAACCATGTAATATGTCATCATTTTAAATGTATTCTTTTGAAAAGAAGTAATTAAAGGTAGAAGGTACACAAATGCAATGATAAAATGTGTTTAAAAAACCTCCAAAACTGTTAAAATTTGATTAAAAATTCAGTTTAATGTGTGGAGATCAAAATGGCAGTCAGTACTGAAGAGGCAAGTGATGGTAGTTATGTACTTGCTGAATTAGTTGAAAATAAAGACAATTTTGTGTGGAAAATTTACATTTTAGGCAGTGGAGATCGTTATCTTTACTTCACGATCATGAACGGAGTTGATGATAACTGGTTATTAAGAAAATGTGATTTCAAACAGGAGTTTTAACATGCCAAGATCAACATGGCAGACAGCAATAAGAAGCAAATGATTGCAGTTATGTGGATGTCGATTTTGATGAATATATAGACAATATTGTGGTGAACATTTACGTATTACGCAGTGCAGATAGGGATCTTGACTTTGACAAAATAAAACAAAAATGATAATAACTGGTTAGTAGAAAATATTATCTCAAAACTGAATTTTAACATGCGGAGATCAAAATGGCTGACAGTAATATTGTGGTGAACATTTACGTATTATGCAGTGCAGATAGGGATCTTGACTTTGACAAAATGAAACAAAAATGATAATAACTGGTTAGTAGAAAATATTATCTCAAAACTGAATTTTAACATGCGGAGATCAAAATGGCTGACAGTAATGAAGCAGCAAGTGATGACAGTGGTGTGGATGCCAATTTTTATGAAAATATAGACAATTTTGTGGTGAAAATTGATATTTTAGGCAGTGAGGATTGTGATCTTGACTACACTGAAATGAACTTAGTGGATGATAACTTGTTCATTGGTATTTTTGACTCGGGTATTGACGATGATGAAGACTTTGATAGTTTTCAAGTTAGCTGGACATTTTATGAACTTCACTGCTAATAAAGTTTGCCTGTGTAGCAAGGTTGGATGTGTGCATAATATTATGAAATTTTACTGCATTCCTGGAAATGGATCAAAATAAGCCCAACAAACCTGATATTTTTATGTTAGAATTTATTATGGAATAAAATTACTGAATACAAAACGAAAAGCTTTGTTGACTTTCCAGTAAGGATCTGTTCTGCTTGCTCTCCAATTCTAATGCGAGATAATTTAATAAAATTGAAATAACCTTTGACATTCTTGATGGATTTTTATTATTGTCACCATCTTAAATGGCGAAAATTCCTCACATTTCATACGCTTACATATAGGATGTAAAATGAATGTTGCAGATAAAAAAACCTGCATTGAGAATAAGTTATAAAAAAAAATTAAAAGCATGTTTTTTAGTTTACTTAACTTAATTTCAACTTCATTTTTTACATCTGAAAATTTTCAATGAAAAAAATATGACTTTAAAGAAAACTTTATGCTTTTTAAAATGGTATATAACTTTGAAAAATTATTTGAAAAACTTGTCCAGTAAAGCCAGATTGACCAAAGTCACTGCATTCTCTCATGCTGATACACCACTGACTGAAAAAATGTCCAGTTCTACACAACTGCCTGTCTGATTGGGCTTCAGTATGAAAAGGGTTAAGGGAAACACACATATGATCCATACTACAATTGTACCTCAACCGACTTAAGAGCTCTGCAAATTCCAAAAATTAAAGTAAGAACTCAAAACATTTAACATACAACCAGTTCATTTATGACTTAATTATGAATTTCCCAGTTTTTCCCCCAACATTGATTAATATTTGCAAAAGTAAAGGGTTTTTCCCAGTCAGGAACAAACCGCTTTTTTCTCCTGGCTTTTTCTCAATTTCCTGTTAGTGCAGGAACCATGTGGATGACACAAATAAAAGAAATTAGGCTGGTAAGTCCTATCACTGCGTTAGAAAACATACACAAAAGAAAGTCTACCAACATTGTCCAAAATCTCACTTGAACAATGGAAAATGTTGTAACTGCATGAAATCCAACATGTTCTTTATTCAGGGGAAGACAGCCTCTGTATCAGTTTGTTTACATGGCTTCAGCAGCTCTCAGAAATTCTCATATGCAGCAGAAAACGTCATAGCGCGGTAACAGACGTTGTAGTATAAAAAGTGAATGTGAATTAAATATATTACAAAGTGAAAGTAGAGGATCATCAAACAGCAAGAATATCAACGCATAAATCTCCAAACTAGTACAAATATTACAAAAGGAGGTGTCAAAATATCATAAATTCATTCTGGAGACAAAAAAAAAAAAAAAAAAAGAATGACGGGCACAAGAACTGATCAATGGCATTATCAATTATCGTTATCAATTGATGTAATTAGGATTACGAGCACTTGAGCGTAAAAAAAAAACCGTCTAAAAGATGTTTTAATTCTTATTTTTAGAGAACTGATGCGTGAAGTCAGGGAAACAACAAAAGTTTTGCCAACTGAAAACACGTCTGCGCGAAAAGAAATATTAAGAATGTACACCATCAATTGTCTATCATCGAAAATATATAACACTTCGATTTTAATGTCGCTGGATACTGTTTATCATTTAAATTGTCATATAAACTCTAAACTGCTTTCTATGTCACCTTTGTACATAAACTATTGCAGAATTACCACTAAATTAATGACGATGTAAATGACTGTAATGGACCTTCTTCCATAGTAAACTTCCCAAGCAAAATTTTCGCAAAGCTTTACACGAACGGTAACTCAGACAAATCTGGTCCTCACTAACACATTAACCCAAACACGAAGCAGGTGGCCTAATTTCTCGTGCTCTCGCGGGGATCGCGTCGCAAGTTTTATGGGATCAAACGCGAATAATAATAATAATAATAATAATAATAATAATAATAATAATAATAATCGTTCTTGTCACCGCTGCCGTGCACTTAACCTGTATCGCGGACCTATTTTCCGGGGTTAGTCAACATTAGTTCAAAATCATGTATACACTCAGAGATTCATTTAACATCAAATGTCAATGAGTATACATTTTACGGCGGTAGCAGTCATTGTTATCATACTTTTATGTAAATGATTTTGGCTCCGTTCATGGTGACTTGTAGAAATGCAGTTATTTGTTCTGAAAAATGTTTTAAAAGAAATTTTAAGTCTTGTCCCGAGAAACTGTGACTATAGCGTATCGATGTCAATTTCCGTCCCGAGAAACTGTGACTATAGCGTATTGATGTCAATTTCCGTAACCATACACCTCTTCTTTACTCAAGGTGTCATCAGTAGGATCTAAATCCCACTCAGGAAAGTCAGAAAGGGTATGGGAGCCACGAAATATCTTTTTATGTCCCCCTGGTATCACGCTACAATTTTGACAGTGATGAGATAAAGGTTCCTGAATACAGTCGTGATAAGCACGATGAGCCACACTCAAGTTAGGAAAACGAATCTCTGTCTCAAGAGAACATTCAAAGTAAAAAAAAATAAAATCGACACGATGGTCTGGTTCCTTTTTCTTCGTCTGGTCATTCAATAATTTCTCTGGTTCGTTGTCATATCTCTGGATATAACACTGATGATCCAACTCGACGACTTGGCCATCAATACGTTTCTTTCCTGGACAAACGAATAACTTTTTGTTATTGGCACAAACGTGCTCTGCTCAGGTGGAGAACACTGTCAATAATTCGCAAGCACTTTCTGTTGGTGGAATTCTTTCATACGATGTCGCTCATAACATGTTGAACTCACGAATGTTCGTCTTCAATTTGAGCATAGAATCCTATCTTCTCCTTAAGGAATACAAGGTCTGGACGCTAAACAGCGACGACATCTCTCGCGAGAATGAATATATTCCTCCAGATAACCAAATCATTTGTCACATTTGTTGTCACTATAGAGATAGCCTGTTATACTAGTAATAACATCCAAGTGATTTTGGTGATGATACGCATAAATGCATTTTCTGTCTGGAAAATTTGGTCTTCGAAACACGAGATCTCCACGAATATCTTCAGGGTAAACTTTGTCCGATTGTTTTATGCTCTCCACAAATCGTTTCCATTCCGTTATATTAGTTTTCTCTGCGTGGACTCGAGGGACCATGATGGGGCGGGCTAAACACATGTGATCTTGATGGTTGTTAATCTGGATGATATTTCGTTTGGTACTAGAAGTGGATCCACAGAGAAAACTTTGCGTCGCCCACTGCCTGACGGAGGTGAAACGTGTGTCATATGAAGGGTGGCTTTTCCATCGGTGATGACCAACTCATCATTCGATTCTTGTACGTTTGAATTTTGTCCAAGATTTTAGAAAAGGTTAATTCGGCACATGTACTAAATTCGATCTAAACAGGAGATTTTAAAATGTCGTGAGTGACTGATAGTCTCAAACGATCAAGATCTTTAGATTAGCATTATCGTTTCTATTATTGTAACATAGACTCCAGTAAATAAGTGATGAAAACAGCTGTTTTTTCTCCTGGGACTTGAGATTCTAACTCTTTAAATATGACCGTGTAAGTATAAGAAGTCGTTCTAAATTTTCTGGAATTATTTTTGGGGTAGCTCGAATGTGAAAACAATCTTCAGAGACTACAGAACGACTTTCTCTCTTGGTCGATCTTGACTCTATAGGTCTTGAGGAGGTAGAGGATGTTGGATAGGGATCATTCATTTCCTCTTTAAAATGCTAGGATGATCTTTTGTCAACACTTCTCATAGCGTATGAGTGTCGTCGTCGCTTGACTTCTGGTTTCTCCTTAAAAAAGGCGTGATCGTTTCATGACGGTAGAGGATTTAAGTTTGATTTTACTAGGGAGCTCTCTCTCTCCCTATATTCAGAGTCCCCTCTACCTAAGAGAATACACTCATTCAGTTTCAGTTTGTGAAGATGGAAGAGCCACAACATATCAAACTTTCAGTCAGAGATTTACAGATAGTTATTCGAATATACACTAATAACAAGGCTTCTGGATGAATTCCACACTATTCATCTCGTGACAAAAGTGAGGATGCCCGTTTCATGTCAAGAGAAAGGACATTGTGTTCCAGAATTTCCACAATGTCAAAGAAAAGGAACATCAGAGACAGGAGAAAACAGACATCTAGAGAAAAGTAAAGATACATGTTGTCATTGTCAAGGAAAAGCATGTTGGTCTTCAGGGTGTCCAAACAAAATGAAAAAGTGAACAAGGAGGAGCGTTCAGAAACAGAAGAAGAAATCAGTTCAGCGAAGACATTTAAGGCAAGATAAGCAGAAGAAACAGCAGAAGAACCAATTCCAGCAAAGAAATTAAATTTAACACAAGCTGAAGAAACTGCAGAAGAACACATTCCAGTGAAGAAAATTTAAAAAGAAAGACAGTAAAAAGAAGAAAAAATGGACATGTGTGATTTCTTTAAAAATTGATTGTGATTTCTTATTCACGAGAATAAATCAAAAGCGTAAGTGAATTGATTTCTTCATTTTTATTTTTTATTTTTTTAGTGTCGATTAGATATGAAACACACACAGAAACACACACATTTTTGTGATGGGATTTGATTTTTTTAAATTTTTATATTTGACAATCATTTGAGTAGCATCTCTTTTCTAAAAAAATCTGTGTGGTCCTGAAAAAGATGGTTGACTTTTGAAAAAAAAAGTATGGACTTGACAACATCAGCTGTAACTGCATTAAACTCCACACGTTCAGTTCCTACTGCTATTGCTCCTGCTGTTGTAATTGTAGTGGTGACTGCTGCTTCTGCTCGCGTCCCAGTTTCGACCGTCGATGTTGTCATGGAAGGTTTAGAATTCTTGGATTGTGAAGGTCTCTTTCTCTTCTGTATCGCCAAAAAATGTTTCATACATTCCTCTCAGGTGTTTTAACTCTGACAAAATGTCCTGAAACAAACTGACAGTTATGTTTTAACTCCCTTCCTTCTGTTCACTGTTCAAAGTTTTCATCTCTTATCGTTTTTCTTTTTCTCTTCTTGTTGCTGTTTTTAAACAAATGTCTGTTCTTCTTTTTGACGTTGCAAAATATGTCTCTTACTCTTCCTTCTATATCTGTTTAGAATCACTATAGGCTGGCAGTGATGAAGAAGGAGGCGAAGGTGGTACCGGCAAAAATTCTTGCGAAGATAAGAAATCGCAAAAAGGTAAATCAAAATTCAAGTCATTCCCCTCTGAAATAATATTCACTACAGCAGCAGTAGTCGTACTATCACTCCGAGTATACGAAGTATTCACTGCAGTTGCACCCCAACACAACGTTTTCATTTCAACCATGTTATACTGTATATTATACTCACATTGCTCCACACACTTGTAAAATCATAGCAACGTTCATGGGTATATATATATATATATATATATATATATATATATATATATATATATATATATATATATATATATATATATATATATATATATATATATATATAATACCGTGGCTCTTGAAGTATTGGTATAAAGCAATTTGATCTACCCATAGTATAGATATATCAAACTGTGATTTGCCCATGACGTATGAATACGCATAATGATAATGTTTTCATAGCTACTATGCTCTCGAAAATTGGTTATGGGTTTCCTGGAATATTACATTAAAAAAGGAGAAAATAAATAGAAAAAATATTCATATTAAAAAAAAATGAAAATTTCATATAAACTAATATTTCTTTTTACAAACCCCCCCCCCCCCAAAAAAAAATACTGTGTCCAGGAAAGAAATGTTATTGCCCTCCACCTGTGTCGTCTGCTGTCATCTCTGTCAACATTGCTGTTTTTGCCCCCCCCCCCCCCCCTCAATAAATCTGCAAATATTCTGTGCAACTCTGCGGACAAAAATAAATAATTAAATAAATAAAAAAATGACATCAGAAAAGGAGCAAGATGATGAATCAACCTTCAGTATACTAAACTGTGAATTAATTGATGAGTTTGCAAGAGATATGGCTAAGAAATTTGTAAATGAAAATGATAATTATGTGTCCCAATGTGAAACTGTCAGTGAACACAGATTTGTACACCATGAGCCTGATGACATATTGAAATTTATTGAAAGCAAGCAAAATGCAAATGCGCTATTTAAAAAGGAACTCTTTGATGTAAAGTTTATGACTGAACTCTTGAAATAACAAAAATTATAAAAATGAATCCAGAAACTTACACGAAATACCCCATCTGAATTGGATCAGCACCTGGTCGGTTTTATATTCATTGTTAAGAATAAAGAACCCAACAGCCGTTGATCGCCAATACAACCACAATGTTAAGAGGATATGACACCTGAAGCCATTGTTAACAAAAATGTAGTTTAACGGACTCTGTGCATTTTCGTTTGAGGGGATTGAGTGAACATTACAATTTGAAATGGGGGATGCTATACTAAAAAAAGAAAAAGATGTGAATGTCATGGGGTACCTTGAACTCAGTGAAAGGCAGACCAAGACAAGAACAGGAGACAATGTGAAAGACATCAGGGACATTAATCCTAAAATGTTTCAAAACATGGACAACCATGAGAGGGATCCAGTTGCTATCTACAAAATATATGCAGAGTTAAGAACAGTAGAATTTTGTAAATCAGAAGATCCCTTCTATATTGCACCCAATACTATGCCGATCACAGCTATAAACACAAAATGGTTTAGAAAACAAGTGGTCGGAACACAGGGGCTCGTATTGTTGCTTACAACTTATCTATCAGTCATACATGTACTATATAATACTATTAACAGTCTACTTCTCATACTGGGGCCAAGCGTAAGAGAAATATAGAAGTGACACTGACAGTCAGTAGGAAGTGCGAAATATGGGCAGTCACGACATAAATGAACTGTAATTACGGTTAAATGTTTTTAATTACTTCTTGTTCCTTTTTTCTTTTGAGGTTTTTGGCTTGAATTGACATGCCTTGTTGCTTGATGCAAATGACCGTGCTGTCACTGTTCATGACATGGAACGCTGCAAGTTCGATGTTTGCATTTACATTATTAAAACACTTTTAATTCTAAATGTTAGCCGTGCGTGTTCATTTCATTTATTAAATACAAAAGAAACCTATATCAATTAATATGAATGAATGGATCAATCAATCACCCTGTATAGTCCTCTAAGGGACCTTCGAAGCCAATGGTGTACCTTCCTCATCCTCTCTTGATGGATTCCAAAATCCTCTTCTCTCTTGTGCCATCCTTACTGTTTCGTGAATGCTCGTGTTGCACCACTCTTTTATGTAACTCGTGATATATAGAAAACACTGAATTATGTCACACGCATTCTGATTAGTGGAACAACCCAATCAGTTTTGACCGCCCGCAATTACATTTGCCCGCTGTCATCTCTTCTCAAGACAAGTCAAGATGTGGACCAACAATGAATCACCGACTCTCATTTCAAGCATGCAGTTTGATCGTGACTATCTTATGTATGTGAGGTCATCATGGGCCATCACGAAGATCAATGACACGTCTGTCTAGAAGAGTGTACACTGAAAGGCAAAGGTACCTCAAGCGAGTATTGGTCTATGGACCTGCAGTGCGGTGAAGCTTGCGACGATGAACAGTGAATCGGTGCCACTAGTGGTAACCATCTTTGGCTAACCACCCCAACGCCCTTTTCAGGACCACCAATTTCTCTCAGAAACAGAGATCCTACTCAGACGATTGCCAATTTTTTTGCTTTGTTTTATGTTTGTGTATGTGTTTCACAACTAAAACTTAAACCCATTTCCACTCTTCTGTCTTGTGTGTGATAGTATGTTTGGATGCGAGCACTCCTACCCTTGTGTGTGATAGTATATAAGTATGTTTGTGTCTATATGTGTTGGCACTTCTACCCGTTACATGCATGTTTGTATGTATGTGTGAGCACTCCTACCCTTTTCAGGGTAGCAATATGTCTGAATACGTGTTTACCGTCCTACCATTTTCTCTCCACTCAATTTGTGATAGCATGTATGTATGTATGTGTGTGTGTGTATAGTGTGTAAGCACTCCTACCCTTTTCGTTGGGTTGTAAGTGTGAGTGTTGGTCAGTCAAACAGCGTGTTGGTTCGTAAATGTAAGTATTGGTCAGTCAAACTGTGTGTTGGCTAGTAAGTGCAGGTATTGGTCAGTCAATCGGCGTGTTGGTTAGTAAGTGAAGGTGTCAATATGTAGATGTGGGGTCTGGTTCTGTTAAAATGGTGCATGTTTTGCACATTATCTTTTTCTCTTGACCCCGTATTTCCTTGATCCTCCTAAGTATAAAAGTGACACTATGGGGTCATAATGTTAATTTTCCATTTACCCCCAAGAGCCATATTAATGTCGATCGTATGGCCCCCCCCCCCAAAAAAAAAAAAAATGATGGGATCAAGGGAAAATGTCGTGTTTATTTTAACATTATGTTTCCCCTTGACTACATAGTGCCATACTCATGTTACCCATATGGATTTTTTAACATTAAAATTTCCATTGACCCCCAAGAGTCACATTAATGTTAAACCTATGGACTTTTTAACATTGTTTTCCATTAGACCCCTATATACCACACTTTCAAAATGGCGGCTGTAATGTTATTTTCCATAGACCCCCAAGTGCCATTTTTGACGCCCAATTGTCACACTATACTACGTATAGGCCTAAGTTAGTCCGAGTTTCCTCTGACCTTTGACACCCCATTTTTGATATTTGGACATTTATGTTGGGGTGTCCAAATATCAAAAATGGGGTGTGAAGGGTCAGAGGAAACTCGGACTAAGGCCTAAGTTAGATATAAAAATTGTAATTTAACTATATATGTATATAGTCTCAGTAGCAGTCGATACGACATTCCTTGGTGCCTGAGAATGCAAGAAATGTGTTTTTAGTGAAATAAATGATAAAAGTGACAGATTTAAGAGAGTACTTAAAGAAGAAGAAGAATATTTCTTTTAATTCAGTGCTTAAAACAGAGTGAATGTTTCGGAATTTGTCATTAACAACAAAAAATCGTTCCGGAAATATTACCGCTTTTGAGATGGGTATCACCCACATCAATCAACATCCGGTGCTTTCTGGACGTATTGAATTTCAGAATCGGTGATGTTTTCTGCACAGAAACTCATTAACCTTGGCACTTCCATTTTTATTCTTGAATATTTGTTCAGGTAGGTCAATGCATTATATATTTTACATATTCATACATCAGATCCTTGGTGTCGATTTTGAAAACGAGATCTGTGGACCGCGCGAAATCTGAATCTTGTTATCCTCATCTCGAAGTCGAAACGGTGCTAACTTCCCCCCATTGTTTAACATGTTGAGCCGTCCTAGCCAATCGTGCGCTGCGGGCGATATAATTATTGTAGAATTAAAACTTCCAAACAGAAGTTGTTAGTTATATAGTGAGGATTAAAATGTTTTGCATGGATGAAAAAAGGAAATATAGTGTCGGTAGATAGAGCGAAAAGCAAAAAAATATCCGAGTTTTGTTGTTGTTGGTTTGAAAGGCATTTTCAACACATTAATGGTTACATCATCAGAGCTCTCAATAGAGTTTCAGGATGAGGAGTCCAGGACTCTTCACCCATGGAACTCGGGAGTCCCCAGCCTATTTCTCAGAGTCGCTGGCATAAACTCGGGAGTCCCTCACTTTCAGAAAGATAGAAAGGAAAATGAAAAAGTATATAGTCCCTCACTTTCAGAAAGATAGAAAGGAAAATGAAAAAGTATATAATCATTATTTTATTACATATCGGGATTGAATTCATAATATAATATCACACTCAAAAGAAATTATTTTCCCGTAAATAGCATGTTAAGTTTAAATATTGTACATGTAAATTTATATTTTTTTACCCCTACAACAGTGGTTACTAGAATAACTGAAATACTCAAATAAAGATGACTGTATTATGATTTGTATTTGTTTGAATAATATAAAAAAGGAAAATAAACTTTGATTTAAGTGATTTTGAAATGAATTATTTACTTGTTACCTATTGATAGCACAATTATGTAATGATGCCACATGACTGGACAGTTATGATAAATGGTGAATTGTAATACATACACAGAATAAAAGTGAGAAGTATCAAAGTACCAAATGTATTTGCTGACATTATATTATATATTTGCTTTAATTTTAAATGATATAGTTTTTGACAAATAGCTTTTTCTAATAGCATTTAATTTAATTTTCATTTAAAAGCTTTCCAAATATTTGGCAGTAGTGTCCAGTCAAGTATGACCGAGTGACATCATTACATGAATTGTGCTATAAATAGGTAAAAAGTAAATATATCGCATCAAAATCATTTAAATTTGTTTTTGTTCTTTATTAATATTCAAACAAATAAAAATCATAATACATTTGTCTCATGGGTATTTTGATAAAAAATGTGTATTTCATTGTATTTCAGTTTTTTTTAGTGTATTTCGGTGTTTCTAGTAACCCCTACAACAACACTCAAGACAAAAAATAAACCACAACAATAGAACCATCAACAATTAGTTTCAGTCCCAAGAATGATCATTTAGAATGTTGTCTAGTTTTCTCTGCAAGTAAAATAGCAACTGCATTCACACCCAAAAACTTTACATGAGTAAACACCTGGCATTACACTGTACCATATATATTAACATAAATTACCATCATTAAATGAAACAAAGAAGGAATGAAAAAATATACCAAGCAGCACATGTGCAAAAAAGTAATTAAAAATAAATATGTTAATTAGTAAACAGTGTTCAATGCTGTAAGAGTTGGAATAAAGGTGGGATATAACATGGGCTCAATAAATTTTTTTATTTATTCTTGGTACTTGTACTGTACCTAAATAACTTCAGATGTGAACTGTTGTCAAGAGAAATTCACACTAGCTTTAGGTACTGATACTTAGATATCACCAGTCAAATTGAACTTTTGGCTATTTGTTTTACCTGTTCTTGGCATTAGTGTCATTTTCATCACAAGTCCGTTTTCTGAAAAATGAAAACAGACTTTGCCGACTCATTTTTATGAGTCCGTGTACTTTTCTGCATTGTTTTAAAGTCTCTATTGATATTGTAGTACAAATCACATGTACTTAAATAGCAGTTATTATTATTATGGCATACTGATGATTTGACAATATTGTCCAAATCAAACTCTGAGAAAGGTTTGATTACTTTCATGATTTATATTCACGTCATCACCAGTATTTAATTTAAACACTGTTACAACAAAATATGGCATCGTTTATTTGCCGAACAATCATAGGTGCTTACATACAGACTAAACAGAACATTGGTTTCTTTGAAGTACCGGTATGTCAGAGTAGCCTTCAGTGGGCAGTCCTTTTCACAAGATAATTACAGTTATTAACTGTTAATTAGTTGCACTGGCTTCATGCCTGTTTACTTAAGTCTAGCCGTTAGCTATTCTGCAGATTGGCAATGGCTTACCAAATTATAAAAAGGGGGAGCCTCCCGGGGGAAGATGAGTCGCATCACAGGGACTTGTTACAGGTCGAAATGGTGTGTCCTTTGATAATTTCACGCATATTTGCCCTGGAAGCTTGGGTCCCTGAGAGCACTGCATCATGCTGAGGAAATGGGAGCTAAGTGCTTTTTCCCAGTGACACACTGCGGCAGTTGGCCTGTACTGGCTTGGGTGGTTATCAAACCCACGACCCATTGATTATGAATCAGATGCTGTACCAGCTGAGTTTATATTGCGGCTCTCATGCCTCGACTGAGACTGAGGATTTTTAATACATTGTTTTATATATATATATATATATATATATATATATATATATATATATCAGAGCCTCAATTGAGACCACAGAAAAATGCTGTCTGTTTATGGAAATAGATGAGAGCTTCTTGAAAATGACCTAAATTTTCTTGCTATGTATTGATTGAATAGAAGTATGTAGGTATTCTTCAGTCAATTGTAGGGTTATTTTTAATATGGACTACTGTAAACTTGCAGTAAAAGTGTAATAGTGTACAGTAAATCTGAATCCATTTTTTGGACCTTTTTGGTAATGTAATCAGTAGGGGTGTGCAGTAATTTCGAACATTATGTGTGTATTGTTGTGTCACCAATATATATGTCATCAGATTGCTAATACTGATGCATTGTGAAATATTTAGAATTAGGCCAAAATAGGGAAATATGTGTGGTTCTGGTTACTCGACCGCCTCTATTTTTTTTCTGCTGACCCTACCTTAAAAAAACCCCCCTTAATTTGGAAACAAAAACCCAAAAAATAAAATTAAAAAACAACAAAATCAACAATCAGAGGGTTGTAACTTTGATTGAAGTTTAATTCAGGCTGTGAATGATGCTTGTTTTCTAGCTTATGTGTCATTTGAATCAGTCTGGACAAAAAACAAAAAAAATGTTACCTACATGTACCTATCCTAGTTTTAACGTGGCAAAACTGTTGAAGCAACCAAGGTTATTTCATTTTATAGCACTATTAGTGCATTATATACTATTATTTTCATTTGTCCCTCCAAAATGGTGTGTCCCTCTGATTTGGAGGGAGAGGGACACAGTTCCCCTGCCCTTGGGATCCTATGTGCAACACTGCCTTGCCATTTTTTAATTTTGTGTGCAGCTAGAAGGAATCAAGGAAGAGATTACACTTTGTTTGCTATATTAATTTATTTAATTAGCTTAATTCCATTTCAGATCAATACATTTTCCAAGACATTTGAAGAAGAAATAACCATATTCAATTCACTTTTTTTCATTTCATCTTTAAGCAACACAGCATGCTATGTTTACTTTTTTCTTAAACAAACTTTAACAAACTTCTCCACAGCAGGTTTATGATCAAAATTCTTAATTTCTGGACCTGGTGTTCCTCTGGTTGCCATTGCATTTTTCCTTCTACAGTTGCAACACCATGTGCATAAAGCTAATAATGTTCCGTTGTTTTCTTGTTTTTTGGCTCATGGGACTGTAATATTCCATTATTCATTCCATGAATCTTTCAGTCTCTTTGGCATTCTGTTTTTTTTTTTTAATGAAAACTACCTGTAGATGCATCTACTAATTTATGTCGGCTAGTCTTGTGAGAATCATGCTTATCTGCAGCCTTGTGCTTGGCACCAAAGAAATTATGTAAAGTTGCCATGAGAAAAGTACACATGAAAATCACTCAAAAATGGATATGTACATGACACCAAACAACAACTGATTTTAGAATGATTTATAATGATTAACATGGGAGTTTGTATTCCTCCAACAAACAAAATAAGTTTCAAAATCTTGGCACTATTTTTCTAAATACAGTATACGATAAAATGCAAGTGTTCCAAACATCGTGTAAGGATTTATAATATGATGGATTAAAACTGTTTTTTTAGTAACATTTATCAATGAGAAGTGTCAAAAATCACACTCGTGTAATTAGTCTTTTGATCAAAATGATAATTAGGAACCGACAATAGATTAATATATGTCTTAATCTCCTTGTCTGCTAAGATCTAACCTATGCGGCTTCACCTAATCCCATTACAATCGCTTAAACTTTGTTTGATAGCTCGCATACTGCATGATTGATACTCGCTTTGTAGAAATGGATGAAACAAAAGAGAATTTTGCCCACAAAATAAAACTTGCATACTGAGGACTTGGCTCTTGGAATTTTCATGTGTCCAAAACTAAAAAGTATGTGATCTTTTACATGGATTTTGGCATCCTGGAGAACCTTGACTATGTAGCTACAATTTCTACTTCAGCCTTAATGTATTTTGGTTGAATTATTGCATTCTTTCAGTGTCTGTTGTTCTAAAAAAAAAAAATAAAATACTTATGAATTCTGTGTCCATAAAAATGATTCAACTGCATGTTATATCCTGCCCGACAGATGTGGAACCAGAAGTCTTGTATGAGCTAGTGCCAAATAAAAAGGAAAAATCACTTGTCTGGCAGCATTTTGAAAGAAAATCCTCCAAGAAAGATTACAATTAATCTATCACTTTGCCATGCAGAGGTGAAGTTTGCAGGTTGGATAATGAACTTCATTGCCTATACATGCCAACATCATCTCATCCTATAGTACACTCAAGATTAACTAATAACATGCCAACATCATCTCATCGTATAGTACACTCAGGATTAGCTAATACTGGCATTTTCTGCAATAATTATGTATATGAGCTATTTTTTTAAAGTAATAAACACAACATGCCTGAATATCATCAGTTATTCAATCTATTCATGGAAATGCTAGGCTGCTGGTGCAGCTGGAGTTGAGAAGATGCAGTAGCCTATATCGTGTAGCTTGGACTCAGCCACATGTGAGCGTGTTTCCCAATAATTGTAAGGGTTTTAACAGAAATTAAAGTTTTATAAAACTTTTACTTCTTGCTCACTATTTAATATTATTTTATACTTTCTACAGATTTTTCCCAATGTTTTGCAATATGTATTGCAATACATGGTCCTGTATTACAATATGTCACAATAAAAAAATTCTGGCGATACCCACCCTTAGTAATTAGTAGGGGTGAAACGATTCATCGATATATCGATGCATCAATACTTTTGCCATATCGATACATGTATCGATACAAGAGGTGAAGAATCAAAACGATATCTACACTATATAAGTTACTTTAATCTTCAGCAGTCATGAATAATTGGTAATCGTTTGCCTTCTTATTCTTTAAACTCAATCGATAATGTATCGTAGGCTGTGTATCGTGAATCGTATCGATACATGGCACAGGTGTATAGGGACCACCTTATTTGATGCAGTGTTGTGAATGGCATGGTCTTTTCTGCTAGGACAATTTTGAAATACTACTATATTTAAATAATCTTCATATGTGTATTTAAATTATTGAAAGTTAAACTCATCAATTAGGGCTTTCATGATTAATCTACATGTAGATGATGTCACAGTGCTACCTCAGTGGATGGCAAAAGATATGGGAACTGTGAAGAACAGTGTTGAATGGAGCACAGTAATTCAAAAACAGCACATTTTCACATATCTTTGTCATGTTGACAAATAAAAAATGTTTTAGCATCGTTTCATCCCATTTGAGAATCAGAAAATTTCATAGGTTTTTATAAATTTAAGAATGATATCAGTGTCCACATTGAGTCTACATGTATGTAATCCTTCCACCCAAGGTTGGATCTGAATGACAAGTCATGTAACCATGTTACATAGTGCGTGAAAGGACTGATAAAAACTACGTATTAACCCCAGACCACTAGTCACTTGTTGCCTGTCAGAGCATTTTAATCACAATAAAATCGGATAATAACTTGAAAATGAAAGTTTATCTGCACAACACCTAAAAATAGATGATTTTTTATGATTAACAATGGGATTTCTTGTTTCTCAGGCAAACAAAATAAGTCCCAAAATCTTGGCACAATGTTTCTAAGTATGGTGTAGGATAAAATGCAAGTGTTCCAGGCATCGTGGAAGGGTTTAAAGTATGATGGACCGTGCTCTCCGGACGCCAAAAACTGCGTAAAAATGCACATACTTTTATTTTTGGGCACATGCACATTGCACCAGCCAAGCCGTTGGTAAGCAAGTGTTTTATCTACGAATGTCTCTTTTATTTGATCAACTTCTACAACGTGAGTATCAATCATGTAGTGTGCTGGCTATCAAACAGAGTTCAAGTGAATGTAAAGGGATTAGGCCGGATGTTAGCAGATAAGGAGATTAAGACATCTGTTAATCTATTGTTGCTGACTTATTATTGTTTTGATCAACCACTCAACACACTTTAAATCTAGAAAAATAGTACCAAGATTTTGGGACTTATTTTGTTTGTTGCAGGAATACAAGCTCCAATGTTAATTGTTAAAAGTCATCATAAAATCAAGTTTTTCAGTATCATGTACTTTTATATTTTGAGTGATTATCACATGGCAACTTTAAATAATTTCTTTGGTGCCAAGTCCAAGGCTGCAGATAAGCCTGTTTTAGCTGAAGTGTTGCTGCTTTAACCTACATCAGTGGCTTGTGAGCGAGTTTTCTCATCACATAATCATGTTGAGACAAAGGACTGTGGACTTTTAAAACAGGAAACTGTAACAAAATTGATGAGGGTGATGGAGAAAGGTCCATAACTTAAGGATTTTAATATCAGTAATACAATACCTGTCACAATTGTTTACCTTACCTGCATCCGTCAGATGCACAATCCTCCTGTTCTAGAAGTTCTTAGAACATGTGCATCGACCCGGTCTGACTCCACGTCGTAGGCCCATGTGCAAATAGCACATCCTCATTCTTTTCCGGACAACATTTTGTCAACATTGGAAAATTCTCTCTTGAGAAATCTATCAGCAATGGTTTATTGCTGTTTGGGGGGGGGGGGGCATTACCTCCCTACCTCTAGTGGGTTCAGGAATTATCTTGTAGGAAAATTAAATTTCTAAGCGAGTCATCAAAGTTCCACTTATATCCATATGTTTTCAGTTTTAGTGTTTACATGTACATGTATTATGATGATTCGTGTGTCAGTTTCATGACTGTTGTTTAATGCAGTGTGCATTATTAACATTTAATTAATCTTCTAATCACATTAGTAGAGATTACACATTCCTCCACTCATTATTTAGTGTGTGTGGCATAAGTTTAATGCGTATATGATGTTTCTTTACTACTTTTTGCTCCTCAGTAAATACATGACTTTGAGGTCTTAAACTCAGAATTTTTTTATTTAAGATATCACAAAGTGTGGGCACAAAAAAAAGCCAAATGGGACACCCACACCACATGTCGTTTGTGTATAAAATGTACATGAACAGATAGATGTCCAATTTGTTTATTGTCAGACAGTGTCTTTGACCTCGCATAAGTTTTCTTTTTTCTCCTTGGCAAGTACATGACTTTGAGGTCTTAAACTCAGAATTTTGTTGTTTCAGATGTCATTCTCCCCTTGTAGGATCTCCTAACCATTCCCACCAGGCAATCCAGGTGGTAGAAGAGGAAGAGACATGGTAAATAAGGTTTATCGCCACCTCCCCCAATCTTTGCCCTAAACGCATGGGTTCATGGGACGCCAAGAAATTCTTTCTAGTTTGGAAAGACTTTCAGGGGCCATGTCAAGACCAGATCTGCTCTTGCTCCCTCACTCTACCATGTTCAAGGAGCTTGCACACAAGTTGAGCAAAGGGCAGGAATCTGCAGGACAATATAGGGGGTGGTCAGTCATCCCTGCCACATTGAGATCTTTGGTCTCTGCTTCGAGCTATAGAGTCCACTCCCCTGCCTAGCTCATTAAGCCCTACCCCAGCCCCAGTTTGACACCAGTACTTTGCAAGTGGGCATTTTGTCTGGGTCATTCACTCACCTCTTGGTAAAAACTTTAGAGGCATTGGACACCAAGGCCAGGTTATTGGTGACCATAACGTCACATGCTGACCTATTCTTTATGGTTTCCTTCAGACTTCTGAAGGAAGATTCATTATCACCTGTTGCGTCAAAATGTTTATTGGAAGCGGTAGCCAAGACATTAAAATACGCAATGTCTATGGCCATGGATGTAGCTTCAGCACGGAGAAGAAGCGAATTACATGCCCTCTCTATAGATAGAGATCCCCATTCTCGGTCGCATCTGTGCTGGGGATGATCAGGATAGACTTATTTGCCCAGTTAGGGCACTTATGTTCTATTTGGCATCTTCAGAAAGGAGAAGAAAGGGTAGGAAACGACTCTTCCTTTGTTTAAGCCTGGATGACTTCATTATTTTGTATATTTCTGTTCTGAGCTTAGCATTACTTTCTTTTTTGCATTTAAACATGTGAAAACACACAAGTAAGATGACTTCTCACTGAAATTATCATACATGTATTAGCGTAGACTTAGTCCATACATTACCTTATGTTTACTTTTAGTTGCATAGAAGTTTTTTGTATAAAAATCTTCATTTCAGCTTTCTTTTACGGGAACAATGTCTAAGCAGGGTGTGGGTAGGTGTGGTCACAGGAAATCCCCCTGAGACCCCCCCTCCACTTGCTTATCTTGTACAGGCTGTGAGAGGACAGATGGTTGCAGCCTATGGTTGGACAAGGTCTCTAGTCTTGCTGAGCTTAGACACACCTATAAAGTGAGGAAGAAGGTTCCTTCCTGGTTTTCTTCAGAATTTTCAAGGTTCTTGTTCTCTGAGTCCCTCGGGTCTCAGAGAAGCATAACCCAGGTCTTTTTGGAGACTCTTATGATTAGTGGGAAGGGTCTTCCTACAGATCTGAGTCACCTGCCTGGTCACTGGGTGCTGTCACCGGTCATTGGAGCCCCTACGGTATGGGGATAGGGATTGGGTTGAGTCTCCCCTTTCTCCAGACTGCATCCCCCCCTTCCCTATTATCCCTCTAAATCCTATGGGATGTGGTGCCTTCTGCTGCAGGGAAGCAATTGGCCCATTTCCTACATGCACTTATGGATTTCTGGACCTTGACTGCATGGTAGTGAGGTCATGGCTGCGGGCTGTGGATCTACATCATCTTATGAGGTTGGGTCAAAAATGCGGGAGGTGGATGGCTCTTCTTCCCCCAAATGCTCTAGGTGGGTGTAGAGTCACCCTCACCCACCTGCTGAGTCCACTGCTAAGAACAGTCTGTTAGCTCTGCAAGAGGAGTTACCAGTTCAAGTTCTTCTTCCCCCCAAGTCTCCCTCTCAACAGAGAGACATTGGGTCATGTAGTCCTGTCTCTCAGGAGAGAGAATATGATGACGTCCTTTCTGTCCTTGCAGATGTGCATGAGTTTGATACAGAACAGGCCAATGTAGTACCCCCTCCCTTCGGGGTCCCTGCCCCCTCTTGTCCGTTGGTTAAGGCGGCAGAGGATGAAGAGAGCTGGTCTTTCGATATAGCAGTAAACGAGGTTTTCTGCCTCTTGCCTAGTGACCTGTATCCCAAACCTTAAGGTTCTGGTGACTCAAAAATTCTTTCCAGTTTAAACAAACTTTCTGGGGCAAACTCTTGACCAGATCTCTTGTTTCTTTCTCACTCAGTTACGATTAAGGAGCTCTTTCAAAGGTTTAGCAAGGGCCAAGACTTTGCTAAACAATGCAGGGGGTGGTCTGTCCCCCCTCTATGTTGCGTCCCTCGGTAGCTGTTTCTAGCTATAAGGTTCATACACCTTCTGGGCCCACTAATCCACCTACTTTGGATGGCTCAAGTGGGCATTTCTACGGGGACCTGGTCTTGCCTTCCAGTGAAAACTCTGGAATCCTTAGAGCAAAAGGCTAGGTCACTAGTAACCATAGCCTTGCATGCCAACCTTTTTTCAGCAGCCTCATTCAGCCTCCTGAAAGAAGTATCTCTATTGCCAATAGCTCTTCATTGTGTGTTGGAAGCAGTTGCAAAAATTTCTAAGCATGCATTTTCCTTGTCCGTGGCCTTGTCAGCAGAGCTTTTTCACCTCTGCAGGGATGTTGCTCTGGACACATTAAGGTTTTTACTAGATGTTACGACTCTATGGTCTAAGAAAAATGTAACAGAAAGAAAGTGAAACCAACAAATCAAGTAAAAATCAACAAGCAATTTATTACTAGATAATTAAAATGAAAAATCAAAAAGTCACTTACAGTAATGTGTTTTGAAATCCTAATAATCCAATAAGAATGATTGTTCTAATCACAAGTCCTAAATATAGAATGTTCCGAATTCACGGCTGTGTCCTTGAATGTTATGATGTGCTAATGGTCTCCAAAGTCCTGATGTACTAGTAATCTTGATGTGCTGATGTCAAAATGAAGTATTCCAAAATATCTGAATAAGTTCACTTAAATTCCAAAATCATCAATTAAAAATCCAAAATCCAAAAGTTTATGAGCACTGTTATAATCCAATGAATATTTAAAATAATTCCTCTCTTAGAATTTGGAATGAATTTTCACAACTGTAATAGCTCTTTACAAGACTGATGGTAATGTCAAACTGAAAAAATGTCCACCAAACATGGTATATATAAAGATTGGTCACATGACAGAATGTTCTAGAACATGAGTCATCTTAATGGAATTTTTACTTGTAAACAAAAATCAACCTTGACCTTCAAATTGAGAAAACATATTGATCAAAACAACCTAATTCAAGGACACTAGTTAAACATGTTTTTCCTGATAACATTAAGATTTAAGCAAATATTAAAGTGAAGAAACATTTATAATTTCCTAAAATATTTATAATATTATATAAACATCATACATAACACTAGGGCACAGTAAGAACCTTTTGAAGGCTGGTCTTTTGGAGGCGGAGACTCTCTTCGGAGGGTTCATTCTCACGATGGCTACTCAGGATTTGAGAGACCAACAACACTGGTCGATTGCATCTGCTCTTGGCTCTTCAAAACTGGCCAAGACGCAAAATCATCCTGACCGCACTCAGGGTCCATCAGCTAAATTCTTTAAAGCTGTGCAGCCACAATCAAAGCAATAACCCCATTTCATAGCTTCCCCTTGACAGTCGGGCCCTAAAAGGTTGCACCACAAAGGCCCAGGGAGGAAGTTCATGGGCCCTCCCCCTTTCCTAAGGACAAGGGTGGACAACCCTAGGGACTCGCTCCCTTTCCTGCAGAGTGTACCTCTTCCATTGGTTCCCATTGGCACCAGACTAAACCTTTTTTCAGAGGCTTGGTCTGTGCATCGGTCGATGGCTGGGTCCTTTCTATCATAAAATATGGCTACTTGCTTCTGTTTTGGGATCTCCCTCCTCTAATAAGGTCTCCCATTTTCTTCCACCAGTTAAATCAGGTGCACTTAAAGGAAGAGGTTTACTCTGTTCTTCTGAAGGGTGCAGTAGAGAGGGTGTTAAATCATCAATCTCCGGCCTTCTACTTTTGGATTTTCCTGTTCCCAAGAAAGGTGGAAAGTCATTATCAACCTTTCCTCCCTAAACAGATTTCTGCTGGAGGAACCATTCAAGATGGAGACCACAGCCTCAGTCAGGAATGCCATAAGACCTGGTGATTGGGTGGTCTCCACTGATCTTCATGATGCGTACCTTCACATCCCTATCTTTCATCCACACAGGTGGTACCTCTGGCTTTTGCTTAGATGGGGAGGTGTTCCAATTTGAGCTCAGCCTTTTGGTCTAGCCTCTGCACCTAGAGCTTTTACCAGGGTCATGGGAGTAGTTGCAGCATATTTAAGTCACTAGGTATCGTAATCCTCCAATATTTTGACAATTGGTTGATCCACAATGGCTCTCTAAAGTCCCTCAGACTTGATCTGTCTTACTGTTGGTCCATAGTGACCAGGCTGGGCCTTCTGCCAAACCTAGAGAAATCAGAGTTGACTCCATCGCAAGATTTTGTCTATGTGTGGATGAATTTCCTCACAAGCAGAGGATTAGTCTGTGTCCCTCGGGACAGAGTAGACAAGATCCAGTCCCTGTTGGTGGCACTGAGAGTAAAGACCACGTCATCAGCTCGTCTTTTTCTCTCTTTGCTGGGGACCTTGAACTCCGCAGCAGACTTGGTTCCCCTAGGCAGGATGCACTTGTGTCCTCTCCAGTTTCATTTTTTGGCAGTGTGGAAACTGAACAGGGACCCTTGGAATGCTCCAATTTCTCTAGGTTTGGATTTCCACCATCATCTGATTTGGTGGGCAAATCAGGACCTGTTTCTGGCCAGAGTCTCCACGCACCCTCCCTTCCCCCCAACCCTACTCATACCTGTTCGCAGATGTGTCAGATTCAGGGTGGGGTGCTCATCTAGAGCCCCAGGACTGAGTCCTCATGGTTCATGGTCCTGAGAAGAATCTACTGTCCACATCAACAATTTGGAAATTAGGGCAGTGTAGCCCCATGGGTGTGTCCACCAAATAAGAAGTCGCTGCATTATGGTCTTCTCTGACATCACGTCAATGATGGTGTACCTCAGGAGACAAGGAGGCACATATGCACCTTCTCAGTGTGGAGGTTTGGAACCCCCTTCCCTGGGCAACTTCAGAAGGAATATTCCCCCAAGTTTGCCACATTCCTGTGTTATGTATGATGTTTATATAATAATATAAATATTTCAGGAAATTATAAATGTTTCTTGATTTTAATATTTGCTCAGACCTTAATGTTATGCATCAGGAAAACATGTTTAGCTATTGTCCTTGAATTAGGTTGTTTACTTAGTATTTGAATTCAAGGACAGTTTTGGTAAACAAGTTGTTGATTCAATTTGAGGTCAGGGTTGATTTTGTTTACAGATAAAACTAGAATTTCATTTAGATTTATGTGTTAAAAGTCACATACACCATAATTTTCTAGAACATTCTGTCATGTGACATATCTTAATATATACCATGTTTAGTGGACAGTTTTCAGTTTCAACCTTACCATCAGTCTTTAAAGAGTCACTACAGTTGTGAAAAAATCATTCCAAATTCAGAGAGAGGAATAATTTAAAATATTCAGTGGATTATATAAGTGCTCATAGACTTTTGGATTTTGGATTTTGAATTGGTGATTTTGGGATTTATGTGAACTTATTGAAACATATTCTGGAGTACTTCATTTTGGCACATCATCACATTAAAAACTACTGGCACATCAGGATATTAAAGACTAGTAGCACATCAGCACATTCAAGGATACCGTAATTCATTTGGAACATTCTATAGTTAGGACTTGTGATTAGGACAGTTATGATTATTGGATTATTTGGATTTTAATTCACCTTACTGAAGTGTCTTTTGATTTTCATTTTAATTATCTAGACAAATTGCTTGTTGATTTTTACTTGATTGGTTTCACTTTCTTTCTGTTACATTTTTCTTAGACCATAGAGTCGTAACACCTGGCAGAAAGAATATTTTGGTGGACAGTCTGTCAAGGAAAGGAAAGATAGTCCTCACGGAATGGTCGCTGCACCAATCCATAGCAGACTTCCTGTTCCAACTTGTCTGGTTGCTTACACCTTCCCACCTTTCAGGGTGATCCCACAGGTTCTACACAAAGTCAGGCACTCCACTGCTCAGCTCATTTTGATCACCCCTCTCTGGCCCCAGCAATCGTTGTTCAATGATCTGCTGGTGGACCATCCCAGGGCCTTACCTCAGAGGAGGGACCTCCTGCCGCAGCACAGGGGCTGTCTCCTACACAACAGCCCAGTTTCTCCAGCTTCATGCTTGGCTCATCTCAAACGATATCTCCACAAAGACAAGTTTTCTATCAAAGTTGCTAAGTGCATCATTCAGTCCAGGAGAAGATCTACGTCTGAGGTGTATGATGCCAAATGGAGAATCATTTGTGATTGGTGTAGTAGAAAAGGTGTAAATCTTAGCTGTCCCTATATAAGCGCAGTGGCTGATTTTCTTCTCTTCCTTTTCGAAGAGAAGCATTGCTCAGTTTTTACTGTTAAGGGTTATTGAGCAGCCCTTTTCAAATTTTCTGAAGGCCTGGCCATCGGGTCAGATTCTCACTTAGCAGACCTGATCAGGTATTTTGAGCTGCAAAGACGATTGTCTCTTGCTCTCTAATGCCTAAATGGAATCTTTCTTGTGTCTTGTGGTTTCTTAATAAACCCCTGTATGAACCTTTGGGCGAAGTTTCCTTTGAGAACCTTACCTTCAAGATGGTTTTCTTGCTCTCAGCAGCATCTGCGAGACGAAGGAGCAAGCTTCATGCCCTATCCATTGAGCACGGCTGTATCAGGTTCAATGGGAATAATGAGTCGGTTTCTCTCCTTTGTCAACGAGGCTTTTTAGCAAAAGAACCCAGCTTCCATTGGTTGTTCCACTCGCGATTGAGATCCCCCGTCTCAGCCGTATCTATGCTGGGGATGATCAAGATAGAATTTTGTGTCCAGTTAGGGTTTGTATGTTTTTATTTGGCAGCCTCTAAAGGGAGAAGGAAAGGTAGGAAGTGTCTTTTTCTCCCCATTAAAGTTTCAACTGATATTTCAGCTTCCACCATTTTTAGGTGGATTGCATTTACTATCAAGAGAGCTTACCAGTCCCTTACAGATAGGGGCCTGTCTTTTATGAAAATTAAAGCCCATGAGGTTTGAGCCATTGCTGCCTCAAGGGCCTATCTAACTCATTTGTCTTTGGAGGATGTGATGAAAGGTGTGTTTTGGTACTCTCGCACTACTTTCTCCACCTTTTACCTTCACTCGTTAGCTCACCAGATTGAAGGCATTTTCTCCTTGGGCCCAATCGTTGTAACAGAAAGTGGCCCATGCGGATTCCATCCCGCATTAGTCTCCTACTTTGCAATGAGGGTGAGTATTCCTTGTGTTTGTTTTTGTTCACCAGTTGTGGGATCATCAGCCTCCTACCAGGCTGACAAATTCAGCTATTCAATAGCAATAGGTATGCTATTACTGATATTAAAATGTAGTTTTTTTTTTTGGGGGGGGGGTAAAACTAATTTTAATGATGTAATACTTACCTGTTGCTATTGCCAGATTCCCTCCTCCCGCTCCGCACTGATGTCCCACTGCTCCCAGTAAAAAGAATGAAGGGAGTATGCATGGGCAGCATGGTGTGGGGTGTCCCAGGTGCATTCCAGTGTTCTGGAACCTTCTGGTTCACCATAATGGGAGGACAAATTCTCGTCATGCGGTTGTGGTATTTTCCACCCAGAAAAGTACCAGCTATATAATAGCAACTGGTAAGTATTACATCATTAAAATTAGTTTTACTCCCCCCAGAAACTACATATTCATTTTGTATGCCTTATTTCAGACAGTGGTAGGGACATGCAGTGTTATCCTTGTACTTAACACCCTTGTTAGGTTTTGTAATTAGGTTTTCAGGCACCGTAATGGGGCATCTGTATTCCATGAACACATTTTTTGTTGTTTTTCTTTTTCTTTTTTGCAATGCATTAACAGGCATTGATTAATTTCAGCAGTGTATGTATATCATTTTACGTCAGTTAAAGATCATAATCAGAAAGTAATAATGATACAAATGTCTGTAACTCATAATGTCTTAAGGCATTATCAAAATTAGTTGGAAATTTAAATTTAGATAAGTGCATATTGAAAATAAGCATATTTACGGCCGTCAGTAATTCAAAAGATAAGTGTATATGCTTTTTTTTGTCGCGCTGATTTTGGTGGAAGCTCGATGCAGCGATCACTTTTGTATTTGTGTGCATGTACTGTACATCATTCACAGCTTATACTGTATTAAGATCAATGTTGAAATGTTTTATATCAAGCTTCATGTGCATGTTTTTTACTTTCTAGCTAAATAAAAGGTGGGCTTGAGAAAAAGAGGATCTCATGTTATTTAGATTTTACTATATGCTATATAAAGAAGCCCACATTTTGAATATTCTTTTCATTGTTTTCCTAACTTGAATGAATACTCTTAGTTGTTTGGATGGTCACTGGGATGTGCTTTTTACTTAATTTACTTCTGCAATACTTGACAGTGTGTATGATTTTTTTTATGAATGCAAGATTCACTGTATGAAACTTCGTTAGCTTTGCATAAAAAAATAATGACTTTCTTTTCTTCTTCAGAATTTCAAGATTGTTCTATAATATTAAAGGAAAAATTCATTCCTTGACCTCCTTAGGGTTTATCAAATTTATAGTCCTTGAGTGTTCATGTTACCTCAGTCAGAAATATATCTTCGCTGACTCAACACATGCTGTTATTTTACCAACCCCAAGTGAGCCCCCTTACTCCTCAATGATCAGATAATTCTATTTATGAAGGATTGCTTTACCAGTGTGAAGATTTCCTCTTGAAAGGTATACCTTTGTATGATTGTAGGAAATCATAAACCCAGATGCTCTTTCCTTGGGTCAAGTACCAGGGGGGAAAAAGCTAGACCTTTTTTTTTCTCCTCTCAGGACCATAATGTGTGTGGGAATAACTGGATAGGCTGGATTATCAGTGTTTATTATTTTGACAGCCAAAATGATGCCAGGAAGCTAATTAATGTCAGTATAATGCTGGAAGCATTTTAAAAATGGATGGCCCAAGCATTTTGGTATAATGTAACCAGCATGCATCTGTAATTTTTTATACAGCTCTTCCTGACTTGGGGAGTGGTGGTCAGTGGTTAGCATGGCCAACTCTTGACTGGAAAGGTACAGGTTCAAATTCTGCTTAGACTTGGCCCGATCATGGTGTGTCTTTGGGCAAAGCACTTTACTCCAGTTGTAACATTTCATGTGTTGATGTGCCACTAAACACTACTCATTCAGTCAATTTAATTTCATCCCAACTTGTTATCTCCAAGCTTTTTTGAACAAAAGGTCAAGATAACTATATTATTCAGCCAGTCTGGATGTGCATGTGTGTGTGTTCTTGCATGAGTTCATGGATATGTAATGCTTGCATGTACATGTGTATATCCTCCTACACTGTTCAAGATAGGGATCTAAAAGTTTGGGATATGATTTGGGGTGGTCTGCAGATGTGCACAGTGGTTAGAATATGGTCCCTCTGTGGGGGGTGCATCTTGAGTGGGTTGGTACGTTTAGACAAGTGACAGTTGTTAGGACAATTTTCTCAGTTGTCTGCCTTCCATTATACATATAAAAGTTGCAAAGTGTCCCCACCCCACTTCACCAAACTCTCAAGGTCTGTCCCTAGGAAATGAATATATTTTTTATACCACTGCATATCTCTATGACACCCATCAATCATAGCCCAAAGTTTAAATAAAAAACCTCCTGCCAGAATGTATGCATGTCCAGAAAGGCAGGATCACATAATCCCTGTGTTTTCATTGAAAGCCTGAGGATGAAAACAAATATTGGATTTTCAACATGTCCAATCATGAATATTACATAAAGGGTCATGCTGCTTTTAACATGAATCAAAAACACCTTTTTTCTGCTTTTGTAATACAACACTCATCAAATTTGATATGTCTGACAAAATCAGTATCGATTGAACTAAATCATGTGCAGTTTAAAGGGAGGTGGTAAGGTTGACAAATATATTATTGTTCATTATCTACACAGGAAAGGACAATTCACTTTTGTTGATTGTTGTTTTCCTATAAGTTGTCCCATTTTAATGAAGTCAGCGCTGAAGCTAAATGTTATTTTTCTACTGTCTTTGCTTATCTAACTGTGATGGCAACTTAATGTAATTCAGAAGACCTTCTGTGAGGAACTCAAAGTCATTCCCTTTCTTTTAGTCCATATTGTCATCTTTGTAATTGTTGTCAGGACCAGATTTGGGTGTGGGTCACCCAGGCATCAGCATGGGGTGTCAGTCTCTGGGTGTAACAGTTGAACAAATGGAGGGGGATGCCGAAGATGCTCCTTGCCTGGGGTACCATTTGGTCTAGGGTTGGTCCTGATTGTTGTCTTCATTGAGCCAAAGGATGAAGGTTTGAATTATTCATCTCGGGGGCTTTCTAACAACATAAAAATGTTGCAATTTGTTACCACATTTTTTCTTTTTTAAAATGAAGAAATGCCATAAATGTGGAAACCTGTGTGGTTTACTTTTTTTTAAATTATCAAGACCTGGTCACAAAGTGCAAAACTTTAACCTCACAAAAATTCATATCGGCACAATCTAAGAGCTGTAATAGAAGAAAGTAATAATTTAAAAAATTGCGAGATCACAACAGCCAAACATGTAGTTTTGTTTTAACTCAGACATTCATTCAGATTTGTTTAATGAAACATTTCCAATGTATGCTATTCAGCTTTAGTAATCGCTTTCACAGAGATGCTTGAAAGCAATTTCATTTTGTTGTCACAGATCCCTAATGCATTGCTATTTTGTACACGTGGTTATACAATTTTCAGGCAATGTTGATTTTGTTGCCATGATGATCTATTGTTGAAATACACTGTATAATGAAACCCACATTTGCCTTATAATATTACTTTCTGTCTTTAATTTTTATGCCCCTTGGTGACACTATGACAGTGGTACCACAGGGGCTTGTTCTGTTACCTTTGTCCTTCCAACCATCACACCTTAGTTAAGTTCATTTAAGGTACTGTGGTGAAGCATCTGTACTATTTTTTCTACTTTTTTTTATGTCCGCCATAAGGCAGATAAGATTGTTATGATGTTGTCTGTCAGTTACCAATTTCATTTCCACACAATAACTCAAGTTCTCCACAATCTACAGGTACCAAACATTGTGGATGGCTTGCACTTGGAGTTAAGAAGATCCCTATCGATTTTGGGGTCAAAGGTCAGGGTCACTGTGACTGAATAAAGGAACATGGTTTCTACACAATAACTTGAGTTTTCCACGACCTACATTTACCAAAGTTTGTGGATGGCTTCCACTTGCAGGAGGAAACCTATTGATATGGGGGGGGGGGGGGCAAAAGGTCAAGGTCAGAAGAAAGAAGAAAAATTGTTTGTGGTCAAGAACTTGAGTTTTCCACCATCTGAGGTGAGTTACCAAACTTTGAGCAGGGCTTGTACATGGAATAGAGAAGAAGCTTTTCAATTATGGGGTAAGGTCAATCCGACTGAAAGAAGAAAAATGGTTTTTGCCAAAAAATATTTCATTTATCTTTGTAGAGGACTATAAACTATGGGATGGGCATATAATGTACCATTTATGGTACTCCTGTTTTTCCTCGTTGTACCTTGTGTATAAATCTATTGCTGTCACTAAAACTGGAAGATAATTTTGTTGTTCTTCATCATATGGGATATATGGAAACTGTTTGGTCTATTTTCTGTAATTTTCCACTTGATTTAGCTGCCTAGCTGGGGTGGAAGATAGTAGGCAGACCCCCTTTTACTGTTATCTGTGAGTTGTGAAATCTCTCTGGCACACACCCAGCTTTTGAAAGTACCAAATGTATACAAGTCAGTCCTTTCCACAGTATGTATCTCTTTCTAAAAATAGGTGATTATGCTGAAAGGTCTATTTTTCTTAAGTTTTATAACTGACTGAAATCTTCACATTCTTTCTGACTTGCATAAGATTTCGTCAATACATTATATCTCATTGGGGCACTGGGATATCGATTGGCAATTTCCGGTCTCTCTTATGTACAAGTTCATGGTCCAGTGAAGTAGTTTTGGAGGTCTCATGTGCTGGTTTTAAATGCTTTTTTTCTTCTTCTTCACTTAAGATATTTTAGAATGATTTATATAATGATGTTTGGCAATCACTTGGAATAGGCCTTTTCTTGAGAAATTGTGTGAAAAAACTTGGAATTCCAAATTTTTGTGCTCTTTCTCGAGAAACTGCATGGTGAGGCTTTTGGCGTGTTTTAAAGTCAGACTTGATCAGAAAGTATCTTTAGAGATTTTCATCAGTATAGAGGAATAAATAATGCCTCGCATGATATAAATTTATAACATTAGACTCATGAAAATGTTGACATTTTGTCGATTTGTGGGGACAAGTGCACATCAATCATTTGTCCTTTTCGAAGGCAATATTTGGCCTCTTACACAATGTCAACATCCTCAGCATGTTTTAAATTCTTGCATGATGTCTGCATGCCATTTTTGGGAATGTAGGCCTAACAAGAATATTTTTTAGAATTATTGTGTCTGTGTGTTTCTTTGTTGCTTTTTATTTATTTCAGAAGCTGCATTAGTTATTTTTAATCATTTGGGCATAAAAATGATATTATGAAGGTAGGAAAGGCGTATAGGGACTGTTATTATTGACCTGTGGAGACATATTTCTCAGTTATGAAGCCTGTTCAGAGTTGTTGCATGGTCCATGCATGCCATTTTTATCAATTTTGGCATTTGAAAAAAAATATTTGGAAGGTATTTCGAGTCAAAAGGGACTGTTGCTATCATCCAGTAAAGACATATTTCATAATTATGAAGGTTAGTTGTTGCATGATATCTGTTCATATTAATTTATGTTTGTTTCATGGGGTAGGGTGTTGGTTTTTATAAATAAGGTGATTTGTGACTTATCTAGAAATCATACTGTCTAAAAAAATTATCGTGGATAGTACCGTGTTTGTTTTTGAAAAATTATTTTGTCTTGTGTTAATTCTTATGGCATGAAAATAAGGTTGTTTGTGGATATGTTGTAGTGGTTCAGTTAATATGTGGTAAGGTGTTAGGTTTTTGAAAAAAAGATTTGGCAGTAACCTTGGGCTCATGATTGTTAATAATTTATTTTGTTTCATCTAAGGAGGGGGTAGGGTATTTAAAAAAAAAAAAATGAAATAGGCTGTTTTTTGGTATGTCATAGTGGCTCAGCAAATATGGTCCGGATACTACTTATGTGTGATGGTATGATTGTGACATGTTATATTGGATAGTCCATAAGTGTTTGAGGGAGCATTACTTATCCCTACCTTCCCTCCTCTGTTTGGTTTGTAAAGGGTGAGTGTTGGGTAGTGAAGGTGGGTGAGAATAGTCAATAAGTGATACTCTTCATGACTCTACCTCCTACTTTACCCCATTCCTTACACGTCCGTTTGTAGTTTTGTGGTTTGTAGGTGTTCGTGAGTCAGGATAAGTCTTGGTCAGTCAAAATAGGTGTTGATTCGTGGAATTCCACCATGTTAAATCCAAATAAGGCCCATAAGATCATCTTATTTATTTACATATAGACGTTTTTAACATTACATTTACAATAGAACTCATAGGGCATAGGGTCATATTCAATGTTAAATTCCCATAGATTCCTACAGGGTCATACTTAAAGTTAAATTCCCATTGATCCCCATAGAGTCATACTTAATGTTAATTCCCATCGATCCCCTTAATGTGTGCTACTGTATATCCCATATCATCCCCCGTAACTACATATATGTTTATAATACATGTAGTAATCCAAAATTATATGCAAAACATTTGTAGTAGTATTTATATGTCTCAATCAAAATGAATTTAAAACAGATTTATTTCAAAATTTAATTAATAGAAAAGTTTCAAAAGTTTTGATCATTATTGTCTTATTTAACAAGGCATTGATAGGGTTTCTAGATGCAAATATCAAAATTCATATCATGTTCATATAGATGACATTATCTTCATAATTCATAAGTGTATCTTAACAATTTATTGGTGTCATTTTTTTATTAATTTAAGTTATTCATTTAATATATTCAGTATGCTCTTAACAATAATTGTATCAATTTCATGGCAACAGTCATGTATAAAAGGTATAAATTCTACAACTTAAGTAATTTTTCAAGCTCCAATTTAACAACCTATTATAAAATTCATGTAAAACTAATGAAAGTAGAGAAAAGCAAATTACCTGGTGCTTTAATTTCTACCGATTCACCTACATCTTGGCACATAAAATTAAAACTTCATGTTTTCCATCAAGTATATTAAAATACACTGTTCACGTAATTCCGAGTAACAGATTTATTTGTAGTTTTATTGTTAGTATATTTTTCACTCAAAATTAAAAAAGAAAAAAAAATCCGTTTCAACATTCTTCTTTGTCAGTATACTCACGGAACTAACCAGGGGGCTCCAGTCTATTTATATTGCCTCGCATGGTCTTGCAATTTCTCGAGAAAGAGCGCAACAATTTGCGATTCAAAATTGTGTCATTATTCCAAGTTGTCACCCAACAATGATAAGACCATCCCCAGCTTTTCACAAAATTTAAAAGGAAGGTCCATGGGCCAGTAATTAGAAAAATATTCAGGTTTAACACTGGACTCAAAACTTTGGGCAATGTGTTTTTTCTCTCTTGTCAAAATAGGGTGAACTGATGGGTACAAGTAGGGAAAGGAGATCTAATACAAGAGGTGAGAAAGATTCAAAACCCTTCACATGTATAAACCCTGATTATGTCCATAATTTACTATATCCAGATAATGAAGTACTCATACCTTACACTTCATAAGGGTATTTTAATTCATTTCATAAGATTTGTTTTATCCATGTCCATAAATCATGTCCTACACTATTTGCCAAACATTTCAAATGTGGATGAGGAGGAGGAGCTGTCACTGAGTAGGGACCTGTGATAAGAGATATATGGTAAATCTGCCTCCCCAGTTTGCCCTCATCTCTTACACAGGCTATGATATTGGCAGATGCAAAAGGCCAATGGAGTTGAAGTGTCACTCAGAGCAGCCTCTGTAGCATTGTGGTTGTAGGTGCCTGTAGTGCTTCTCTCAGCTTCTTATATCCTTCACCATCACAGTGGGTGCCAATTTCTCAGTATTACAGCCAGTGCTGCATTGGAAATACATAATACTTCAGAGGATTTATTCTGTTGTAGCTCTTGAGGTTTTCTCCCAAGTGGCAAATGAATGGATCTGTGTAAACGATTGTGGATATAAAAACTAGGTATGTTTGTCTATTTTTTTGTCTAATTGCTGTGCTTGGTCTACACTTGATTACAACTTGCAGTGTCTGCCATTATGTAGAAAAGCATTTTGTTCCTATGTTCTGTGATGAATGGCAGGCAGATTTTGTTGTGAAGGCTCTGAGATATTGGTTGTGTTTACAGCAGAGAAAGTGTAAAAACAGCCAAGGAGTGCAAAAGCTTTTGGGCAAGTTTTCAAATCTGAAATCAAGTAAATATCTTAGTGTGCCAGACTTTGATCCTGTTTAAAACAGATTCAAGCTAATTATACCATCAATGATAAGAGAATTTTACGATTTGAGTTAATAAAAGCTGGAAGACTGTTACCTTGAAGTGTTATTAAATTGTAGAAACCAACTGCTTTTAGCACAGAACTTTCCCCAGGGATTTTACCAAAATGGCAACTGAAGATTTGAAAGGCAATGGCCACCCCCCCCAAAAAAAAAATAAAAAAATAAAAAAATTAAAGATACTTACCAGAAGTCAGACTAAACATTAGTTTTATAAATAAGTACGTACATTGTATGTATTTTTCACTAGTTTTCATAGAATTTTATAATGTGTTTGTCATTTAATCTTTTTGTGAATTTTGTAAGGAATAGGTTTGTTACTGAATTATTTTAAGGGTTCTCAGAGGCCGACAAGGAGTCCCTACTGTTCCAGTTTAAAAAAACTTCAAACTTATGAAGAATTCCCCTTTTTAGCAGTTTTATCAAAACTCTTATATATTTTGTTGCTAATTTGTCTTATATTTTCCCAGATGATGGGTCCAGGTACCATTCTGATCACCTTAGAAAAATTCCTGCAATGCATGTAATCATTATAAAATTTGTCTATGGCCATTATGAATAGTAGATGTATGTACAAACTAACCTAGTGTGTAGTACTGAAAGCTAAGTAAGTCAAGTTGAAAATGTGAACATTTATTTTCAGATTTTGCAAAAGAATTTTCAATAATGAATGTAAGTTCTGGATTTCTTCACATTTTGCAATGGAAAAAAAAAGAGAACAGACAGTTTTTGGAATTATGTAATGGGATAGCTTTCCCTGTGGAATATTGAAGTGATTATGCGGATTGCTTGCTCATGTATTGAAACGTCTAGCTATTTTACATTGTTGATAAAAAAAACTTTTCTTTTTGCTGTTTGTCAGCTTTAAATATTTTCTTTCTTTGTGTAGATTTTACACACACACAAGAAAACTCAAACATGACACAAAGCAGGAGCAAGAACTGCATGTTGGTACATAAAATTGCTGCCATTTATCAAGACATATATTCATGATTTATTCTGCCCTGGATTTGCAAATATTTTTGCTGAAAACTTTTAAATAATAATATATTTAGCAATTCATTTTAAAGCAATTTTTCATGGCTTCCATGATCTCTGAATTTTGCTAACTAGAGAGCCATCACAAATATTCACACTTTTAAAATGTTTTGTTTCCCCACCCCAATCCACCCCAGCGCATTCAGAATTTGAAACCTAAGTTGTCATCTGCTCCTTCTCCAAAAACATACCATATTACCCCTCCCAGTTGGTGTAGATGGGGTTTAGGTTACAAAGAAAGGTCAGAATTACCTATGAAAATGTTGCAGTTACCTTGATCTGGACACCCTCCACCTCTGGGGGCTGTATCAGGAGCTGAAAACCTTTGTTCTTATTTTTTCATCCTACTGAAACATCCCACTGAACATGATCACTTCAGAGCCTATTCTACGACGTACGATTGTGGGATTCACACTGGTTTCTGAAAATATTGCGCCAAAACATAAACTGAACACATGAAAATCATACATCATGTATTCAATTCCTACCATTATTTTTGAATTGAATCCCACCTGTATTCAGAAAATTCCTGTCTTTTTTCCAGTGGAGGGGTTAATTTCCCCCAGAAATGTTCAGTTTTAGAATAGATCCTGTCACTCTTTCACAAACAATGTAGATGGAATTCAGCTTACAAGGAAAACTGTAACAGAGGGATAGACAGACACATGGACACACTGATGGATGGACAGACACATGGACACACTGATGGATGGACAGACACATGGACACACTGATGGATGGACATTACAAATCACAACATATCAGCAAAAAATGCAGATATAAAAAGTAGATCTTAAATTTTGGCATTGGAAGTTTATGTAGGTCCTGTAGTTGCCAAAAATGATACTTTGCACCAAAATGTGCCCTTCAATCAAGAAAGTACCGCTTTTGTAAAAGGTATGTATGTAATATACATGTAGGGTTTAATGGCACATCAAGACAATCAGGCTATATTGTGCCAGTTGAAAGTTAAGCTAAAGAAATGTAAATGTAACAATTACTACAAAATTTAGGAGGATAAACAGATCAAAATAAATGTAAACATATACACGTACTCCTAAAAGGTAAATTCCTTTAAAGGTATGTACAAAAAGTAGAATCCCTAAAATATAACGTCAGAAATATAGGATAAATATGTTAAAATTCTTTAATTAAGATATCAGATAAAAGATTAAGGTAAAAATTGTAAAATGCTTAAAATATGGGGTCACATTTTTTTATATATATAAACAGATTCTTTAAAAAATTCCAAGATTTTACTTGGTGGTACATCATCAGAAAGCTCATTGAGTTCACATCAAACAGCTTCTGTCTCACAGGGTGGAAGTTGATACACTCACCAGGAATGTTTTATACTGTCAGTGGACACTTAACATGGAAATTTATAATATTTGAAGGTATGGACTCTGGTCAAGGGTCAACCATCAGGAGGTATGCACAGTGGTGGCACGACTGGTGGTTGGAAGGGGGCAATTGCCCCCAGGCGCCTGGCCAGGTGGGGGTGCCGTTGGGAGCTTTTTTTTTTGTAATTGTAACCAGGGTGTAGAGGGGGGGGGGTTGAGGTTGGCAACTGACATAAAAACTGTTCTCTGTGGCAAAGTAGGGGTGCCACTAAAGAACATTGACCCCGGGTGCCTCGAACCCTCGCACCACCACTGGGTTTGCATGTGTGTCTCCTGTATGTTAGTGACACAGAACCACCTCATCCCTGTGATTTGTTCGATTTGAGGGATGCCAGACTCCAATGATGGGTTTCATGTTCTAAAGCTTCTTTTGTGGAGTTTTCATTCCACATATTTTGCCAAATATATAGAACATGCAAATTTATTCAATAATTTGAAGTCACTACATGGACTCTTCCATTCAGTAATAGGTAAATGTGGAGCAGCTTTGACTGCTTTATCTTGCTTTGGTTACCCTTAATATGAATGTGACAAGGCAGCCAACAGTACAAAATCCTTTTTTTCAGATTTTATGAGCAAATCATTTTTGAATGTGCTATCAAATTTAAGGTTTTTGCAGGGCTTTCAGCTTTGAAAGGGAATCCAAAAAGATTATGGAATTTGTTGTTTGGAAGGTTTCAGTGCAGTTTACATATTTGAGTAAGACTCCCATTTCTACATTAAAAATGGAAGGTCTGTTTTCCTTGTAATCTGAACTCCATTTACACTGAGTTAGGGAGGGTGTTCATATGATTTGGTATGATGTTTCACTAAGATGAGTAGATGACAGCAAAGGTTTGCAATGAAATGCAGCCGCAGGTGAGGAGAGGGTGTAGGTCAAAGATAATATTTCATAGATGATATGGACTCCTAACCATAACTCCATCTACACTGAATAAGAAGAATGATCATATCTGGTAAGAAGTTTCGCTCGGGTGAGTGGATGACACCGAACATTTTAGATCCTACATGCAACCTTTGGAATGGGGATGGGGATGAATGGGGGGGAGATATAATAAAATAAAAAGTGTGATGGCTTCCATCTCTTTGTAAATGTACTGCTTTCAATTCTATGACAAAAAATATGGAATAGAAACTAGCACATTTCTATAGAGGTACATGTATTTTAGTTATCTGGAGAGAGGAATGGAGGGCCCCATTTGGGCTACTGAACAACATCAGCCTAGAGAACCATATGGTTTGTGTTGTTATTTGGAGCAAGTTAGCCAGAAAAAAAAAATTATATCAGGGCCTGTACAGACAAATCTACACTAATGAGTACAGCTTAAGGCAACTTTTTCCCAGATGGTACAGCTGTTCTGTTTGTAACAAGAAATACAATCACTCACTTACAATGTGCAGTGCAGCTTGAAAATGGAAATTTATATTAAAATCATCTGTGTGGCATGTGTTCAACCTTATTCCACAGATCATGCTCAGTGATCCCTGTTTCTATTTCAAATGGGAGACTTTTTTGCAGTTAGTAAGCGACCATCGGGGGTGGGGTGGGGTGGCTGAGATTTTTCTTTGAGCAGGTGTGCAAGGGTCGAAAAGCTTTTTTTAATACCTGGGTCTCAGACCTTTGAATAGATTTTTATGCTGGATCTGGCCCTATAGTACCTAGGTCCCAATATTTCATTGAAGTTACATTAAACGTGATACTGGAGATATTATTCTGTGTAGTTCTTGGTTACAATGGTAAATATATTTTCCTTTTAGATCCCACTGTTTCATTTCTCATTTCTGCCTATATCTTCATCAGTGATTCAGTTGAAATGAGTCTGTTAGACTTTTGGTGGGTAAAGATACCTGTCTCCAAAGGATCCTGGATCTTGGGCTTAAGGAATTTTCAGCTCCAGTGAATCAAGGTATAATTTATTTTTCATTTCCTATCAAAGACATGGTGACATGGGACATAGTTTTTTGTTGGTTTTAACAGCACTTTTAACATCTTATTGGCTATATCATGCTGAAGAAATGGGAGCTAAGTGCCTTTCCCACTGACAAATTGAGGCAGCCTACCCGGGCTGGCCTGGGCAGGTATTGAACCTGCAACCCTTGGATTATGAGTCCAGTGCTCTATCTACTGAGCTACCATGTATTCCCAACATGGGACATAGACAGAAGGAAAAAAAAAGTTTTGAGTGGTTTTATCATCTTATGCCAAAATTTGATAAATTGTGTAAAATTGGGGGATGGCCTTATTATCATGTATAAAGCCTTTTCATTGGAGAGTTTTGGTTAGGATGATGAATTCCGTCTACTGGAGATTGTACATTCCTTCAGATCAACTGCAAGAAATATGGTCCATATTTTTATAGAGTAGTCAACAATCATAAGTTGAAGTAAAGTGAAAAAGAACACACCCTGGGGAACCTTTACTGCTGTGTGCACTATATGGAACTGTGGTGTTTAATATAACTCACTGGTTATTATGTTTATAGTATGTCTTTAGCAGTGTTCTAGATAGAAATAGAGGGGCACCCTGCTCCTCTGTCCCCACTGTGCATCCCTCTGCCCCATTCAGTGTTCCCCTCTGCCTTCTTAAACTGCAAAATTAGTGACTGTATAAACACTATGCCTCATGTATTAAATTCGTTGTTTTCATTGTTTCGCAAACTTGAATCACTTGCTTGATTGATTGCAACTCACAATTTACTTGGATTCAACACAAAGTGGCAGGTGTATATTCATGCATGAACTTAAACATTAAGATCAAAGGGCATTACTGCAAGTGGTCCGGTTTAGAAATGTCTATATTAATGAAATTTCACTAATGCAAAGATGATATCGGATGTTTACAGTACACACAGGAGTGTAATTCAGTTGGTTGACACTCAAACTTTTTTGCCTAGGTCTTTTAGCGACTGACCATTTAATTTTCAGTGGTGTTTGTTCTTAGGGGAGACTGGGATTTTCTTTCAAGCTGAAATATTTTTTTCTTTTACCTCAAGATAATGTATTATTTTTTCAACTAATATGATGGATATAATACCATTTGGGGAGGGGGTGCTATAAATCGGCAAGAATATTCTTAAGGCTATTTTTAAAAATATCCCAGGCCTCTCCCCTCCCCATTATTTCAGCTGCAATATACAAGCAGTACTAGAGGTAGTCTTTTGACTGTACATATCAAAGTATTGGAAATTATTATACAATGCATTCATTCTTCCTCTTTTGGACTACTGTTGCACAATTTGGGGAAATACAACTGATAGCAATATTGAAACAATCCACAAACTTCAAAAAAGGGAAGCAAGAATTATCCTATATTTACCATTTGATACACCTTCCAAAATTCTATTCTTGGAATTGAAATGGCTGAAATTTAAATACAGCTTAGCCTACCACAAGTCATTATTAATGTTCAAAGTTAAGAATGAACATTGCCCTCAATATTTGTATGGCATGTTTCAAAGTCAGAAGAACAACACCAAGGACCTAGATTGAGATCAATTACAAATAATCCGTGCAGAATACCATTTCCAAAAACAAATACTTTTAAAAAATCACTTGCTTACTTTGGTGCTTTTTTATGGAATGAACTCTGCATAACCATTAGATCAGAAACAAATCTAAATGTGTTCAAAACAAAATTGTATAACGATTATCTTGAAGGTAGTTGTCATTTTAAATATTGAAATACATGCCCTCCAGTTTGCTCTGTTAATGCATATCATATACACTTGTGCTTTTATACTTAATGTATCCTGAGGGCCTCAAGGGGGGGGGGGGAGAATAGTATATTATACTAACTGAGATACCCTCATAAAATAAAGTGTTTATTATTATTATTATTATAGTTAAAGAGTTTTCTTGACTATTCCAGATTTTTTGGGAATAATATTCTTCCAGATCTGACTTCACTTGCTGACCATTCTGCATAACTCTCATCATATCCAATTAACTTCTGCAAGTTTTAACAGTTACATTAGTCACACAAAATGGAGTCATGGTCAATTACACACATCTGTGCACATGATACTACATCCAGATTCAAGGTTCAAACTGGTCTTTGAAGCAGCCCCAATGGTCATTTGATCCCTACTGACACTAGATCAGGTTTGTGATAATTCAAATAGTTATTTCAGAATTACAAAGGAGATTAATTAGAACTTTGACCAGATTTTCAACCATTACAAAGTAGTGCATCCTGAAACAGTAGTAATCTGTTTTACTCAAGGACTGGATTAGAGATGTTGCACTGTGTAAAGAAGGAAAAGTTGAACTTAATTTGAAGGGTAAAGACTTAAGCCCCTTCAGTCCTCCTAGCTTAGCAACTCTGGTTTACACCTTCACCCCCCACCCCTGAAAAATTTGCCAATATTTGATATATACATGTATTTACTAATCAAGGATCTTAGAGAGAAGTTGCTACCTGTATTAGTGCCAGTATCAGCAGCATGTTTGTAAAATTCCAGATCTGGACAGATAAAAAGCAATCAGAATGTGTTTCATGGATCAGTTCATTGGACGTGTGCTGTCATCTTGAATCATTGCAGTTTAAGAGAATTGTGTGGTCTTTTAATGTGTGCCATGTTTTCCACAGGGGTTTATTCATTTTTAATGAAAAAATACCTTTGGTCTTTTGAGTGTAATTATTGGTGAGATAATGAAAAAGCAGTTGGTAGGTAACACAACCATCAAGATCAGGAAATAAAATCTAACACAACCATCAAGTTCAGGAAATAAAATCTAACACAACCATCAAGATCGGGAAATAAAATCTGAAGTCTCACATTGTTCATAAACTCTTAACATGGGATTAGTTTGATTTTTCCAGACTGAAGGCAAACCCAAATGAAAGGTTTTGGATTGACTCCATTTATTGAATTTGTATCTCTTGTTACTTATGGCTACTTAAGTCTGTGTAAAAAAAATTTTCTCTTGTTGCTATTGTTTTTGTTGATCTTTGAATTTGATTTTTTCAATTTTAATGCATGGAAAAATTGTCGCTTGCATTTGGACCCACAACTTCAGGGTTCAAGCATCAACATCAGGGACCTTTCTAGAGGTCATCAGGGCTGAAAATGGACTCCTGTCCCAATAATCCAAAGGTGACTCTCTTAAGCAAGTTTAAGTGTATTCTGTAGTACACAATTTGTTACTGTTCCTGTCACCATGGATACTGTAAAAGTGTTTACATTTGTAAGTACTTATTTTTCCACCCATTTGACTTACGGCCTGTCAGAAAGATCTGAGATTATTTACCCTATCTAGAAGATTCATTTTTACAAAATACGTTTTTTCCTGTCTTGTTGGCCTCCAAAATATTATCCATATTTCATATTTGTTTCAGCAAAAAAGGATTTAGACTATATCCTTTGAAGTTTTGTTATGTGTGATTCATCTAATATCCAGAAAAATAGATTTACATGTAGCTTATAAAAACAGGTTTACAATTCATTTTCAGATGTCTATGTAAGCTGGAAGATTTGATAAGACACCAACCAAGTTTTTTCGCCCTACTGGTCATAGACCAGAAGATCTTATGGGATGGTCTGTTGTCTGTTGTCAGTCTGTTAGCACAAGGTTGTTATCACTACTTCTCCTAATGAAAATGGTGCCAGTCTGACATACAATATGGCCACCACAGCAGCCATCTTGAAAATCTTCTTTTTAATATCAGTACTACCATACCTATTGTTATTGCATAGCTAGGACTTTCCCGGGAGGAAAATACCCCGACCGAATGACAAAAATGTTGTCCTCCCATTAGGATGAACCAGAAGCTTCCAGAATACTGGGTCATCCCTGCATTAGGACCCCGCACATACTAGCGGCTAAAACACGGTATTGGTGCTGAGAGTAGTCTCACTCACTTAAAAAATTGAAATGTTTGATAGAACATTTCAATGAAGCTCATTATATACCCTAGGGTGTCCCCTAGTCAGATCAAGTTAGATTTAGCTTGAACATGCATGCGATTTTGTTTAACCATTATTTCAATTCATTGGTATAACAACAGTTACAGACACTACACTTGGTGTATAACATGCAAGAAAAACAGCATGAAAACTTTAAAACTTTATTTTTTTTTCACAGTAACATCAGTAACAGGATATCAACATTTAAAGTAAACAACATAACTGGAAGTGGTAAACAACTTAATAACAAAATCAAAACATCTATGACAAAGGTATCACTAAGAAAAAAAACCTAACCATGAAACTTTTGCATAACAAACATAAAAGACATAGAATAATCTTATTTAGGCATTTATCTAACACCAAGAAGAATATTTAAACAAACAAAATCATTAATACTGGCCAAAAGTATTGCAAACTTCCATAAGAGTCAGAAGTACATTGTCCATAAAATTGGTTACAGACACTACAAAACTATAGCATTTCAATACAGCTGCAGAACCATACATATCTCCATAAAATTCACTTCAAAAATAATTCAACATGAACACATTGACTAGAATTATTCATTAAATGAATGTTGATTAGTTAATAAAATGATAAAAACACATTGTAACAGGTATATGTCCAATACTTATGTTAAAATTATGAACTGGTAAATAGCACTTGAAAGTTTAATACTAAATAGTGTTTGTAAGAGTAAAATATTGAAGTATAATGAATGTTCAATAAATCATAGTCACTAAAGTATTGTTCAACCCAAGGTGCTGACTCAAACACAGACCCATATGTGATTGATCTTAAGGTTACAGACACTACACATTAAACCTTGACTTTATATTGTCATTTCAAATAGAAGTGCTTATGATTTTTTTCCAGATTTGACTTGAGCTTAGACAATTCAGCTGCATTAAACTTGAAATGACCCCTTTCATTGACTATTTGTGGAGCTTTTACCCTGTACAAGATAGCATCTAGAGCCTCTTGTGAATAATCATCTTTTTCAGGCCAAACATACATGTTGCCAGACTTTCTCATGTATTTAAGTCTAACTTCGTTATGAAGAATGTCTATTACTTCTGCTAAGTATACATCTAGAGGTCCCTTCTTTGGCTTAAGTCCTACAGCAACAAATTCTCCAGGGTGGTATTTCTCTATTGGTTTCTCTGTGTTGGTTGGTGCTTTTTTGTCAACTTTGATCTTCTTTGTCACAATGTTTTGTCTTTCTGTTGACTTCCGTTTCTTATTAGGCTTTTCGCTTGTTGCTGAGTTATGATCTTTCTGGTTACTTCCTTGTTTTCTTTTCTTGTCATTATTTTCTATTGTTGATGGATTCTTGTCTTTAAGTTGTTTTCCTTTCTGACTTAAATTATCTTTATTGAGTACTAACTTTCTCATTTCCCAGGCATTAACATTTTCGCTGAAGTTGCATCTCCCGTCAACCTTCATGCATTGCTCACAATAACAGCTCAGATTTCTTATGCTCAGTTCATAATCATTGCTTCCTGACTTTACAGCATGTAATTTTCTTGTACCTTGCAGTGTTTGCACATCAGTTTCTTCTCTATTTCTCTCAACATCTTTAACAAGGATGAACTCCCTTCTCGAAACTGTTTTAGCTTCATTATCTGTATTTTCCATTTTCAGTTTCTCTGTACAGAAATGATATACATCTTCTGCACAACCTATCACCTTTCTATTGCTGATTACAGCTCTGTAGCAAGCATTCTTGACTGTCGCACCGAGACCATCGCAAACACTCTTTCCATGTGATGTTTCGAAATAATTTCGTGTTACAGATGGCTTTTTCCTCAGACTTATGTCAGCAAAGGCTTTCTTCCCCTTATACTGGGCAGCACAGCCATCTGTCCACTCATGGATCTCCTTTACTTTCACACCTTTCATTTCTTCACGTTTTTTCCTTCTTAATTCTTGTTGAAGATTTGAATCGGAAAGTGATTGCTGTTTTTTTAGTAGTCTTGCATCTTTTCTTCTTTCTCTATCAACCCTTTTTAGCTCCTCATGTTTCGCCTTATTTTCCCTCTGTTTTTTTCTCCAGGCTTGTACCTTTAGCCTCGTCTTCTCCCTTCTAGCTTTAATCTTCTGTTCATCTTCTTCTGGCTTATCTTTGCTTCCTAAAAGCAAACAACTTCATTCTCATTTTTGTTCCTCTATGTATACGGATGAAATTTAGACTTTACAAAACATACTTGTAATGAGTACGCAATATGCTTTCATACATAAGCAAACTGGAATAACCTGTAGATTCTTAAAGAAAAGTATCTGATTGAAAAAGAAATAGCATAAAACCTGATGATTATTCAATGTTCTAGCATTTACAATGATTGCACACTTTCCTTAATAATGTAAACAACAGTCGGGTCAATTCACATGTCTAGTAGTGTCTGTAACCATTTGACAATATCAGCAATGTATCCAATACTAAGTCTGAGCTCATTGAATTCTCATAATATTTCTGTTTGAATTTACTAGTCTAATGATATGGAATGCAAAAATACTCAGTTTCAATTGCATATTGTAAGAAATCACTGAAAATGTTGCCTGTTATCAGAAATCTAGATGAAAGAAACTATAAATATACCAAAATATTACAAATTGCAGACAGACAATATGTCAAAATTTAGCCTTACACATCAATACTGTAATAGGAAACATAATTTGGCTTCATTTTTTTTTAAAAAAACAGGGATAAAGTCATAGACAGTATAAAAAGGGGATATTGGTTACAGACACTACAATTTAAGAGTGTGGTTTACCATTCAATACAAACTTACCAGAGTTGTTCCCAGAGGTTTGCTTTTGTCGTCTTCCCATGTCTTAGGGATGTACCATGGTAAAGAACAGAAAAAGTAATTAGGCAGCTTCTTCTAGGATAAGAAATTCAGGTTACATTGTCTTGTAGTAAATTACTCAAACAGACAGTGCTGCAAGAATGATGCAATATTCAATCAAGAGAGTTATTGCATCACTTTTTTGCTCTTGGCTGCAGAGGTAAATAGATGATGCAACATTACATCACATAAGATGGAACTTTCTATTGAGAAAAACAATGTTTTAATGACAAGTAGAACAATACTTTTATCTTTCATTTTTATACCTGTTTGTGTAGTGTCTGTAACTTTTTTTATTGAGTTGCTGTTTTTTAATGGTACAATACAGCACCACCAATTTTGGCCAACTTGGACATCACATGGATACACATGAGCCTTTGTAGGATTTATACTTTTCCATAATGAAACAACAAAATTATTGCCATATAAACTTGTAAAGGTTACAGACACTACAAAATTTAGAACTGGAAAGTTTGACAAAGAACAAGCTCTCAATCGAATATCTTGGCTAGCCATGTGATTTAAATGGTTTTACTACTTATTATAATATAAAGTCGAGTTCTAGATGTCAATAAAAGTTATAATGAATGTTATTTTGTACAAAATGTTGGCATATAACAACAGATTAGTGTTTGAATTTCAGTGTTGAAACAAAACTTCTACTGACGGTATTTTGCTTATAAAATCCATAATATTTTACCGATTTCTTTAATTCAAGAAGCAATATTTGCAGGATAGAATTCCGCATAAAACCAGACCAATAAATGCATAATTTCAGTATGATATTTAGAGAATTCTCTATTTTATATTCAAGCTTTTTTCGAGTGAGACTACATAACGCTCAAAAATGGCCATTTTTAGAGCTTGTTTCCATGCATATCTCAACAATGGGTTACACTAACCTCTTGAAATTTTCAGGAAAGTAAGAGAGGTATATGCCAGGCTTACCAATCTTTAAAATTGGTTCATATCTTGTTTAATTTTTCTATTTCATGCATATAACATGAAAATTCCTTTATCAGCACCAATACCGTGTTTTAGCCGTAGGCATGCGCCCTGACATCAATTATTTTTCAGTTGCCATGTTGTTATGTTCAGCATCACTTATGTAAAGAAGATTAGCTGCCACTTCGTGGGTCGACAAGCAAATTATCTATTGACTTGTGTGATATATTCTTCTTAAACATTAGGATTATACCCTGAGTTTTAGCACTGTTTATTTAAGTTCTCTTGAGAGGTTTTTTTGGACATTTGTTCCATACATGCGGTGTATGTTTTGGCATTTTAATTTGTCCTTTTTGCCCCCTCTCAGGGCATTAGTGTTTAAAACTTGGCTGTTTTTTTAATTCTAAAAACAATTTACAAGCAGCAATGGGTAGGTATATTAATTTAATTTCCTTATCCTTGCTTTTTGCAGTCTACTGACTCACCTGCCAATCATTTAATTTATCTTACCTATATCATGAATTGTGATAATTTTATATGTGGTAAGCAGGTCGCACACCTGTTCTTCATTTCATCTATCATGCTCGGTTATCGAACACAGGTTCTTTTTTAATTTTAGGACAGAGAGAGTTTCGGATAGCCTTCCTTAAAATTTTTCCTTATTAGCAATCTTAACCTACTGGTTTTTTGCTAATTTGGTAGTCACTTGCTGTATTTAAGCCGGGTTGACTTGTTTTATTGCTTTTTCTGTCCTAAAGCTTAGCATTGCTTTCTTTTAACATTTGATACTTAGTGAAATACCTATGTAAGGTGTCTTTTCGATGAATAAATTGTTTTAGCATAGACTTAGTCCACGCTTTACCTTCTGTATACTAACTTAGAAGATTTTGTATAACAAACCTTATTTTCAGCATCTTTATTTCAGGAACAATGTCAAAGCAAGGTGTGGGGAAGTGTGGCCACAGGAAATCCCCTGGGACACTCACCATACTTGTTTATCCTACACACTTTAAGAGGACAGATGACTGTCCCTTTTGTAGCCCATGGTCCAACAAGATATGGGATTTCGCGAAGAGTTGTTGAACCTATCAAGCGAGGAAGAAGGTATCCTCGTCTTCGTCAGAGTTTTCTGGGTTCTCCTTCTCTGAGTGCCTCGGGTCTCAGAGAAGGATTACCCTAGTCTCCCCAGAGACTCCTATGGTTAGTGGGCCCCCCTCCCAAGGGAGGATATAAACAGGTGGAGAGTGAGTTGTACCATTCCGAGAGGGAGGAAGGGAGGAGCAGCTACGTCCCCATTCCATGAGGGCAGAGATTAAGTTGCACCCTCCTGAGAGGGAGGAGCAGCACCCTCTCTTTACCACTAGGACAGAGATTGAGTTGTGCCCACCCCTCAGGGAAGTGCAGCACTCTCTTGCATCCAAAAGGGCAGAGAGTGAGTCAAGCCCCCCTCCCGCAAGGGGGGAGCAGCACCCTCTACTGACCCACAGCTCAGTAAGGGTTGATTGTTAGTCGTGCCCCCCCATAAGGGGGGAGCAGCACCCTTTCATTCCATATGGGACTGGGAATCAGCTCGCTGCGTGATGGTCACCTCTGACAGCATGTCAGTGGTAGCATATCTCAGGAGACAAGGAGGCACACATGCACTTTTTCTCTGCATTGAGGTTTGGAACCTCTTTCACTGGACAGCTTCAGAAGGAATATTCCCCCGAGTTTGTCACATTCCCGGCATGAAGAACATTTTGGCGGACAGTCTGTCAAGGAAAGGGAAGACAGTTCTTATGGAATGGTTGCTCCACCAATCCGTAGCAGACTCCCTTTTCCAACTTTGAGGAACTCCCTTGGCGGACTTGTTTGCCACCAAGCTGAACAAGCTCCCCTTTCAAGTTTTTATGTTTCCCCAGTCCATGAGCAGAGGGCCTGGACAGTGGATGCTTTCAGCCTGAAGTGGGATCATCTGTTCGCTTATGCCTTCCCACCTTTCAGGATGATTCCACAGGTTCTACACAAATTCAGGCACTCCACGGCTCAGCTCATTCTGATTGCCCCTCTGTGGCCCCAGCGATCGGGGTTCAGTGATCTTCTCAGTCTGCTGGTGGACCATCCCAGGACCTTACCTCGGAGGAGTCACCTTCTGTTGCGACACAGAGGCTCTTTCCTACACAACAGCCCACAGATTCTCCACCTTGGCTCATCTCAAACAATCTCTCCGCAAAGAAAAGTTTTCAGTCAAAGTTGCCAAGTGCATCATTCAGTCCAGAAGATCAACATCTGAGGCGTATGATGCAGAATCTTTTGTGATTGGTGTTGTAGAAAACGCGTCAGTCCTAGCTGTCCCTCTGTGAGTGCAGTGACCGATTTTCGAAGAGAAACAATGCTCGGTTTCTACTATTAAGGGCTATCGAGTAGCCGTTTCCAACACTCTCAAATTTTCAAAAGGCCCTGCCATTGGGATGGATTCTCACTTAGGACTGATCAGATATTTCGAATTGCAAAGACCAGTGTCTCGCTCTCTAATGCCTTAATGAAATCTCTCTTGTGTCTTGTGGTCTCTTAATAAACTTCCATTGAACCTTTGGGTGAAGCTTCATTTGAGAACCTTACCCTCAATACGTTTTGTTTGCATCATGCCCTATCCATAGAGCAGGGCTGTATCAGGTTCAATAGGAATTAAGAGTTAGTTTCTTTCCTTTACCAACCAGGTTTTTTTTTATAGCAAAAAACAGCTTTCATTGGTTGCTCCACTCCCTATTGAGATCCCCAATCTCAGCCATATCTGTGCTGGGGATGACCAAGATAGATTTTTATGTCCAATTGGGGCTCTACATTTTTAATTGGCGGCCTCTAAAGGGAGAAGGAAGGGTAGGAAGCATCTTTTCCTCCCCATTAAAGGTTCAGCAGATATTTCAGCTTCCACCATTTCTAGGTGGATTGCATTAACTATCAAGAGAGCTTAACAGTCCCTTACAGATAAGGACCTGTCTTTCATGAAAATTAAATCTCATGAAGTTCAAATCATTGCTGCCTCATGGGACTATCTAACTCTTTGGAGAATGTGATGAGAGTTGCATTTTGGCACTCACACTACTTTCTCCTCCTTGTACCTTCACTCGTTAGCCCACTCAAGCAAAGGCATTTTCTCCTTGGGGCCCAATCGTCGTCGCTCAGAAAGTGGCCCATGCGGATGTCATCCCGCAGTAGTCTTCTGCTCTTCTGTGAGGGTGAGTATTCCTTGTGTTTGTTTTTTATTCGCCAGTTGTGGGATCATCAGCCTCCCACCAAACTGACCAATTCAGCTATTCCAATAACAACAGGTATGGTATTACTGATATTAAAATGTAGTTTTTTGGGGGGTAAACTAATTTTAATGATGTAATAATTACCTGTTGTTAATGCCAGATTCCCTCCTCCCGCCCTGCACTGATGTTGCACTAAGTTAGGTTGCTCCCTCAAAATAATGAGGACATCAGGGCACATGCCCAGTATGTGTGGGGTCCTAATGTTGGGGTGATGCAGTGTACTGGAAGCTTCTGGTTCACTCTAATGGGAGGACAAAATTTTTGTAATTCGGTCAGGGTATTTTCCTCCCGGAAAAGTACTAGCTATGCAATAACAACAGGTAAGTATTACATCATTAAAATTATTTTTTACCCCTCAAAAAACTAAATATCACTACTCCTCCTGAATGGATGGTCATATCAACATGGTGTTTTCACTAAAAGACTTTTTATGATGTCTAGTTGGTCCTAAGTAAAAATGATGTCGATCTGACATCCAATATGGCCACCATGGCAGCCATCTTGAAAATCTTGTTATTGCTACTCCTCCTGAATGGATGTTCATATCAGAATGGGATTTTCACTAAAAGACTTCTTATGATGTCTAGTTGAGCCTATATGAAAATGGTGCTGATCTGATGTCCAATATGGCCTCAATGGCAACCATCTTAAAAATCTTGTTATTACAACTCTACTTGAACAGAAAGTCATATTCAAGTGGGGTTTTCACCAGAAAACTTCTTATGATGTCCAGTTGGTCTTAAATGAAAATGGTGCCGATCTGACATATATGGCCGCCACACAGTGGCCATCTCGAAAATCTTGTTATTGCTATTCCTCCTGAATGGATGGTCATATCAACATCAGGTTTTCACTAAAAGACTTCTTATGATGTCTTTTTGGACTTAAATGAAAATGGTGCTGATCCGATGTCCAATATGGCCACCACAGCAGCCATCTTGAAAATCCATTTCTTGCTACTCCTTAATGGAAAGTCAAATCTTGAAAATATTGTTATCTCTACTCCTCCCTAACGAATAGCTATACCAACATGGGTTTTTCACCAATATCCTTCTTATGATACCTAGTTGGTCCTAAATGAAAATAGTGACAGTTGTACATCCAATATTGCTGCCACGATGACTGCCTTAAGACTCTTGTCAGAACTCCCCCAAATGGATGATCATTATGACATATTGTTTTCACCAAAAGACTTCTAATGATGTCTACTTTGTCCTAAATGAAAATGGTGCCAAGCTGACATCCAGTATGTGCACCACATCAGCCGATTTTAAATTATTTTATCGCTGAAGAACATCAGAGACGGTTTCAACACTGGACAGTTAAAAGGAAGAAATCTTGTTATCTTGAATTGCTGGTAATTCTTTTTGCCCAGTACAGTGTTAGTCCCTTTGAGGGACTTTTGTTTAGCTCGCCTGGCCATAAGGCCAAGTAAACTTATGGTATGGCCCTTCACCTATTGTGTGTCGTTTGTATGGTGTCTGTCGACAATTGCTATTTTCAACTTCTTCTCAGAAACTGCCAGAGCAGTTTCAACCAGACTTGACACAGAGAACCCTGGCATAAAGGCCTTTCAGGGTTTTACAAATGATTCTGATCCATCATCAAATATGGCTGCCATTGCTAAAGGAAAAAAAACCAACAACTTTTAACGACATCTCCAAATCTGCTGAACTGATTTGATCAAATTTGATAGAAAGCATCCTGTCATAAAGACCTTTCAACTTTGTACAAATGATGCTGATCCACCATCAGATATGTCTGCTGTTACCAAAAATAGAAACACCTGTCCATTGTCTATGAACAGTTGCTATTTTCAACTTCTCAAGGGCCTCTTGTTTATAAATGAAAGAAATTCCCCTATCTCCATTTTTCTGGAAGAATTTGCTTCTCCTGTCTGCCCATATGTCCCATGATGTTTGACAAAAACATTTTTTTTAAAAAATGAGGAATAAACCCCAAAAAGAAAAGAAATTCAGAGCCAAAAATAAATTTACACACACACACACACACACACTAAAATGTGCAGTGAATATCTGACTTAACAAAATATACATGTATGTAACAAGCAGGGGCATTAAAATAGGTGTTATAAATTTAGCTAGGGACACATGAACATTTACATTATTTATCTGATGTTAAGCCCATCTTGATTATATGTACACCCAACCCTCAAAAAACTTGGGCAAATATTTAGTAATGATAGCTTTGTCTGTTTATAAGCCAGGGGTGGGGTTCATTTTGAAAACTTAATTAGACTGACCTTTGGGCTTATCATAGGAGGTATTCTGTACAGTGGGAAAACATTGGCAAGATGATAAACACATGTGCAGTCTGGTTTGTCATGAGCTTTGATTGAAAACACCAGCATATCTCTCAGAGGCACAAAGTCATCACAAAATGAATGAGCTGTGGTGGACACTCCCTCTGCATCTACATGTACCCCCTCTAAGGAACCTTTGTGTATGTATTTATAATCATGGCCATTAGGGCCAATGACCTAATCCACTCTCAGGTATTATGATTTTGCTTGATAGGGAATTGTAATCCTACTGATAAGGTTGCCTGTAATAACTGGCAGACTCTATTAACACATACATCAGAAACCTTGCTGGAAGGGTCAGGTAGCATATGTTACATATCAACTGTGATTGGCCAAGTGGGGAGAGCTGATTGATCAACCTTAATCAGAAAGGGTGTGAAAAAAACTATGCTTGATCACACATGGATGGAGTTGTTAAGAAGTTAAACTCCTTCTCCAGTAAAGCAACATTGAAAGGTGATCAGAAGGTGTCAAATTTCACCTGTCAATCACTGTTTCAGGTAATTACATAGGCCAACCAGCTAATCAGATCCCGATAAGGAGCAACTGTCCTTTATGGCAGCTTTGTTTATACTAACTTTGGTTCTCTCTTTTATATGGGGTCTTTAAATAATAAAAATGCACCAAGAAAATGTATGACTTGTTAATGTGTGTTTTAATGTCAGTAATACGTTATCTGTTGCTATTACGTTTGTATGATGAGAATTCATCCACCCAAGGAAATTTTTTAAAGTCGACCTTGTGTCACTGGCCCATGGGCACTCATCCTCATCTTTTTTCTGGAAGCGCCATTGTAATGGCTCTATTCAAAAAGCTTTGCAGATTTTTTGCCTTCTACTTGTGTCTAGAACATGTATTGGGCATCTAAATAATTGTTTTTTTCTCTATTTCTAGAGTGTTATACCCTCAGTCCATCGCATATTCATTTTGTTCGAATTAGTTCTCATGAGAGTTTATAGGCATATGTTGTTACGATTTCAGCCATGCCATGGAAAGTCACCCTCGCCCACCGAGTTCAAGGGATCCTCTTGTTTATTCAATTTTTTGTTATTAATGCTGTTATTACAGACTCTTGGGTAGGTATTGTCTCCCATCTCTTGCTGGAATAGGTTTTGACTACTTTTCAGTCATTTTATTTAGTGAACATCTAGTTTGATGTTTCCTCGATCAGTACCTTTTGTAGAGTCTTTGACTCGCAGAAGAGGGTCGCACACCAGCATTCTATTCTTTTTGTGTGCTCAGCAGGCTGCACACCATTCCATTTCAGTTTTACCGAGTCGGGATTGCACTCCACTTATTTATCCTTTTTTATTTTACAATTAATGGTCTCACTGTGCTCATTGCCACTGTTAGCATATAATGCTTGACCATATGTTGCAATCTCATTGTCATCCATACTCAGGTAACAGTATTGGATTCTAAGTAGTGTTCGAGTACAGGTCTCACATGACTCAATTATTATCATGATACCCTATGAGGCAGGTAATGTATTGTTGTTAATACATTGCATTGACCTTGAGGTCTCACGCAAATCATGATCTTTATAATCTTTATAATCATCATTTTGATTATTGTTCTTGTTTTTAGACAGTTTCCTTGTTGGTCCATAGTGATCAGACTAGGCCTTTTACCCAGCCTAGAGAAATCAAATCTGGTTCCATCTGAAGATTTCATGTATGTTGCAATGAATTTCCTCATGAACAAAGGATCAGTCTGTGTCCCATGAGACAGAGTAGTCAGAATACTGGGCCTGTTGGAGGCACTTAGAGCCCAGACCTCGTCGGCTGGTCTATATCTATCCCTTCTGGAAACCTTGAACTCCTGGTTTCCCTAGGCAGATTGCACTTGTGCCCCCTCCAGTTTCTCCTTCTGGTAAACTGGAAACTGTATGGGGATCCACTGACAGCTCAGATTTCTCTGGGACTGGATTTCCACCATCATCTGATTTGGTGGGCAAATTGGGACTGGTTTTGGGACAGAGTTTCGAACCCACTCCAATCTGTTTACAGACACATCAGATTCTAGGTGGGGAAATAATATGGAGCCAGAAGGGCTAGTTCTTCAGGGTTTGTGGTCCCGGGAAGAACCTACTCTCCACATCAACAATTTGAAATAAGTGGGCAGTGTTCTAAGCCATACAAGGGTGTGTTGACAAAATAATAAGTCATTGTGTGATGGTATCCTCCAACAGCATGTCAGTAGTAGCAGCATACCTCAGGCAACAAGGAGACACACCTCCTTTGCTTGGCAACCTTGGAAGGGATTACCCACCGACTTTGTCACATTCCTGGCAAGAAGATCATTTTGGTGGACAGTCTTTTCAGGAGAGGCAGGGTAGTCCTCACAGAATGGTCTCTTAACTGGCAGATTCCCTGTTCAGACTTTGGGGGAGATCCTTGGTGGACTTGTTTGCAACAAGGCTAAACAACAAGCTCCCCTTTTACGTTTCCCTAGTTCCAGACCAGAGAGACTAGGCAGTGAACACTTTCAGCCTGAAGTGGGATCGTCTGTCTGCTAACGTCTTCCCACCCTTCAGGATGATCCCACAAGTACTTCAGAAAGTAAGGACCTCCACTGCTCAGCTCATTTTGATAGCTCCTCTGTGGCTCCAATGATCGTGGTTCAACAATCTTCTCGACCTGCTGGTAGACCAGCCCAGGACATTACCCCAGAGAAGGGACCTTCTGTCACAGCACAGGGGCTCTCTCTTGCACAACTGCCCACAGATTCTTCACCTTTATGCTTGGCTCATCTCAAATGATCTATCCACAGGACAAGCTTTCGAGCAAGTTGCCAAGTGCATCATTCAGGCCATGATATGCTCTACATACAAGCTCAGTGATGCCAAGTGGAGAATCTTTTGTGATTGGAGCAGTATTAAACATGTTAATCCTGGCTGTCCCTCTATGAGTGCAGTGGCTGATTTTCTTCTCTTTCTTTTTGAAGAGAGACAATGCTCAGTTTCAGCTATCAAGGGATTATTGGGCAGCCCTATCCAACACACTCAAATTTTCAAAAGGCCCAGCCGTGCTGATTCTCATATTGCATAGTTACAGAAACTAATCTTCCTTGAGGCCATATGTTATGTACAATATATACAGTATATACAGCACAATGTGACAACAATTTGGCTTAACACTAAATAACTGAGTTATTTTGAAAATCAAACAAAGTTTCAAGCCCGTAACATATGTACAAACATCGGTGAGCACATAAACATATACTGTAGTATCACAGATTTTCGTGGGGTACCAATTTTCGTGGATTTCGTTGATGCCCTGAACCACGAATTTAAAGACCCAACGAAAAATTAGCCACATATGATGAAGAAGCTCACCCCCATCCCCTTCCCCCCCACACACCTCACCTAATTTTTTTTACTGTTTGATTTCTAGAGATCAACAAATCTATTTGGTAAATCAGCGTCCTTTCTGTAATCTGGTAACAAATATTATTTATCTTTATTTAACCCTTAAAAAAACAGAATCCTAAAGCATTTTATATATTGTTTCAATGCACACATATACAGTATCTGGTAGCTGTAATTTCCACTCACTGCCTTAAATCGATATGTTGTGAGATAAGTAAGGATAGAGAGAAACGAGAAAAGCATAAGGTATTCAAAAACTGATATTACTGAAAATGAAAGAAAGAATAAGAAATTATACTATAAATGAAAATTAGATTTAATACTTATTCAAATAGATTCTTCATTCAAGTGAAACTTTTGACAAATTTAAATCCTCGTGAAAACACATCTCATTTTATCTATGCATGCCTAATCCTAATGAACAACATGATTGTAAAATACTTAAACTGTTGCTTGAAGCATAATTACTAATGGAACACTGTGTATACACTAATTATTGCAGTATACTACAGTATAATATATCATATTGTATTGAAAAATTAATAAGTGAAAAAGATGTATAAGCAGAGAAAAGCAGGAGGTATTTATATTACTTAGAACTGTTAGACTGTCTTAAAATTTCATGCATTTAAGACATTGATTATGAAAAGAAGAAATGCTAGGAGCCTGCCTTGTGTCACTGGGAATAATGTTCCATGCCAGTGGACCAGTGTATTGAAAGCTCTTTTTAAACAATTCCTTCTTTGGCTTTGGTATAATGTAATTTTTACTTCTGACAGACCTTAAATTTGGAGTACTGTCGGCATCTCTTTTGTGAAAGATATTGCATAGGTAGACAGGAATGGCTTTTCTGGACACTTTATACATAAATTTGGCTTATCTAAAGAATATTCTTTCATATAATGGTAAAATTTGTATATAATTCATTGCGTCCTTAACCATGTCTATATATTAATCTAGAATTAAATGGCATGCCCTCTCTTGAAGTCTTCGAAGTTTTGTTATGTTTGAATCAGAGACATTACCCCAAATTACATTAGAATAGTCCAAATATGGCTGAATATAACTTTTATAAAAGATGACCCTATACTGAAAAGGAATGAATGTTCTGATTTTCTTAAGTAGCCAAAGATAAGAATTAGCCTTTTTTGAAACATGTATTATGTGAACAAATACACCAAGAATTTTATCATGAGAGGTCATATTAAGGTTCACATTGTCAAACAGAACTTGTCACTATCAAGCCTTGCTCATTTTTGTTTTGTTGTAAGTAGTAGGGCTTTTGTTTTTTCTGTATTTATAATCATACTGTTTTCCTTGTACCATATTTCAAGTCTGTTAAGAGCATCTTGTAAGTTATTTTCAAGTTAAGTTTTAGTTTTACCTGACTCAGATAGTGTAGTGTTAGAAGAAGCATATTGATTTTGAGGCCAAAGGTCAAGCTAATTGTGAATTAAAGAATAATAATGGTTCCAGCACAATAACATTATTCTATGTCACAGATCTGGACCAAACTTTGTGGATGGCTTGCACTTGGGGGAAAAAAAGAAGCCTGTCGATTTTGGGGTCAAAAGATTAAAGATCAGGTTATTATGACTAAAAGAAGAAACATGTTTTTGCACAAAAATTTCAGTTACTGACCATGTACCTTCACCAAAGTTTGTGGATGACTTTTCACATTGGGTAGCAAAAGAAGCCTATTGATTTTGAGATCAAAAGGTCAGAGGTCAAGGTAATTCTGACTGAAAGAAGAAGAAGAATGGCTTGTGCATAATAACTTTAGTTCTGGATCATGATGTACCCTGCCTGATCAAAAATTTTGGTGCTCTTGTTTTCAGTTAAAATTTATTTTAAAATGCAACATATACATGTGTAAAAGCCAGTATAGCAGTGTCTGTGTTGCTTTCTAATCCCATACTGACAGAAATATTAAGGCAATATTAAACTCAGATTTTGGGAGTTCTCTTGCAAATAGTAGTTTTACCACATACAGTCCCACAGACCAACATTAAATACTCCCTCCCCCATTTGCCTTCCTGCACAAGTTAGTTTCTGGTTTACCCCTTATCATTTATCTGATTGTGGTGAGTTTTTGACAGGGGATGTAATGCACCATATTCAGTGTGCTGAAAGACTTGATCCTTTCTGTTGTGCACACTCTGATTTTTGGCAAAAGAAGCAGATCTTTCATTTCACTAATGTATACATTGAGGTTGAGTTTTTTTTATAGTACTTAAACAAAAATTACTTTAGTATACCATACTGTATATACATGACCACAAAATAAGATACTAAACCTGTTGACTGTTCCAAGGATAAAGACACCATTTTCATATCAGCTGAATGATTGATGACCTGAAAATACCTGTGGATGTAGGAAGTGTCCTATACATTTTTTTTTTTGTCTTTGTCATCCAACACCCTTAAGGCACTGACTATTTTATCTTCAGGAAGGTTGTGATGGGTGAGTTTGTGGTATTGTAGTACAGTAAATTGACATCACCCTATTGCTGAAAAGAAAAATGTCCCTACTTAACCATAAAACAAAAATAAAACCAACTTGCATGAAAATCACAGCCCTATCTTCACTCCCATATTCCTGAACATTAATTGGTAGCTGCCATGTAAACAGTCTACTTTGTCCAGTCCCTTGGCTGCCTGTTTAAGAGAGTTTATACATAGAGAAGCAGCTGTTCAAGATGATTGTCAACATTGCCATGGGAAATTAGTTGCAGGGAGCCATACAAACTCAGTTGGTTGAGCATTGAAGTTGTAATCCAAGTGTCAGAGGTTCAGTACCCACACAGGGCAGCCCGTGTTGGCTGCTTCAGTGTGTCCTTGGGAAAGGCACATAGCTAGCATTTTCAGGGCATGATAATGTAATGAAAATGTCTAGAAAATCTAACCAACCAACCCAAAACAAAATAGTTGCAATTTGTATCTTTGAGAGTTTAGCCAACAAGGATTTCCATAATATAGTATCATGTATGTCACCATTGCTGCTCCACTGAATTTAAAATATCTAAAATATCGTTTAAAGTTGTATTTTTATCTTTCAGACAGGAAGCCAACTAAGTGCAATCTCTTCCTGGAGCCATAGGGAAATAGAGTATTCCAGGGAACATTAAAGTTAGGGCAACTGACACAGCAGGTGATGGATGGAGTAAATTATTCTTACTAAGACTGACTCACATATGGATAGATAGATGTGTCAGGATTAAACCAAGTTTATGTGTTGGAATGAGGCTGGATTAAACCTACAGTGAGTACAAACTACATTATTTTCTTATGCTTGTGGCCTTTATGTGCCTTTTTATATTACCATATATATATATATATATATATATGTCGGCTAAAACACGGTATTGGTGCTGAGAGTAGTCTCACTCACTTAAAAAATTGAAATGTTTGATAGAACATTTCAATGAAGCTCATTATATACCCTAGGGTGTCCCCTAGTCAGATCAAGTTAGATTTAGCTTGAACATGCATGCGATTTTGTTTAACCATTATTTCAATTCATTGGTATAACAACAGTTACAGACACTACACTTGGTGTATAACATGCAAGAAAAACAGCATGAAAACTTTAAAACTTTATTTTTTTTTCACAGTAACATCAGTAACAGGATATCAACATTTAAAGTAAACAACATAACTGGAAGTGGTAAACAACTTAATAACAAAATCAAAACATCTATGACAAAGGTATCACTAAGAAAAAAAACCTAACCATGAAACTTTTGCATAACAAACATAAAAGACATAGAATAATCTTATTTAGGCATTTATCTAACACCAAGAAGAATATTTAAACAAACAAAATCATTAATACTGGCCAAAAGTATTGCAAACTTCCATAAGAGTCAGAAGTACATTGTCCATAAAATTGGTTACAGACACTACAAAACTATAGCATTTCAATACAGCTGCAGAACCATACATATCTCCATAAAATTCACTTCAAAAATAATTCAACATGAACACATTGACTAGAATTATTCATTAAATGAATGTTGATTAGTTAATAAAATGATAAAACCACATTGTAACAGGTATATGTCCAATACTTGTGTTAAAATTATGAACTGGTAAATAGCACTTGAAAGTTTAATACTAAATAGTGTTTGTAAGAGTAAAATATTGAAGTATAATGAATGTTCAATAAATCATAGTCACTAAAGTATTGTTCAACCCAAGGTGCTGACTCAAACACAGACCCATATGTGATTGATCTTAAGGTTACAGACACTACACATTAAACCTTGACTTTATATTGTCATTTCAAATAGAAGTGCTTATGATTTTTTTCCAGATTTGACTTGAGCTTAGACAATTCAGCTGCATTAAACTTGAAATGACCCCTTTCATTGACTATTTGTGGAGCTTTTACCCTGTACAAGATAGCATCTAGAGCCTCTTGTGAATAATCATCTTTTTCAGGCCAAACATACATGTTGCCAGACTTTCTCATGTATTTAAGTCTAACTTCGTTATGAAGAATGTCTATTACTTCTGCTAAGTATACATCTAGAGGTCCCTTCTTTGGCTTAAGTCCTACAGCAACAAATTCTCCAGGGTGGTATTTCTCTATTGGTTTCTCTGTGTTGGTTGGTGCTTTTTTGTCAACTTTGATCTTCTTTGTCACAATGTTTTGTCTTTCTGTTGACTTCCGTTTCTTATTAGGCTTTTCGCTTGTTGCTGAGTTATGATCTTTCTGGTTACTTCCTTGTTTTCTTTTCTTGTCATTATTTTCTATTGTTGATGGATTCTTGTCTTTAAGTTGTTTTCCTTTCTGACTTAAATTATCTTTATTGAGTACTAACTTTCTCATTTCCCAGGCATTAACATTTTCGCTGAAGTTGCATCTCCCGTCAACCTTCATGCATTGCTCACAATAACAGCTCAGATTTCTTATGCTCAGTTCATAATCATTGCTTCCTGACTTTACAGCATGTAATTTTCTTGTACCTTGCAGTGTTTGCACATCAGTTTCTTCTCTATTTCTCTCAACATCTTTAACAAGGATGAACTCCCTTCTCGAAACTGTTTTAGCTTCATTATCTGTATTTTCCATTTTCAGTTTCTCTGTACAGAAATGATATACATCTTCTGCACAACCTATCACCTTTCTATTGCTGATTACAGCTCTGTAGCAAGCATTCTTGACTGTCGCACCGAGACCATCGCAAACACTCTTTCCATGTGATGTTTCGAAATAATTTCGTGTTACAGATGGCTTTTTCCTCAGACTTATGTCAGCAAAGGCTTTCTTCCCCTTATACTGGGCAGCACAGCCATCTGTCCACTCATGGATCTCCTTTACTTTCACACCTTTCATTTCTTCACGTTTTTTCCTTCTTAATTCTTGTTGAAGATTTGAATCGGAAAGTGATTGCTGTTTTTTTAGTAGTCTTGCATCTTTTCTTCTTTCTCTATCAACCCTTTTTAGCTCCTCATGTTTCGCCTTATTTTCCCTCTGTTTTTTTCTCCAGGCTTGTACCTTTAGCCTCGTCTTCTCCCTTCTAGCTTTAATCTTCTGTTCATCTTCTTCTGGCTTATCTTTGCTTCCTAAAAGCAAACAACTTCATTCTCATTTTTGTTCCTCTATGTATACGGATGAAATTTAGACTTTACAAAACATACTTGTAATGAGTACGCAATATGCTTTCATACATAAGCAAACTGGAATAACCTGTAGATTCTTAAAGAAAAGTATCTGATTGAAAAAGAAATAGCATAAAACCTGATGATTATTCAATGTTCTAGCATTTACAATGATTGCACACTTTCCTTAATAATGTAAACAACAGTCGGGTCAATTCACATGTCTAGTAGTGTCTGTAACCATTTGACAATATCAGCAATGTATCCAATACTAAGTCTGAGCTCATTGAATTCTCATAATATTTCTGTTTGAATTTACTAGTCTAATGATATGGAATGCAAAAATACTCAGTTTCAATTGCATATTGTAAGAAATCACTGAAAATGTTGCCTGTTATCAGAAATCTAGATGAAAGAAACTATAAATATACCAAAATATTACAAATTGCAGACAGACAATATGTCAAAATTTAGCCTTACACATCAATACTGTAATAGGAAACATAATTTGGCTTCATTTTTTTTTAAAAAAACAGGGATAAAGTCATAGACAGTATAAAAAGGGGATATTGGTTACAGACACTACAATTTAAGAGTGTGGTTTACCATTCAATACAAACTTACCAGAGTTGTTCCCAGAGGTTTGCTTTTGTCGTCTTCCCATGTCTTAGGGATGTACCATGGTAAAGAACAGAAAAAGTAATTAGGCAGCTTCTTCTAGGATAAGAAATTCAGGTTACATTGTCTTGTAGTAAATTACTCAAACAGACAGTGCTGCAAGAATGATGCAATATTCAATCAAGAGAGTTATTGCATCACTTTTTTGCTCTTGGCTGCAGAGGTAAATAGATGATGCAACATTACATCACATAAGATGGAACTTTCTATTGAGAAAAACAATGTTTTAATGACAAGTAGAACAATACTTTTATCTTTCATTTTTATACCTGTTTGTGTAGTGTCTGTAACTTTTTTTATTGAGTTGCTGTTTTTTAATGGTACAATACAGCACCACCAATTTTGGCCAACTTGGACATCACATGGATACACATGAGCCTTTGTAGGATTTATACTTTTCCATAATGAAACAACAAAATTATTGCCATATAAACTTGTAAAGGTTACAGACACTACAAAATTTAGAACTGGAAAGTTTGACAAAGAACAAGCTCTCAATCGAATATCTTGGCTAGCCATGTGATTTAAATGGTTTTACTACTTATTATAATATAAAGTCGAGTTCTAGATGTCAATAAAAGTTATAATGAATGTTATTTTGTACAAAATGTTGGCATATAACAACAGATTAGTGTTTGAATTTCAGTGTTGAAACAAAACTTCTACTGACGGTATTTTGCTTATAAAATCCATAATATTTTACCGATTTCTTTAATTCAAGAAGCAATATTTGCAGGATAGAATTCCGCATAAAACCAGACCAATAAATGCATAATTTCAGTATGATATTTAGAGAATTCTCTATTTTATATTCAAGCTTTTTTCGAGTGAGACTACATAACGCTCAAAAATGGCCATTTTTAGAGCTTGTTTCCATGCATATCTCAACAATGGGTTACACTAACCTCTTGAAATTTTCAGGAAAGTAAGAGAGGTATATGCCAGGCTTACCAATCTTTAAAATTGGTTCATATCTTGTTTAATTTTTCTATTTCATGCATATAACATGAAAATTCCTTTATCAGCACCAATACCGTGTTTTAGCCGATATATATATATATATGTGTGTGTGTGTGTATATATATAGGATCCCCAAGATATATACACACACATATATATATATATATCTTGGGGATCCTAAAATGGCCACATTTGCCAGACATGACTTACAAGTGAACGCCATACAACCATTTGCCAACTTGACATGTCAAACTTTGGACATAAGGTGCCCATAATTGTTCCATGCATTTGTTTGGTCATTATGTTTTCCATATTGGTTAAACGCTCTATACCTTCAAATTTACAAGACAAAAGAGATGTGAAAGCTGATGTCTTAGAATTATCAAATTCTAAAATAGAATGATTGCCCCGGAGTCTGTATTATAGACGTTACATCAGTCCACTCACGATGTGTGCTTTTTAGCTACATTAAATTCAACAATATTGTGTGGTGGTGCTTCAGCACATAAATTACTTTTAGAACAAAATATGAAATATGTGTAGAAAAGGCCCTAATGAAAAAGAAAAAAACAACAACTAGGTTTTACTATCATTCTCTAACATTTGTTTAAAGACACGATCAAAAAAAACTTTAGCATGAGACTTGAATGGAAATGCCTATTAATTAAGTGTTATGTATTTTTGAGGTAGTAAGTCTATTTGCTGTGTGTGTGTATATATATATATATATATATATACACACACACACACACACACACACACACACACACTGAGTTGCATCTAGGACATGCAGTTGTGAAAATCCCACTAAAATTGAAAATTTAATGCAAAATGTTTGAATATATGCGGACATAATTATGCAAAAAGTCAGGATTTGCATAAATTTTCATGAATCATGTGCACTTTATTTCCAAGAAATGTAGAAATTACCCATTTTGCTTCAGTACCGTGTTGCTGTTGGTAACCGCCATTTAAGTTGGTTGAAAAGTGATGGTAGCCGAGGAATGCCAAATTTGGTTGAATTATCAGTTAAGTTTCTTTAATGAAACAAATATGTCTAATCACATTAGGCTGAATGTGATTTGTCATATTCATTTCATCAAAGAAATTGCACCCCTAGTTCAACTGACTTTGACATTTCTCAGGTATCATTTTCTCTTCAAAACACTGAAATGGCATTCAGCAGAGTTTGAAAAATTCAACCACTAGATTTTGCCTGGATTTACTCAATAAGGAAAAATGAATCAGAGTAATTATGTGAGATATTCTTGAAAATCAGGCCTCCAGTTTTTCTGTTGACACTGTTGGAACAGAGCTCCACAGCACTGATTGTTAAGGCACTAAGATGTTGGCCCCCCCCCCCCCCCCCCCTACTTATCTACTTATCATGGTCTGCGACTTAAATGGTTGGACTACCAAATAATGCGCCAGGAGATCTTAATCTACATCCTTTTGTTCTATTGATGAATTTGAACGATCAACATAGATACTAATGATAGTAATGCCGGTGCATTGTACATGGTGCTTAGCGGTATGTTAACTCAGCTGTAGATATGCAGCCAATTCCTTGTTATACTTTCAAAAAACAAGTCTGTGCTGGGTGTGTTTTTAGAGAGTCTTTATTTCAATTGTATTTTCATGTGACAGCAAGGTTCAAATGTTCAGTGCTGTTTCAAAACTTAAAGATGGACATTTGGGTGATTGACTGCATGTTGAAAATGCAGCCTTGTTATAGTTTTTTACTGGCATTTGTAAAAAACAAAACAAAAAATTTTCAAACATGAGCTAAAGAAAAAGAATATGGATTTTCATTTTTCATATTTTAACACAAGTTAAAAAAGGGGTACGTTATAACACTCATGATTGTTCTGCTTTTTTTTTTAGTAACTTTTTTATGTCCTATTGAGCGGCACCAACTATGAACAGATTAGTTCCCCTTTTTTCCAGATTGTTCCCTTTAAGGGGGGACTGCCTAAATTGACTAAATCCTAGATGCACACCTATATATATATATACACAGTAAAGATTGTTTATAACATTTCAGAGGTGATTGGGATTTTAAAATGTTATAACCAAGAAATGTTATATCCAAATTTGTTTATTTTTCAAAATGTTTATGTACATGTCTATATCGATGACATTGGTCATACATGTAGTAAACAATTTATACTGGTATGATTACTGTCAGAACTTGTATGTAATGGTAATACAATTTTCAAGAAACAACATACATTTGTATAAATACATGTTATCATGGAGAAAAAAATGATAAACCAGTAAGTTTTACCATCTGATAAAAGTGTCAAGATACATGTACATATACGTGTATCAGCCAGTGAATCATAAAAATCACTTTTATGTGAAAACGTCTTTGTTCATTGACTTAATGACTAGTAAATTAGTCCTTTATTTATTTTGGATGGAAAATAAATTGTCAATAGTCATCTGTTTTCTATTAATCTGAGATTTTTTGTTGATATGTTTTTCAGTGACATGCAAAGCTGATATAGCTTTATGTCTAAAGAGACATTTGTTCTTTTTCTGACTGGCACATTTTTAGCCATTTTCACAACAGTCAGAATTCAAAATGAACACAAGAGATTTACTTTGAGCTGTAGTCAGTTAGTCAACATACAGGTAGAGAATGATAGTTAAATTCTATTTTTCTAAATTATGAATTCCAAAAAGTTTGAAACAGAATCATTTCTTTTCATGCTTTAATGCTTTAATTACATTGAACCAGCAACCCGTGATTTAAAAGCACCGATTGTGAATGAGGTGTGATTATCACATCTTTATTACCTGGTGCCTTTGTTAGGTCTTTGTTATTTACTGATTATGAATGATGTGTGATTATTGTGCTTTTGTTACCTGGCACCTTTGTTGCTTAAACGACCGCCATTGTTTATCTGGCTTCGGCACTTCAGGTGATGAAAATGTTATAACTGAGCTAATTATCTCAGTCAGACCACACAAATCAAACACAATAACCAATTAAATGTTGTAACAAAGGAACATTGAAACAAAGCCTTTGGAATACATATTAGTTGGGAATTTGGTTGGGGATCTTAAACTCTGACATTATAACAGAGGAAACGTCGTATCCAAAAACGTAATAAACAATCTTACTGTATATATATATATATATATATATATATATATATATATATAATGATACAAGTTTATGGCAAAGCTATAAGGCTTAAAAATCTGCAATCCAAACAGTCAAGAATATGAAATTGGCTTACAGTGTGTTTTCTGCCATCGTGTTTTCTGCCATCACTCTGAAAAATCTGTTAGAGCCTATAAACATTTATTGCCAGTTGTAATACAACGTACATCTGCTGTTTTGAACCCCCATCCTGCTCAGAAATTTATTAAATTGGAGGAAATGCAAGAATTCATTCAACAAAGATTCTGTGTGTGATGCCCTCAAGGATTTTGCGCAATTTCAGTTCAGCTTTCCACAACTGCATAGTCAGCTTTAATTGATTTGTGTTTTGGATTTGTTGAAATAAAAGATTTTGAATTTTATTGATCAAGAGCAAGAGTATTGAAGATTTTGATTTTTTTTGTTTGTTTTTAAAGAGAATTTGAAGTTCATAATATGCCAGCGTCTTTGGGCACTTTACCCATTGTTTGGGCATCTGGGCAGTAAGTTGTTACTAAATGGATACGGTTGATTCCGTGTTCTAGCCAGAACTTTCTTACAGAGGGGCTGGGGGAGGGGTGAGGAAATAAGGGCACTTCTTACCATAAGTAGATTTTTTTTTTGTGAGAAGGGACCTTTGTCGAGAGTTGTGATGTCATAATAATATTTATAATTTCATAATGAAAATTTACATTTATATTTTCTTCTAAAGTTGTAATAAAACAAGTAGAATTCATAAGGAAAATAAAGCAAATCAAAGGTAACACTGTAGACAGACATTTGTTTTAAAATAAAGAAACAAGATAAAAAAGATCAAGTTGACAACTAAAATTTTGTATAATGGACTGATTACTTTTTTACACATTATCATTAAATGATGCCATGTCAGCAACGTAGATGTAAAGAACAATAATAATAAAGTAATAATAAACATTTATTAGGGAACAAAGAAAACATCCTAGCTGTAATTAAATTCCTATCACCACCAATTTTCATGGTGACTTATAAAACACAAAAACATTTCAATGTAAATTATCATATTTGATCAAATAAGCAAAGCCATCTTCATACCCCTCCCCCCAAATAAAAAAAAAAATTGGCAAAAGATGTTCAGTCAGTTGACTGAATTTCCTTTCAAAGGATTTATTTACTATTAAAATATTTTTGTTAACTATGTGTTTTTATTTGTAGATTTTTTTTCAGATTTTGTGCTCAGTTGATTTTTCATGTAGTATGCATATGGTTTGATATATCTACAGCAGGGGTACACAACATACGGCTTGCCGACACATTTTGTGTGGCCCGTGTTCTTCGTTTATGCATGTGTATTTATGCTTTTCTTAGAGACACAAAACTTTTGCTGAGCGGCCCGCTTAGTTCCAATCAAAGTTGATTCTGGCCCATGTACATGTAAATGTTTGAGTTGTTCACCCCTGATGTACAGTAAAACAGACTAACCCTTGTACTGTTTGTATATTGCAGCTGGATACCAAAGCCAAAAATAGAAAGTGTCAGCCAATGACACTCCTATGTGTGGTGTAAACACAGCTCTATTTATGTACTTGTTAAATTTATTACATGTGTCAGATGTACAAGAGGGGAGGGGGGCTTTTTAGAGCGACCATTTACTTGAAGTATTTACTCCAAAAATGAAATAGACTTATAAGACCAGTACAACTACTTATAAAAGATTTTAAAAAAGGTAGGTCGGGTGGAGTGCTATTGTTATAGATGACAAACTAGAACAAGTTGTACAATATCATAATAGGCATTTGCATTACACAGGAAATATTCTTTTACTCAAAAACATCAACTCTACTGTAAAAAAATTACAGTTATACCATGGTTATAAAAAAAATGTTTTTAGGAGTAAGTGATACTGTGGTCTTTTCTGTATATTTATATATGCATTACTTCATATCATATTCACCAAGTACATGTATATATGCATTCTCTCATTAACTATTCATTCCATGTCAAAATGAGGCTAACCACAGGGTTATGTATCAGGTAATATGATACAGTAGGTAGTGATAAACAGTAGGTAAAAATGTAACAAAAATTCCTTCCTGAAAAAGCTGTTTTTGATAAAAAGGGGGTTATTGAGTGGTTGTGCTTTGCAACTTTTATTTTCTGATTTTCAAGCTGGGAAAGTCGACTTTTATCACCTGTTATGGCTGTACCATAGGCGTAAATCCCTCAAGCAATCATTGTGAAATTGCAAAGTTTATAGTATTGCAGTTTTCTCTATATAAACCAAACGAGTGATGCTTGAATATTTCGGCTTTGACACTTACTAAATGTGGCAGAAAGAACAAGCCAAATCATCTTTGGGGTTAGTGAACTTTAATGAAATAGACAATTCCAAGCTAGACTGATTGCAGCTTGTTAGGAGTAATTAGTATAACATACGACATAGATCCTGATCTCCCAGTATATTATGTGATGGCAGATAAGGGTCTAGGTTGTTTGCAGTTGGACTCAACTTACAAGCGAGTATAGATAGTAAATGAAATTTTAAGGAAACAATTGTAGGCACAGAGATGGATATATAAGAATATATATATAAGAAATGTTTTGCTTTGAACAGACAGATGTATCTACCAGTATTCTGCTAAACTATTACCATACTTTGAACAGGCCGATGTATCTACCAGTATTCTGCTAAACTATTACCATACTTTGAACAGGCAGATGTGTATACCGGTATTCTGCTAAAATATTACCATACTTTGAACAGGCAGATGTACAGTGTCTATTTTGCTACACTATTACCATTATAAGGTGGGGGAAAACTCTACATTCTGTGGTCATTGACAATTTATTGCACATTTTTTTTTAAAGGTGGTGGAAGTGTGGAGTTGGCATTGTAACTATTTTAAGTCTAGTATGAGTTACACTTGATTCATTCTTAGTCACAGTTGTACTTGATTGACTGCAACAAACAGGTAGATTACATATGTACCAGCTTTATTGGTTCTGTATGTAGAGGTAATATGCTATAAATAGAATAAAAAGTGAATTAATCACTGCTAATCAGGAGCTCCTTTTTTTTAGTTGGCTGTTGCTGTAATAATGACAAGACTAAAGCAAACTGGCTTTGTGCAAGGCATGTTCAGAAATATTCTTAGTTACCCTGGGGTTTTTTCTCTTAAGGCAAGAGCATTAAAAGTCCTGATTACTTCAAGATTTCAGGAGCTTCTGAAGAAAAGCTTTAATGCAGACTGGAGCTGTTTGGAATTTATATGGAATGAGATTATAATTTGTAATTAATATAACATGGAATTATTTGATGAACAAATAAACCATTTTATTTGATGAATAAACCAATTTGTTACACTATTTTTATAATGCAAGCACATACTTAATTTACATGGAATTAATTATTTCATGAATAAATAAACCACACTTTCAGTGGTCAAGAATTAAATACTGTAACCCTTTTTTATCTTGCTTTTTTCTGAGAAAATTGTGAAACATAGCATGAAGTCATTTGTTGGTGTCATTGGTGCAACTCAGTGTTAAATGTTGTTTGCAATTCCATAACTTCAAAACTAACTGTTGAAATTTGATGAAAACTGCAACACTTAATGTTCAGGAAGTGGATGCTTTTTAGCTGACCTGGCCATAAGGCCAAGTGAGTTTATGGTATGGCCCTGCATCCATTGTGCATTGTCCATCTGTAAATAATTTCTTGTTACCACTCTGGAGTCCATATTTTTGATCCAATTCCAATCAGACTTGGAATATGGGCGAATATCATCAAAATCTTTGATGAGGTCGAGACTGAAATTCATACATATTAATGATGTGACCTTGCATCTGATTGGCTGAGCTTGTCAACAGTCTAGCAGCTATATTTCTGATCAGTTTGATTATGAGCAAGATCTACACATATTAATGAAGTAATCTTGTATCTGATTGGCTAAGTTTGCTACCACTTTGGAGACTAAATTTCAATCAAATTTTGCTCCACCTTAATGAATAAGCTTATATTGTCATTGTTGTATACAGGCTCTGTAATAAGTGAGATCTGCATATCTTAATGAGATCCCTTGCAACTAATTGGCTGAGCTTGTTACCTCTCTTGATCTTGAGACTACATGTATATTTTTCATCCAACTTATATAAAACTTGGTAAATGGGTTGGTATTATCAATATCTTAGATGACTTTGATTATGAGCACGAGACTATGCAAATTAATTATGCCTTTATCTTTGGAAAGAATTGTTATCAGGATATAGTAAAATAAGTAAAAAAACATGATATAAAGTTTGAGAGATGGTTACATAGGTTGTGTTACAATGCTACATACAGTGTAAACACGTCTAGTGGTCAGCTGTTAAGTTATGTAAGCTAGGTGAGTGGTATCAGGCCCACTTGCGTCCCCCCTTTTTTTTCATCAAAGTGAACCCTTGTTTTTTTTTTGTTTTTTTTGCATGTACAAATTTTCATTGTTTGTGAATGTCAAACATATTCACCGAAATTGAATTTTGTGGATAACCACCCCCATCCTTTCTCCCCTGCAAAAAGAGAAACATGTAATTTGCTGGTATTTAAAGTTGCTATTATCCTACCACAAATTCCACAAATAAGTAAATAGCTAGCAAAAAATAGTTGTTCTGCTGTACATTTTACAAGCTGATCCATTCAAACTATTGTATACGTGGGGTTCAACCTAGGATTACACCTGATGACCCATCAAGATTTTCAAGAGAGACCATCTTAGAATTTGACAGGGGCCACTACTCTTTCTTTGTGATTCAGCTAGTGGTTACATGAAGATTAAATAATAAATGTGCCACATAATTATGCTTAAAATATTAATTATTCCTCTAATAGCAGAATACAGTATTATTTGTATACTAAGCAAGAATGAATACAATTTAACAAAAAATAAATCCAAAATGAAGAACATGTTATTGATGACAGAGTAATGAATTGAAATTTATGTTCTAAGATAAATGGTTTATCATAGTCTTAATTTCTTTCAGATAATGAAATATTGGTAAATTTATCAAACTTGTCACTAGTAAAGTATTACAAAGTTGTCACAATGAATTTTTTTGAATACATTTACATTGGAACTTTTCTCATAAGATTTTGATTGACATTCAGATTCAACACAATGTCAGGGGTCTGTTCAAAATTTACTGTGTTACCAGTGTTATAATCTTTGGGCAAATTAGCATATCGACATACATCACTCAAGTACTAACACATGCTTATACATGTATCTATGGACCACCGACCAATACTATCGCTGGCAAAGGTGTGAGCATCATGTAAATTACAGGTGCACTGGCAGCTTGTTGGATATTTAGTCGTAATGTCCATCACCTATCTGATTGCCACTGTATATCATATGCAAATTCACATCTTCATAACTTAAACATTTTTGAACCATTTTTAATGAAATTTTCAGTATGCACCCAAATGTTAACACTAATTCACATGGGGTAAGAGACAACATAAAATACTTTGAAATTATACAATGTGCTATATAATGTGTAGGGTGGGTTTATCTCTGCTCTGACGATAGGTGAATTGCTTTATAATCTTGCTGACTTAAGGCTGAAAGAAATCTGTGATGTGCGTTATCCTTCTGTTCATTTTGAACTCCTGATCCTGCATAGTGGTATATCATAGGTCCACTCTGCAAGTAAAAGAGAATGAATGTGATGCAATTTCTTGGAACCAAACTGTTGTAACTTTTGCAACATGCGCATGTTTCTGCAATTTAACTAACGGTAACCTTACTGTTTAGAAGAAGAAGAAAAAAATGTAAGTGGTTGTGCATGCATTTGCCGAAGTGTGTCACTTAAGCACCACCCTGGCAAGGCATGGTATGTATTGTACCAGTGGCACACAAAATGTCCCCATTTTTATCTGTCTGAATTCATTAGGATGCCATGGAGCAAAAGCTTTCTTCATAATTTGGGTATTTTCACAGTATGGTCAAACATTTTTGAGATTCTGACCTAAAATTGGACTTTATACAAATTTTACAGAGGCACAATATTTTTTGAGTTGAGTATGCACTCAAGTTGCAGAGTTTTTGAGTTGAGTATGCACTCAAGTTGCAGAGTTTTTGAGTTGAGTATGCACTCAAGTTGCAGAGTTTTTGAGTTGAGTATGCACTCAAGTTGCAGAGTTTTTGAGAGTATGATCTGGATTCTGTTTTCAAATTTTGATCTGCAGTGCTTTAGGCCAAAAAAAAAATATGTGTTTCCTATTGCACTGGTTTTAAAATTAGGGTAGGCAGGTAGTTTTTTTTTTTTTTTAAACATTATATATAAATCAAATAATATTTAAAGCGCTTCAAAGTACCAGGGAAAAAAGGGTCAATTAGATGCAAAAATCAATTTCGGCAATGTGATTTTATTTATAATAATAATAAACACATATTTTTTTTTTGGCCTTACAGACTGAGCTCTCAGTTTTTGAAGAATTATGACTCTGGACTTCCATATTCAAAATTCCACAGAGAGCTGATCAGTACTGCTGCTTGATGGAACCTAGGGCTTGGAATTTAGCTTTCAGAACTTGGTTCACTTGCAGTTTCATGTAATATTCTCTGACTGTTCTAATATGGTACCAGTTAGCCAAATCTGATTGGGTAACAAGACTCAGAACTTGGCATACATACATGTTTACTAGATAACACTGAAGGCCTTGGACCATATTGCATCCCAACTCACTGTTCATCTAATAAAAGAACACAAACATATAATAGAAGATAAAACATCATGAAGAGAGAAATATGTACATATATGTTCATATCAATTTTTGTGTGTTCTTTGTGGTCAAAAGTATGCTAAAATCACAATTTAAATAGGACCAGTTCCAATATATACCAGTAATATTTCAAAAGAATTCCTTATTATAGCAATTTATTTGCAGAGCTTGAGATCAGCTGTGTATTTGCTTATTTTATGCAAACCAATTGACTTAAAATATGAACATTTTTAATGCATTCAAATTAAGGCTGAAACAGTTAGTAAATTCCTTAACTGGTTACCCGTAATACATTAACCAAACTGTAACCAATTAATTGCAGTCAGAAACATCTCATGTGCATAGTGTAACCTGGCAAAGAGTTACATGATCAAAGTTTCCAGTTTCTAAAATCTAGTAGAAGTTATGTGTTACACTTGCTGACACAAAGATATTTCCCACTTGCTTGAGGTCTTGGTATACATTCCACCCTTAATTATTTTGTCATATTCTCTGCCATTGCATGCAGTAATTGGTACTAATTTTCTGGATGACGTAAACACTAAGGGTGTCTTGGGTGAGACACTAGAACAGGGTTCTTGACCCGAGTACAGTGTTCTTGTGGTTCTTCTCTCCCTAACGCCAAGAACATTGTTTAAGAAGAGTCAAGAACCTCATTCTTTGGTTGAGAACACACACCACCTCTCAGGCAGGAGTAGAGATGAACAAAGATGTCAGAACGTACTGAATGTTGATGCACCATATTTTTTGTTTCGAGATCAACTTGAGTTGCTTGAAATGTCAGTGGTTATCCGGGTAATCATTACAGCCCTAGTTAAAAATACACAAAACAATTCAGTTTAACCATTTAGTTCAAAGCTGTCAAAATGTATTGCTCTGGCTGTAAGCACAGTCTATGTTTTTTATTTTGGTGCTTTTGATCAATATATATTATGCTATCGGGGCAAGTTCTGGATATTTCATGCACTTTTGAAATGATAGTACTTGATGACTGTAAGAACACAAACTCAAATAGAGCCATATAATCAAATGCACCCAGAATTAGAGTCTTGGTCACAAAACTGCTTTACACATTTTAAAAGGCATGATGTACGTCTTGATTAAGACTCAGTCTTGTATTGTAAGTTTGTGTTTTTCTGTATGCACAAAATACCCCATTGAATTTAAAATAAAAACACAATTGGTTCCAAAGCTAGGAGTAAAAACCCAGTTTATTAAATTCTTATATAGCTCTGTACTTGTAAACATTTCACACACCTTCAGTTTTTATCCCCTATAACTACATGTATTCAGTGTTTCCATTTACCCTCATTTGTGCATCATAGACCCCCACATTTTTAATTTGACCCCCAATTCTGGCACCAAGGTTTGTTTTTTTACTCAATCTTACCATCAGTTCTGACACCAAGGGGATTTTTGACTCTTAATTTTGCACCCCTAGGGGAAACACTGGGTATGAACTTCAGAAGGAGAATATTTTTTTATTATAGTGTTACCCATGACTGTCAATCTTGTTCTGTCCCATCCATTTTTTCTCCATTCTGTTTTTGGCCCATGCCTCATATCCAGTCAGTCTGCAAAATCCCAGTTTCAGAAGCTGGAAGTGGGATTCATAGACAGGATTTGTACTTGATGTTCCATTCTCTCCTTTTAATATGGTGCACAGAGCATTCCCTGTGTCAGCGAATCAAGTCAATCATTTAAGTGTTTTGTTAATGCAATATCTAAAATAAGATGAAACTAAAAGACCACTGTACTTGATCAAATTCTGGGCTTTGCTGTGGTATTTATGATGTCTCCCCCCCCCCAGGTGGGATACATATTGGTTGTGTGCTGTTTGTCTTACATTCTGTTCATGTATCCAGCACACTTTTTTGCAAGCAAGATAGTTCTTAAACTATTGAACCAAAAAAGACTAAATAATAAATTTGGATACCTTGAGTGGTTCTCAAGACCTTTTTGACCTTTTTTGGACTTACACATTTGGGACAAAAGCCTTGTTAGCACATATATGCAAAAATGATTTGAGGTAGACAAATAAAATTTAGTACAGTGTACGTATATTTTTGATTATTATATGGATGACCTAATTCAATTTTCAGACCATTATCGGAGCTCTAGATAAGCAGCGTATTTGAGTATTTTAAGCAGGCAAATTTACTGAAAATGCATAAAGTAATTTTTTAATGCATTCAAATTACGCAAAACATTTTAATTTTAAGCATTAGTCAAAAGTTGCCTGCGTATTGCACAGTCCATTTTTTTATGATGTCAAACAAGAATTGAAAATTCATTTCTCCAACTCAAAATGGCTAGTTACAATTTCTTGCGGTCCAGATAATTTTCCAGTTACATGCCCAATCCCAGACCAGTGTTTCTATTTAATGAAAAGGATGTTTTTGTGGAACATTTCTGACATTTTTCATAAAAAATCCATACTTCTACTGGAAGTTTGTTTTCTATTTGTTTTGATCAAGTTTATACATGCACTTTGCTCTCAATCTTCAGTACTAATAAACGATTACCAGAGGGAGTGCAGACTTTTCTCAGTTTTTAATTACATGTACTTACCACTGGTGATAGAAGAAAAGGATCTCAAGCAAAGCTCCAGAAAAGAACCATTCACAAGATCAAATTTTGGCCATTAGCATTGTCAACCTTTATATTTCTATAATCACTGCTTGAGTAATAGTTTACTCTGGGCAAGTACAAAATTTAGTACCCTACTTGCCTGACTGGGTGAGTGGAGTTTTGGAGAGTTTTCAACCACTGGCACTTTTGAGCACTATAAACTATGCTATCGGGACAGTTCCAGCTGTTCCATGCAAATATGAAATGACAGTGCTTCATCACACAGACTCATGGAATTGAATGTACCCTGATTTATTCTCGGTCACTAATCAGTTTCATACATTCTAAAAGGCATAATTAACATTTTGATGATTAAGACTCAGTCTGGTAGATTAAGTTTGTATTTTGCATTGTTTTCAAAACTACCCCATTAGATTTTTAAAAAAAACCCAGTTAGTTCTAAAATAGGGAGTAAAATACCCACCCTATTAAATTATTATCTAGAGCCCTGCATTATAACATATTTTCAGAATTTTACAGATTTGTGAACTTTCTGCACATAGACATTTTAGACAAAAATATTTTAGACAAAATCCTTGTAATCATGATTAAGCAAAACTCATTTCAGCTAGGCAAATGAAATTTGTCTGCATATTTGTATTTACATGAACATGACCTGATTCGATTTTCGGACTTGCTAACCCTTACGATTTGACTGCAAGTTTTACTGAAATAACCCTTAAATTAGGAACTTAATGGAATACTAAGTAGTAGGAACAAAATATGAAAAAAAGATTGTTGTGGTCAATCTGGATATTGGCTTTTCCGGGTTTAGTTCGGATCTGGTTTTCATATTAGATTTAGTGGAGTTGGTCAGGGAACCAGGCTAACTTTAGATGAGTACCTCAGATGCTTTAATCTGCCCATGTTTTTCATGCAAAACACCTGCAATGCATCGATCAAGCTGTTGTTTAGAGCATTTTCATGTCATTCAGCAAATAAAAACATGTTGAAGGTGAAAGGGACAGTCAACCTCTATAATGTTCAAACAGTCAGCCCAGAAGTATCAAAGAAATATTTAAATTCTTGGTGAAAAAAGCAGAGAAGGAATCAGTTATGTTGATCTGAGTATGTCTCATGGCAAGAGAGATGATTGCCATTGTAACATGAAATTAACAAGAAAAAAACACAAAGATTACATCAAGTTCAGAGATCTAGCAAGAAGCCGTTGAGTTCCATTAGGTTGGGAACTACAGATTCTGAAACTTTACGGAGGTCATTAAAGGTCTAGATATACTTGACAAACTTTTTAGTTGAATATAATATTTGCCTTTGCTGCATCAGAGCAGATTTCTGAACTTTCTAAATGCATGTTTTCCAAGTAGACAATAGCAGCACATAATATTTCGCATATGATGATGACTTGATTAGTTTTTCATGGCATTACATTAATTTTTATAAAAAGTGTACATTTTTGAAGTTTTTTGGACTTAGATTTTTAGACAATAGCAGCACATAATATATCGTGAAACCGTACTGAAAGTTGGTCAAACTTATGGAAAGATGTTGACTGCTTTACTGAAAAGGTCGTTAGGGTTGGTAGGTCATAATTTTCAGGCTATTGTAGCAATTTGTCCATTTTTGTTATAGATTTTTTTAACGTTTTAGAATGATATTTTTTGGGAAAAAAATATTGTTAGCTAACAAAACAAAAAGCACTTTAGCTAGATAAATAAAATTGGGTAGATGTTTTAGTATTTATATGTATTTATGTCCTGATTAGATTTTCAGGCCATTACAGCAATTTCTTCCTTTTTTTAATTTTGTTTTACACACTTAGAACTTTTTGGGACTTAAACATATTTTTACAAAAACCTTGTTAGCACAATTTAGGAAAAAACGTTTGACATCAACAAATGAAATTTAGCATGCATGTTTATAGGCATATGATGATGACTTGATTAGTTTTTCATGTCATTATATTAATTTTTTTTAAAAAGTGTAAATTTTTGAAGTTTTTGGGACTTAGATTTTTGGGTCTGCACTGTTTTACAAACACAACTTTTTTTTTATATAAGGTTTCAGCATCCTGGCCTCTATTTTGAACAAATGTCAGACTGATCCTAATTTTTGCAAAGCTTAAGCTTTCTGAGTGCTACTTAAATTTACCAAACTGTTTCAGTTTTAGAAGAGGAAGACTAAAATCCAGAGCTTAAAATCAGGAACCATCCATATCATACTCTTAACAGCTTCATTTTATCCACCTTGCTGGATTTCTCCTTCCTTATATCAAGTACGACTGACAGAATGACATTAATTGTTATGGTGGGGAGGGAGGGAAGACATGTTTTCCCTTTCAAAAGCAGATCCCTTCTAGTATTATCATTAATTTGATGCAGATAGAAAGATTTTCCCCAATTACTATAGGGAGCTGCTTACCTTTCAATGTTACTGCACAAATGCTTTGATACCTGTCATCACTGAAGGGCATGGATATAGATTAAATAAAATATGTATCAGTTGTGATGAACAGCTTACTGATTTGATATACCGGTAGTCTGGCAGTCTACTCAATACTTTATTCTGCTCAGAGAGAAAAAGAGAAATAATGGATAGTTTAATTGTTGTCATGTCCAAGAAGCGGGGAAATTATGAAATTATTCACACCTTTCTGTTCCCCTTATGATTAGGCAAAATCCAATAGTAGCTTTGTGGTTGTGGTGGTAGTTTTGTTTGGAAGGGGGAGGGGGAGGTTGGGTCAGGGTCCATTTCCGAGGTGCAGGACATAATATGGTTAATGTTGTGTGATGACTAGGGGTTATGTAACAAAAGAAAAGACTCAAACAAGCTTTCAAGATTTAAAATACAAATCTTTAATTTTCTAAATTATTAAAATATTTCAACAAACAGTTAAAGTGAAAGAATTAAAAATAACTTACAGTATAGAATATCCTTAAAAGTACTAAATTGTTTTAAAGTTCACTGTTCCGGAAGTTAATCCAAATATTCCGAATGTAGTATTCCGAATGAAATAGCCTTCAATGTGCTAATATGTTGATAAGATTAAGTTATATCCAAATAATCCTTGTGAATCTGCAATCTCACAAGTTTTAGAAATGTTTCCGATAATTCCACGGAGCTGTATAATAATTCAGATTAAAGACAGTACTGAATCCTAAATGTATTGTATTAATAATAAATAAATCTCCAAATAAGAATATCCCACACACAAACTGAACCAATTTCATTATATCCTGTCTATTCAAATGTAACTATGAAGAATGTGGAATACCTGCTATAATTCCTATATATATATATAGCCTTAATGCACAGAATCGAAACAAAAACCCATACTATGTCTTCAATAAACAACTGGGTATTTCGAAATAATTTCCTTCTAGTAAATACGATTCTTTCTTCGGATGTACCCTTAAGCTATAATTCGTAGTCAATATAATGTTTACTCCTAAAAGTACGAGAACTAGGTCGAAAGTTCATTATCTCGCGTGCGGAAAATACGTCACATGACTAAAGCTACAAGCATCTAGGTGAAATATCGATCGAAAAAATACCATATGTATACTCATAAGACGACAGCTGTTTAGACTAAGAACAGAGATCATAAAATAATAAACTAGACCATTATTAAAAGGAAAAATATAAATAATTCCGTAACAGTTGATGGAAAGTTCGCATAACTTTGTTTATGTAAAACTTTCAGAAATGTTCTCTAGCCCCATGCATGCTCATTTATATAAGAAAATATTTCCTAACGCATCAAACAATATGAAATTATACAGACTTACTACATGAACTAAAAGAAAGACAAGTTCAAAATTTGAGTAAAATTAAAACAGCAACAGTCGATCCATTGACACCATCTGCTAACATCGATCCAATGACACCATCTTTAAAGTGGCTTCCTTTCCACAAAAATTTCATATCATGGCTGTATTTTGATTATAAAGCCCTTCATAATTAAACACCTTTTTACCTGAATGATATGCTTGTCCAAACCAGTAAGATCAGCACCCAACCTATGTTTAAAACTACAAAAACCAAGAAGGCATTGAAAAAGTCATTTACATATACAGGATCTTCTGACAGCAATCAAATACCACTAGAACTAAAGCAAGCTGACATCATGCCATGTTTAGAGCAGGATGTTTCAATTACCTCAGACATATCTCTCCAAATATTCTTGCAGTTTCTCCTTTGTTATTATGTGAATACATATGTACATTAATGCAAGCTTTAAATGAAATATTTGTGGGACATTAACCCAACATTGAGACATTCATTCTTTTTTAAAAATTTTTTATAAATATTGTGTACATGTATAGAATATTGAATATGCCTGAGGGCCCCATGTGAGAATAAATAAAATTTGGCTAAGTGAGTGGTACCCACTGAAAATAATGTTTTGTTATGTATGATGTTTATATAATATTATAAATATTTTGGGAAATTATAAATGTTTCTTCACTTTAATATTTGCTTAAATCTTAATGTTATCAGGAAAAACATGTTTAACTAGTGTCCTTGAATTAGGTTGTTTTGATCAATATGTTTTCTCAATTTGAAGGTCAAGGTTGATTTTTGTTTACAAGTAAAAATTCCATTAAGATGACTCATGTTCTAGAACATTCTGTCATGTGACCAATCTTTATATATACCATGTTTGGTGGACATTTATTCAGTTTTTACATTACCATCAGTCTTGTAAAGAGCTATTACAGTTGTGAAAATTCATTCCAAATTCTAAGAGAGGAATTATTTTAAATATTCATTGGATTATAACAGTGCTCATAAACTTTTGGATTTTGGATTTTTAATTGATGATTTTGGAATTTAAGTGAACTTATTCAGAGGTTTTGGATTTCTTCATTTTGACATCAGCACATCAAGATTACTAGTACATCAGGACTTTGGAGACCATTAGCACATCATAACATTCAAGGACACAGCCGTGAATTCGGAACATTCTATATTTAGGACTTGTGATTAGATTGGATTATTAGGATTTCAAAACACATTACTGTAAGTGACTTTTTGATTTTTCATTTTAATTATCTAGTAATAAATTGCTTGTTGATTTTTTACTTGATTTGTTGGTTTCACTTTCTTTCTGTTACATTTTTCTTAGACCATAGAGTCGTAACAGAAATTGGGGGCTCGTCCGGGATTGAATTTCTTTAAACCATATCAGAGATATTAAATTTATCTTTGAAATTCATATTGATTTTGTCTCGGAGAATTTTTTTTTGTCTTTGGCAAAGATTTTTAATAAAGAAATTTTTTGTGTGTGAAACCAACAAGCATTTACAATGGCATCTAATGTTCAGAATTTCATTTCAAAACCTACCCAGGAGGGGTTAGAGTGCATGAGAAAGGATGATATGCTTGTTCTTGCCAGAAAATACAGTCTATCTGAGGCAAAAGTATCATTGACAAAACAGGAGATAAAGATTATTTTAATTCAGTATTTAGTAGGAAAGGGAAATTTTGATAGCAGTGCTTTAAGTTTGAAGAGAAAGCCTGTATCTGGTTCTGACAGGAAATTAAGGGAATTAGAGTTAAAGAACCAGATTGATTTAGAATTGGCAAAGCTTCAGATTCAGAGAGAGAGAGAGAAAGAAGAGAGGCAGATACAGATGGAGAGAGAGAAGGAAGAGAGGCAGATACAAATGCAGAAAGAAGAGAGGCAGATACAGATGGAGAGAGAGAAGGAAGAGAGGCAGATACAAATGCAGAAAGAAGAGAGGCAGATACAGATGGAGAGAGAGAAGGAAGAGAGGCAGATACAAATGCAGAAAGAAGAGAGGCAGATACAAATGCAGATGCAAAGAGAAGAAAGGGAAATGCAATTTAAATTAAGAGAATTAGAACTGGCAAACAGAGCACACTCCACTCCTTTAAACACAAGTCCAGGTTTTGATGTTACTAGATATATTAGGTTAGTACCCCCTTTTCAGGAAAAAGAAGTAGATAAATACTTTCTTCATTTCGAGAAAATAGCTGAAAACTTGAAATGGCCCAGAGAGCATTGGACTTTGTTATTACAAAGTGTACTTATTAGCAAAGCTCGTGAAGTCTACACTTCACTGTCAGTAAAACAAAGCACTGATTATGATGTGGTTAAGGAGTACATCTTGAAAGCTTATGAGTTGGTACCAGAGGCATATCGACAAAGGTTTAGGAATTGTAGAAAAGAAACTGGACAAACTCATGTCGAATTTGCAAGGGATAAAGAACAACTATTTGATAGGTGGTACTCAGCCAAGAAAGTTGATCAAGCTTATGATAACCTCAGACAGCTCGTATTAATTGAAGAGTTCAAGAGGTGCATCCATAGTGATGTTAAAACCTACCTTGACGAGCGGAATGTGGAAACTTTGGAAAATGCTGCTCGTATGGCTGATGATTATTCCTTGACTCACAAAATTTCATTTGGCAGTAAGTCGTCCTCTCAGCAGTTTTCTGGTAAAAAACCATTTCAATCTCATTCGAGTATTTCCAAATTTCACAACAGCACAACTGTTAGGAATCAAACATCTGATAAGACTGATCAGAAATCCTTATCTCTTCCTACGTGCACTTATTGTAAAAAGAAAGGGCACGTTATTTCTGATTGCTTCAAGTTGAAAAATAAGCAACAGAGTAAAGACAGAGCTTTTCCAAATGCTCTTATTTCTACGAGGTCAAGGTCACGGTCTTGTATTGAAAGCAATACATTTGTTGGGTAAAACAAACCCCCATCTGATTCTATTTTGGAGGCTTATGAACCATTCATGTCAGAAGGTTCTATATCACTTATTGGTGATTCTGCCAAACCTATCCCAATTAAAATATTAAGGGACACTGGAGCTTCTCAGAGTCTTTTATTATCAGGTACTTTGCCTTTGTCTGAGGAGTCTTCTTCAAGTGAAAGTGTTCTTGTTCAGGGAGTAGAGTGCGGCTTTGTAAATGTTCCTCTTCATTGTGTAAATTTGGCATCAGACTTAGTTTCTGGACCTGTGACTGTTGGGGCAGTGACTTCTTTACCCATAGAGGGTGTTCATTTATTACTAGGCAATGACCTAGCTGGAGATAAGGTTGTGGTTAATCCACTTGTAACTGACAAGCCTTGTTTGGATCAGAAAGTTGATCCTGTCGAAACTGAAATCCCTGATTTGTACCCTGCTTGTGCAGTTACTAGAGCTATGGCAAAAAGAGCTCTTGAGAGTGATGTTGATCAGGATATTATTCCTTTAGCTGACACATGTATTGGTCAGTCTTTTGATGAGGTCACTTTTTCCTCAGGTATTGATCAATCAAATGGTATTGATCACAGTGATCCTCTTTTGGCAACTCATTCTCTTTGTTCTAATCAGGATGACAAACGACAATCCCTTGTCGTTGAACAGGAGCAAGATCCCGAGATATCTTGTTTGTTTCAGAGGGCTATTAGTGAAACTGAAGCCACACAAGTTCCAGTGTGTTACTTTGTGAAAAATGGGGTCCTTATGAGGAAATGGAGACCACCTGATGTACCCGCTGGTGACGAGTGGTCAGTGAGCTATCAAATTGTTGTTCCTAAGTCATATAGACAGGAAATTCTTAATTTTAGCCCATGAAACTCCTTTGGCTGGTCATTTAGGAGTCCGTAAGACTTATCACAAGATCTTGAATCATTTTTATTGGCCGAAACTCAAAAGTGATGTTTCTAAATACTGCAGATCTTGTCACACTTGTCAAATGGTAGGAAAACCCAATCAGAAGATACCTAAGGCTCATCTGCAACCTATTCCTGCATTTGATGAACCATTTAGTAGAATAATAGTAGACTGTGTTGGTCCTTTACCTAAAACCAAGTCAGGCAACCAATACTTGTTGACCATCATGTGTACATCTACAAGATTTCCAGAGGCAATTCCTCTGAGAAATTTAAAAACTAAAACTATTGTGAAAGCTTTGGTGAAGTTTTTTACACTTGTTGGCCTTCCCAAATCTGTCCAGTCGGATCAAGGGTCAAATTTTATGTCTGGAATTTTCCAACAAGTTATGCATGAATTAGGCATCCAACAGTTTAAATCTTCTGCCTATCACCCTGAAAGTCAAGGTGCTTTGGAAAGATTTCATCAAACTTTGAAGAATATGATTCGATCATATTGCTTTGATACAGAAAAGGATTGGGATGAGGGTGTTCATTTGTTGTTGTTTGCTGTTAGGGAATCAGTTCAAAAGTCGTTGGGTTTTAGTCCCTTTGAACTAGTTTTTGGTCATACTGTCCGTGGACCACTGAAATTATTGAAAGAGAAACTTCTTTCAAATGAAGATTCAAAGATTAATCTTCTTGATTATGTTTCTGATTTCAAATACAAGTTGTCAAAGGCCTGTGAAGTAGCAAGAACTAATCTTCACACTACTCAGTCAAAAATGAAATTAAGGTATGACAGAAATTCACAGAAAAGGAGTTTTAAACCTGGTGACAAAGTTCTGGCTCTCTTTCCCATACCTCAGAATCCTCTTCAGGCTAAATTTTATGGTCCTTATACCGTTGAAAAGAAAGTAAATGACTTAAATTATATCATTAACACTCCTGGGAGACGGAAACAGAAGCAACTTTGTCATATAAATATGTTAAAGGAATATTTTGACAGAGATAGCCCAGCTAATTATTCAGTTAATTTAGTTGTACCTGTCCCACACAGTGAAGATATCAACGATGGAGTATGATCAGACTATAGTGACTCTGGTATAACCAGTCTTCGGAATTCAGAAATATTGAACAACCTAGACCAGAAACTTTCACATCTACAACAACAGGAAAGAAATGAACTAAAACAGCTATTACATGACTATGAGCACTTGTTTCCTGATGTTCCAACATGAACAAGTAAAATTTATCATGACGTTGACATTGTAGATTCTGCGCCTGTGAAACAGCATCTTTATAGGATGAATCCTCTCAAACAGAACTATCTGAAGAAAGAAATTCAGTATTTACTGGAGAATGATTTCATAGAACCAAGTAAAAGTAACTGGAGTTCACCATGTATTCTTGTTCCCAAGCCAGATAATACATTCCGTATGTGTACTGACTATAGAAAAGTCAACAGTGTCACCAAAACTGATTCATTTCCAATCCCAAGAATGGACGATTGCATTGATAAAATTGGAAATGCGGAATATGTCACCAAGTTTGACCTTTTAAAAGGATTCTGGCAAATTCCACTGACGGAAAGGGCAAAAGAAATTTCAACATTTGTAACTCCAGATGGACTTTATCAATATAAAGTCATGCCGTTTGGAATGAAAAATTCGCCTGCAACGTTTCAACGTCTGATGAACATGATAACATTTGGTCTTGATAATTGTGACGCTTATATCGATGATGTCATTATCTACAACAACACCTGGGAAGATCATTTGGAAACCATTCGAAAATTCTTTGATCGACTCAGCGATGTGAATCTGACAATTAATTTGAGGAAAAGTGAGTTTTGCCATGCTTGTGTCACATTTTTAGGATATATTGTGGGACAAGGTCAAGTTAAACCTATAGAAGCTAAGGTCAAAGCTATCTCTGAATTTCAAGTTCCAATTTGTAAAAAGCAACTGATGCGATTTCTAGGTATGGCTGGATATTATCGGAAATTTTGTTCCAATTTTTCCAAAATTGCTGAACCTTTGACAAGTTTATTGAGTAAGAAAACCAAATTTCATTGGTCTGACAAGTGTCAGGAATCTTTTGACAAGTTAAAGGCCATGCTTAAGAATGCACCAGTTCTTTCTGCACCAAATTTTAGCCAATCATTTAAATTATCTGTTGATGCAAGTGATGTAGGGGTTGGTGGAGTATTGATTCAGGAAGACAAAAGTGGTGTGGATCACCCTGTGTGTTATTTTTCTAAAAAAACTAAACAAGCAACAGAAACATTATTCCACAATTGAGAAGGAATGTTTGGCTTTGATATTGGCTTTACAGAATTTTGAAGTGTATGTTACCTCAGCTCTTTCTCCAATTATTGTGTACAGTGATCACAATCCCCTTACTTTCATCAACAAAATGAAAGATAAAAATCGGAGATTGTTGAGATGGAGTTTGATATTGCAAGAATATAACATTGACATCAAACACATCAGGGGAAAAGACAATGTGATTGCAGATGCACTCTCACGTGCCTAGAAATGTAATATTGCTTGATGTACTTAAGTCCAGTATCATAAAACATGTTCTTATGTAATTTTGGTTATTGTAGTATTAGATGTATATTCAAAAGAAAGCTTTATTATATAAATCTTTCTTTTTCTTTATGAGGGGAGGTGTTATGTATGATGTTTATATAATATTATAAATATTTTAGGAAATTATAAATGTTTCTTCACTTTAATATTTGCTTAAATCTTAATGTTATCAGGAAAAACATGTTTAACTAGTGTCCTTGAATTAGGTTGTTTTGATCAATATGTTTTCTCAATTTGAAGGTCAAGGTTGATTTTTGTTTACAAGTAAAAATTCCATTAAGATGACTCATGTTCTAGAACATTCTGTCATGTGACCAATCTTTATATATACCATGTTTGGTGGACATTTATTGAGTTTTGACATTACCATCAGTCTTGTGAAGAGCTGTTACAGTTGTGAAAATTCATTCCAAATTCTAAGAGAGGAATTATTTTAAATATTCATTGGATTATAACAGTGCTCATAAACTTTTGGATTTTGGATTTTTAATTGATGATTTTGGAATTTAAGTGAACTTATTCAGAGATTTTGGAATACTTCATTTTGACATCAGCACATCAAGATTACTAGTACATCAGGACTTTGGAGACCATTAGCACATCATAACATTCAAGGACACAGCTGTGAATTCGGAACATTCTATATTTAGGACTTGTGATTAGAACAATCATTCTTATTGGATTATTAGGATTTCAAAACACATTACTGTAAGTGACTTTTTTGATTTTTCATTTTAATTATCTAGTAATAAATTGCTTGTTGATTTTTTACTTGATTTGTTGGTTTCACTTTCTTTCTGTTACATTTTTCTTAGACCATAGAGTCGTAACAGTTTTGTTTTGTTTTTGTTGGTTTTAATGGCACTTTTAACACATTAATGGCTATATCATGCCCAGGAAATGGGAGCAGGGGTGAACAAATCACTAATATGTGTGGTTGTCTGATGGGTTACCAAAAGGGAAACTATGGTAACCCACACAAAAATTTGGTAGCCCACATTTTTCAATGGATAAACATTTTCCATTTAATGCACCATTAAAAACATGTAGAAAAATGGTAAGGTGGTAAAAGGTTCAGAAAAACAAATAGACAAACACTCCAAGTACATAAATAGTTTATGTAATTATGTTTTTTTATGTTGTTTTTTTTTTAAACATTCAACACTCTATCAGTAATTTCAACTTGATAAACAATGAAATAAAACTGTTTCTGTCTTAAGGTTACAAGAAAGTACAAATGCTTGAAATATTGAAAATCTGATTTTAGTTTTTGCCAAATAAATAAAAGAAATAAACAGTGTACCTTAAGTTATAAATCAAATGAAAATAAAACTTTAAGCCTGGATAAAAAGGCCTGTAATAGTGTGCAGCTTGGCCTGTTTCAGATCTGTTAATATCATAACTACACATGTATATACATTTTTTTTATTCAAAAATACAAATTCATCAATATTACAGAACAGTCTTTAAAAAGATTAGATCATTGCTAAATGCTATTTCTTTTTCAATGAAGTACCAAAAAAAATCAGAGTATTTGGCCAAATGTGATTAGCCATATTTGTTAAAGAAAAGTAACCGCATGTTAACTGATGTCTGCATTCATTGGCTACCATTCTCTTCAACCAACTGAAATGGCGCACAACAGAGTTTTAACAATTCAACCACTTTATTGTGCTTGGATATGGACACAGTTTTCTAATTATCGCCTGTGGTACTGATATCACTTGTTAGGTGTGTAGCAGTAGCATACGCCATATCACTTGTTAATGAGACTGTAAACAAAGCGAATCGGTGCGTAAAAATACTCATAAAGGATTCCACTGATTGCACACATTTTGTAAGAGAACATTTACATTCCAAATTTGTAGGAAATAACTTCACAAACCACGGACTTCAAAGTGAAGTGGCAGCAAAACAATATTTTAATTCTAATGGATATTCTGTTATTGAAAACGGAATACATGTTTCTGTGCAGGAAAACTGGTTGTCAGCAAACCCAGATGGAATTTTAAGTGAAGATGCGCTGCTTGAAATTAAAAGTCCAATGCCTACTAACTGGACCACATTGGATTAACTTTTTTTCAAACAAGAAATATGATGTCCAAAAGAGTGCCAATGACAGTCTGATTATTAAGAAGAAAGGGAATAGAGGGTTCTATATGCAAATACAGATGACAACGTTTTGCACTGGTTTTAGGAAATGTAAAATTCTTGTATGGCTTATTGCAGATGACCACAAGTTTGTGAATGTAGAGTATGATGAAAGTTATGTAAAGGCCATGTTGCAAAAATACATACATTTTATGCAGAGAAAATGATGTCACGTATAATTGATGAACTTGAAGACGATCGCTTATTGTTCAGTAAGACTTTCAAAGCATTTATGCATCTGTGACTAAAAATTTACATAATTATAGTTTTATGTTGGTTCTTATTTTTTAATCATGTTATGATGTTAATGAATGTGTCTTTTATTTAAATTACAGATTTGGGAAAATAAAATTGTAGTCATTTTATGTGTCAGTTCATGTTTAACCTTTAGTCAAGTGAAGAAACATTAACTCATAAGAAAAAAATCTGAGTTTCTTTATGCCTAGAATATAACAAAAATTTCCTTGTAGCAAGAAGGACTAGTTGATATAGAAATTTACTAGTCCTGCTGAATATTCACAAGTCCTACACACAAAACAATGTTAGCTACATATCTAGATTAACAACACTCCAGGGAGAAGGTAATTTAAAAATCCGCTTTTTTTTCAACTTTGAATTTATTACTTGCCTGTCCACCAAATGCCTTTGAAATAAACATAATTTGTCCATGTGCAGATATTCCTACCATATATTTGGCAGTGTTCTTCAATTTATAATTGCTGTAAGTCTCACCTCTACTTTTGAGATTTGAGATAAGTTGGCATCTAAATAAATGTTTCTGCACAATCAATAATACATGTGGTGTGGGGTACTTTTCTCTGAAAGATTCTGGGTAACAGTCTGTAATTATTTCTTTTGGAAGTCATATTATCAGTAATTTCAACTTATTGGCTAAGATTGGAATCCAAGAATTGAAAATCTTGCATGCTCATCTGAGAGCATTGACTGAAATTCAAATGGAACCAAACATGTACAGTCTTCATGCACTTGTCCATGTATTTCACACATTGATTTCTTCCATAAATTGTGTTTGCAGTGATTATTTGAACATTCATTGACGGAACATGAACTACCTCCACTTATTTTATATATTTTCCATCACTGTCCATGTCAATTTTTAAGAGATAACGAGCAAAGATAAAATGTAAACAGAAAGACTGATATTGTTTTTATCGCGGCACATGTGGTATCTAATATTCATTTCACTTTCGTCATGGCTGATGCATCACGTGATTGGTTAATGGCTGCGCTCATGAAACTGGGGTCAAATACAGATAACAGTGTCTATACTTCAGGAAGGAAAAAGGCATTACAATAAGTATAGTATGACTAAAGCAATTAGACTTTATTCTGTACAACAGTGTCAATATGTGCTGCCAACTATGTGAGATATTGTTGAAAATTTGGCCTCTAGTTATGGGGTGGACTGACTAGTGAACACAAGTCACAGCACTGCTTATTCAAGCAGTAATATTTCGACCCATCTCTATTATAAATATCAGGTTCGATGTCTTACATTGTAGGGATTACATATTATACTTAGTGCTTAAAAAAAGGGGCAGCTGGTAGACCCAATAGGTTTAGAACCTTACAATTAAGTAGTCTGAAAACAAGTCCTGTGTGCGCAGACTACTGATTTGCCCACCCTGAGCTAAGTGCCTTTCCCAAGGACACACACATTGAGGCAGCTGCCCCGGGCTGGCCTGGGCAGGTATCAAACCAGTGACCCTTGGATTATGGGTCTGACACCCTACCAACTGAGCTACATGTACTGTGACTCCCTCTTTTGAAATGTAGTATTGTAGTAGTGGCAGTTTCCAAGATATTTTGCCTCAAAGTGACTGCATGTATATATTTCTTATATTTGTAGTCCAGTTTGCTTGAACATTTTCCACATGTTGACCCATACATGTATGTACCATCATACAAGATCCAACACAATAGCCCTTCCATTGGCCACAGGTAATTAGATCAGTACATGAAAGTGCTAAGCAAGGTTGATTGATATGTTGGAATGGTCTTGCTCAAACTTACATTAAGAGCAAAGCTAGTCAGGGTCTCTCATTTACCCTATAGAGAGATTCTATGACTCTCAGAAATATGTGAACATCTGGTTGGGAATCTCCACTTTTGAAAAAAAAGCTATATACATGTTGATAATCCTGGAACTCTTGATGAGACTTCCTGGAGGAAAACTCCCGAAAGTTAAATTTTCCTATTACCGGTATGTCGCAGGTGGAAAAGAGCAAAAAAGATTCCTGAACGTATATTCCATTATCCTGTAGTTGGCAATATGTGGTCTAAAAAAGAAAATAAAAACTTCAGTCAGTGTCTCATCATTTCTGCACATTCACTTTTATCATGCAAACATATTCTGTATCATTTTTCACCTACCAGTAAAAATATCTAACTAAAACGAACCAACAATTCAACATTATTAATGTCAGGTTCAAATGTAAACTGATTTCAGTGAAATAGTATGAAACGGTAGCGGAAGGTTTATACTTGCTAAACCAAGCAAAGTGTAGACTGTTGATAGTAAATGTCTTTTGTACAGTGTACACAAAATAATTGAGAAGCACTGAAAATACTGTTTTAGCAATTCTCAGCAACTATCAAAATGTCCTGTACTAAAACTAGTGTAGAATTACGCGACTAACTCTCACCATAAGTAAGGACAACATGTGCTGTGTACGTTTTGAAACCAAGGCTCATTTTATCAAAACAGTAATCTCCGATAAAATGGGTTCTTACTACAAATGCAAAATGATAAATTTATCGCAAAGAAAAATGAAGGCACTTGTGTGAGATTCAAATCAAATCCAACACTTCATCCACTAGACCATAGGAAGTCATATATTGGCAAAGTAAATAAATGCAGAAGTAAGTTGTTCACAAATAGCGCACGAACACTAGCTCTGACCTATTTACCAAGACAATAATGATAGGCAAATTCAGTAGTAGTATATAAAAAGAAATATACTTTTGTATGAAAAATTGTCATTTTAAAAGAAACATTAGCACATCATACTGAAAATATAATAATATACATGTAGATGTAATGCCAGCTAACAATCAAGCACATAATGTGTACGTACAGTGATTCCAGTGCAACCTGTCTAACAGCCTGAACAGACTGACAAACTCTACAGTGATAATCCCCCAAAAGAGCGGAAGTGTTCTGATTGTTCAGTTTTTAAAAATCATCCATAACAAGAGGAAATTTTTAATATTTATACAATTTATGTTTAAACTATTCTACAATCTTCATTTTCATGACTAATGAATATGCAAGGTACATAAAATCCTCAAAATATTAAAAACTGAAAAATGTCCACATGCACAGTCCAGTGAATACATAGAAAACCATTGCCATAAATTACATACATCACTAATGACTATAATTGCAAAAAATGAAGGATTTTATAAAACTTGACATAGATTTCATTAAGATATAGGTGTTTAAAATAAACTAACAATTTTCACTGCTACAGTTATATGAAGACACATCTTAATTGTTCGCAAGAAAGTATTGAAAATTTTATTTCATGCTTACCATCTGTCTCAACATTTTGTTTCCATCTTGTCCCATTGTACTCCAGGAGTGGCCAGTGCTACCAGCAGGAAACAATAATTGAATAATAATCTCCTTTTAATTCTAATAACAAACCTATGTGGTTTAAACTGTCTCCTGGTCCTGCAGTTGTGGTTTAAACTGTCTGCTGGTTCTGCAGTGGAATACATTTTTTGCACACACATAAGATGGATCAGTTTTTTGTTCTTCAATTACACAACAGGTACCTGTATTGCAAATTCCTGATCTTTGGATAAAATTTTGCTTGATAGTGTAATATACTTGTTTCATGCCTCTTTGGTCATGGGTTCAGTTTCCCAACCAATCAGAAATCTAGAATTTGCAAAAGTTACATTTAATTGTGAAGAAATGCTTGTTATTGATTCTTAATCATCAAGATGCCTTTTCAATGTACAGAGTGCTCTGCATTGGTCAGCTGTTTCCATCACTGACATTTTGTGGAAACATTTATGCCTACATTATTGATTGATAATGTACAGCTGCCTCTGTCCAAGTAACATACCATGAGCAAGCTACAGTATCTTTCATACTTAAATTTGGGCAAGCAGATTCAGATTTTTACTTGCTTGTTCAACTATTCTCCCTGCATAAGGATCTCAACTAAATTGCAATCGGGTAATTTCAATTAAATTGCAAATCGGGTAATTTAAAGATTATAATACTGAATTTATTTCATTTAGAATAAGAAAATACATCATATACAAAATCACTTATCGTTTCATGCAGATTTTTTTATGTACAGTGCCAGAGCTGGGAAAGGTAATCTACATCAGGATAATTACTTACCTGTGTAAAAATAACTTTGCTCTGGGCAATGGGCAAAGATAATTTTAAAGGCCTGACTTTACTCAACATTTTATTGTAATAAATATTATTCCAGACCTGGAAATATTACACAAAATGTACAAATGCAGTCTAGGATTGGTCAGAATATTTGTGGGTAAGATTTAGTCAAGGAAAGTTGTATGACAGAGGGCCTGAACTTGAGTGTCTTAGAAAGTGGCATTGTAGAGTGGGATATCCTATTTATTCAATGAGTAGCCAATGCTTGATGATAAGCCCATTCCCAGATATTTTCTAAAGATATCATTGTTTGGTTATAAACACACACACTGCATTTTGAAAAAATATATTAGGCTTTCCCCCTGGATTATCCATGGAGATGTTATTTATATTGTTTCATGTAAATTGTGCATTGTAATAAACTGTATTGAGGTGTATCAATGTTGCACAGTTTAATTCATTGTGACTTATTTTCTTTGCCCATGCCAACAGGGAAAATTACTGTGAAATTGTTTGGGGGTTTTTTTGTATAAAGAGGAAATGTATTTGTTGAGAAGCAAGCTTGCAATTGCATGTAATTTCTCAAAATATCTTGTAAAACAAGCTGCTGATTAAGTTGAGATGAGGCAAGGATATTGGTGACGACTGATTAGGGAGACATTATTCATGACTTACACTGTAATAACACACAGAAAATGTCTCCTTTATGTACTGTTCTTCTAGATTAGGGCAATCATAGTGACCACCAAGATAGGCAAGATTGGTTCTTAATTTGATTAATTAAATGCCCCAACATAATTTGATCTACAAAGGCATGTATATCAGGAGATATGGACTGGATCCATAGGATATTCTTGTGATAGAGAAAATTAGATATGGAGAATTCAGCTTTAACAGACAAGAAGACCTTGTAATGAAACACATGTATGCAGATGTAGTACTTATACGGCAGTGTTTTCTACAGTTTCCAAGAAAAGGGGTACCCTGGGTTGAATTTAGGGAGCCTTTCTCACTTTTGGAGGGCACTGCCCATTATTTCATCATCTATTATGAACTTATTACTTGCTTTATTACATTACCTAAATTAGGAACATTAGCATTAAATTATTTTTAAACTCAATGTAGTATGTTTCATTGAAACGAAGTTATTTTTAAATTATTTTTGGCAGGTAATGTATGATTTTGGTCATTTTAAAGCCAGCGTTTTTATTTTGGATAATTAGCAATATGATTAGTCAGTTTTCTTGTGCATTCTTTACACTTCAGCAACCAAACTGTCACTCGTAGTACTATATCTGATGCAGAGGAAATGCTCCCACTAGAGTCCACCTGTCGTGAGAGACCACTTTTTATTGGCAGAATGGCTGGTCTCTCAAGACAGTTTTTACTATATTAATGTTGCCGAAGTTGTTTACTAAAGGCTTTTTGGAGTTTTGCAGATTTGTTGAGATTTATTTTGTGCAGTAAGGAATCATTATTAAATAAGTAATTATCCACTTGATGTATTTCATTTGATGTGTAAAGACCAAAATCTGCATTCCATGTGCAAGTATGTAGCTTATTTGCAAGCAGTAGCAGTTAGTGATATCAACAATAAATTACAGTTATGCATGTGGTGGCAGCCTGCTGGTTAACCACATTATTACCATGGAGGGAATGTGTTCTCTTTAAAGTTCATGGTTTTGTAATATATTATTGTTCAAACCCAATCTGATTAAAATTGAGATTCACTAATAATAAGTAGATTTTATAGGCACCAATAAAGGTTCATATTCTACTGACTTTTGGAATGTCTGGTCCACTTAATTGTAATATTCTATCAGATAAAGTGTCAGAGACAATTATCATTAGAACAATATGTTCTGAAGTATATTCTTTGCTTTCATAAATGTGAAAGCTGTAATTTTTATTGATGAACTGAAAGGTCAACAGAACATAACCTTGTATTGGCATTCTTCTGATTTGCATTTTGTTGGAGATCTCGATTTCAGTTAGATTGTGTGCAGACCTAAATAGAGGAAAACCAGACCTGAAAGACCCATCTGATTATTTTAAAGGATGACAAGATTCTTGATCTCATGGATCAGTTTTCTCCAATAATGTGATGGTACAGTGTATATATATATATATGACATATTGAGAGACTCCCTTTTCTTGAGAGACTAGATGGTATACAGCTGAACTTCCTTTCACCAACCCCTTTGTAACCCAGCCTCCTTCTGTGAAAGTTATTCTGATGCTAACGAAACCTCCATAAATCAGCCCAAACTTTTGGTCCCAACAGCTTCCAGTTTATGGATAAAAATACCATTAAGTCTTGAGTGAATAACCTAAAAGACAATAGGTACCTACAGTATGTGTATAATTTGATGGTACAGTGAGTATATATAGCCCAAAAGACAGTTGATACATATTTGCATAATTTGATGGTACAGTGAGTATATATAGCCTAAAAGACAGTTGATACATATTTGCATAATTTGATGGTACAGTGAGTTATATATAACCTAAAAGACAATTGATACATACAGTATGTGTATAATTTGATGATACAGTGAGTATATATAACCTAAAAGACAATTGATACATACAATATGTGTATAATTTGATGGTACAGTGAGTATATATAACCTAAAAGACAATTGATACATACAGTATGTGTATAATTTGATGGTACAGTGAGTATATATAACCTAAAAGACAATTGTTACATACAGTATGTGTATAATTTGATGGTACAGTGAGTATATATAACCTAAAAGACAATAAGTACATACAGTATGTGTATAATTTGATGGTACAGTGTGTATACATACTGTAACCTAAAAGACAATTGATGTATACAGTATGTGCATAATTTGATGGTACAATCAGTATATACTAAGAAGAGTCTATTTCATTTGAATGTGGCTGCTTTTGAATTTTAATAAAATTAATACAAATAAAAGCTATTGTATACTTCCTGCAATTGTATACTTCTAATTTGGTCAAGTTGCGAAAAAATTTAGAGAAAGATGGTATGGTTATCAAATATATTTACTTCTTAAACTAGCAAGAGGACATAGGTTATATGCCTAATTGATTAACAGATTTTTAACCCCATGATTGTGGAAAGTTTTGTTTATTTAAGTGTGTACTATCCTTACTTTACCATCTGCCCCAGCCCCCCTCCCCCATTCCTATCAGGGTAGTCTGTGTTCTGCTGTTAGGTCTTGGGTGGGTAATGCTGCTTAACTCATCAAGGCCGGGAGCTTTTTCACATTTTCAATTAAGAAGAAAGATAAAGTTTTCATGTTGTTTCCAGTGGAATCTGACTACGTCTGATTCAGAGGGATTTTCCTATCAACAGTTGCTTAGGTATGTAAGAGAGGTTGTTTTGGATTAGCTATCAGGCCTGTGCATGAGCAGGTGGGTGAAAATTGGACCCATGATTTTTGCCTGCTTGTACCCTTTTACCCCAAATCCCAAAGTTACCCAATTTTATTTACAAAGGTTCATCTGTCTGTGTGTAGTTTGGTCAGGTCTGCTTTAGATCTAATGAGAGGAAGTCTAAAATCCGGACAAAAACTCCAGCCCTACAACCACCGATTATTTTAGTAAAGAAAATCAGGTCTCAAAATTGTGTTTTTTCCAGATGTATTTTTTAATGTACGTAGAATCTCTACGTTATTTGACATCAGTATAAAGCTTCATCCTTCTTCTTTTCTGTAATACCATCTGCTTGGGTCTGTCGTGAACTATGATGATGTCACAGGCTATGGAAGAAGGGTACTACCTCGTGACGTAAAATTGCGTCTCTCGGCCTTAATGAGTTAATTGCTGTAGATGGTTACATTAGAATCAATACATCACACTAATGGCAGTGATCTCTATTTTAATAGCAGCAATACAATACCCATCACTATTATATAGCTTATTACTTTTTCGTGTCGAAAAATCTCGTCCGTTCGATGTGAAAACATTCTCCCACTTAGAGTGGAGAATTTGTCAACAAGACACGTCACACCCGTGCACCTCTCTGCGCCTGTGCGAACATTCATCTTTTTCATGGACGCCATGGCTCATGGTTGTGTCGTGCGAACGTAACCTGAGAAAAATTGTCTGCTGCTGTTTTCAACCATGTTTGGGTCCTTCTTTCACCTAAATTCATCTGGGTTACATTTGTCCATCTCGTCTTATGTGTCTTATGCTGCCCTACGTCAGTGTTTGTTCTAGGAAGAGTCTTTCTAGATTGCCACGTGTATTCTGTCCTTAGGGGTTAGGGTACACCATATATTTTTTTTTCTTTTCAGATACAATTTAGCTCACGGTAAGTCTTGTGTGTTCATTACAACGTAACATAGACAACCGATATAGCGCAGCAATTAGCAGGTGCATAATTCTTCCAATTAAATATTTGATTAAATATTATTGTTTTTGCTAATTCATCAATTGTATCTTTATTAACCACGCGTGACGCGTCACATTGTTATTCTGTACTTTCTTGAGAACAATAAAGTTTGTCAGGAAAACTAGACTCCTAATCCTTGTTAACATGTATATGTATATTGTTTACCTTTAGACTTCCCTTTTACGTCTCTCCAGTCCTGGACCAGAGAGCTTGGGCAGTGGACGCATTCAGCTTCCAGTGGGATCGTCTGTTCGCATACACCTTCCCACCATTCCAATTGCTACCCCAAGTTCTGCAAAAAGTAAGAACTTCCACTGCCCGGATCATTCTCATAGCTCCATTATGGCCCCAATGATCTTGGTTCAACCATCTTCTAGATCTATTGATAGATCAACCCAGGTCTCTTTCTCACAGGAGGGATCTTCTGTCACAACACAGGGGTTCCCTCCTACACAACAGCCCACACATTCTCCACCTTCACGCTTGGTTCATCTCAAGCGATCTATCTGCCAGAACAAGTTTTCGGGCCGGGTTGCCAGTTGCATCATTCAGGCCAGGAGAGCTACATCCAAGGTCTATGATGCCAGGTGGAGAATCTTCTGTGATTGGTGCAGTAGGAAACGTGTTGATCCCACCTGTTTCTCTGTAACTGCCATTGCTGATTTCCTTTTGTTCCTTTTTGAGAACAAAAGATATTCAGTATCAACTATCAAGGGCTATAGAGCCGCCATCTCTAACACGCTTAAATTTCATCAGGGCTCGGAAATTGGTTCAGATCCACACCTTGCCGATCTCATTAAATATTTTGAGCTACAGAGACCTGTCACCCGCTCTCTGACGCCTAGATGGAATCTATCATGTGTTTTATGGTCCTTAACAAAAAACCCCTATGAACCATTGAGTGAGGCATCCTTTCAGGACCTCACACTCAAGTCTGTGTTTTTACTCGCTTTGGCGTCTGCGAGAAGACGTAGCGAGGTTCATGCATTGTCTGTTGACACTGGCTGTCTCCGTTTTAATGGCAATTTTGAATCCGTTTCCCTCCTTTGTCAGCCAGGATTTTTAGCCAAAAATCAGTTACCTGCGGTAGCTCCATCACCTATAGAGATCCCCAGTCTCAGTCGAATCTGTGCTGGAGATGATCAAGATAGGTTTTTATGCCCAGTTAGGGCACTACGTTTCTATCTAAATGCTTCAAAAGGGAAAAGAAAGGGCAGGAAACGTCTTTTCCTTCCTCTTAAGGGCTCCGTTGATATTTCGGCCTCCACGATTTCACGGTGGATTGTCACCACAATTAAAAGAGCTTATCAGTCCCTTACTGACAGAGACCTCTCCTTTATGAAACTAAAAGCCCATGAGGTTCGAGCCGTCGCTGCCTCATGGGCCTATCTAAATCACTCTTCCTTGGAGGACGTCATGAAGGCAGCTTTTTGGCGATCCCATACTACCTTTTCGTCCTTCTACCTCCGCTCATTAGCACATCAAAGCGCAGGCATTTTTTCTCTGGGACCCATAGTTGCGGCACAACATGTGGCCCAGAAGGACTCCAACAAATAGTAAAGTGGATCTCTCCCTCAAATGGTGAGTAATTTCCATTTTTCTCTGTTTTTTTATCAGTTTAACATCAGTCTACCCACCTAACTGACCAATTCAGCTATATAATAGTGATAGGGTCATGTATTGCTGCTATTAAAATGTAGTTTTTTTTGGGGGGGGGGTAAAACTAATTTTAATTATGCAATACATACCCATCACTATTATCAAATGCCCTCCTCCCACCCCGCTCTGATGTCCTGGCGTAATTTCGTCTATAAAAAAGATGAATGTTCGCGCAGGCGCAGAGAGGTGCACGGGTGTGACGTCTTGTTGACAAATTCTCCACTCTAAGTGGGAGAATGTTTTCACATCGAATGGACGAGATTTTTCGACATGAAAAAGTAATAAGCTATATAATAGTTATGGGTAAGTATTGCATAATTAAAATTAGTTTTACCCCCCAAAAAAACTACATGTTTATATTAGACATGGGATTTCATTCTACTAAGATTGGAGCTGTGGTGGCTTAGTGGTTCGAGTGCCTGACTTGTGACCAGAAGGAGACAGGTTCAAATCCTGCCCAGGTCAGGCTAGTTCAGTCACCATGGTGTGTTTTGGGGCAAAGTTTTTTACTTAATTGCCCCTGCAATAATACAGCCTTTCATGTGTTTATGTGCTGTTAAATGCCAGTCATTATTATGCTCAAGCTTTTTAGAAAATTGTTTTAGTTTTAAACTGAATTTTGACTGAAAAAGATACACAATCAGTCAAGCAGAATTCTTTCCTAATACAGTACATGTAAAAGCATCTTTCCTCAAGAAAATCTTATACCTAACCAGTCCAGCCTGGGTCGGCTGATGCAGTGTGTCCTTGGGAAAAGGCACTTAACTCCCATTTCCTTGGCATTTAATACTACATATACTCACTTATAAGTCAAGTCCAACTGCAAACTGCTCAAACCCAGATCTGCCATTGCATAATGTGCATACTTGCAGATCTGGGTCTATGCAGTTTGTTAGGAGTAATCATAGACCCTGATCTTCTAGTCCATTACATGGGACTGTGCTGTTTGCAGTTGGACTTGACTTATAAGGAAGTATATATATGGTAGTTAATAATGTGTTAAAAGTGCCATTAAAACTAACCAAATAAAAACAAAAACAGTTAAAGGATTGAAGTGGCTTTTACACCATAGAAATCTATAGTTTCCATATTTACCCTTTCATAGTGTGCACCAAACTGTGAACAGAGTACCGTATATACTTGCTTATAGGTTGAGTCCAACTGCAAACTGCAGAGACCCAGATCTGCAGTCGAATAATGTGCCAGCAGATCTGGGTTTATGCAGTTTGGTAACAATAATCAGTAGAACAAACAACATAGACCCTGATATTCCAGCACATTATGTGACATCAGATCAGAGTCTCTGTTGTTTGCAGTTGGACTGGACTTATAAATGAGTATATACAGTAGATCCTGATCTGCCATTGTTTTATTTACAGTCATAAGTATAATGAACATGATCTTTCAAAGCATTACAATATTTCTTTGAGACAATTATGGGGGTGTTGGTGGTGGGCTTATCAATGTACAAGGCTTTCTTAGATTCAGATTTGTTTTAATTTTGTAAAAGTTGGGGATGGTATTATTGTCAAACATATTGGTAATAGATCAATGTATGTATCATTAGAAAAATACAGTTTGCAATTGGAGATCTGGGTCTGTTCTTTTTATAGATAGGTCTACATTAGAAACAAGTCAATACTGTAATCTCTTTGTTAAGAATGTAACTGTTAATTTATGCCTTAATACATGCTGAACTTTAAGAGAATACATGATCAAGCTGGGTTCAAAGGGAAGAATGCTTTTGGATGGTATACTTTTGTACAGTGGTTATATTGTCATCTGTACAGTGGAATCTGTCATGAAACACCTCCACATCTACCAAAAAGTCATAGTCTCTCAAGACAGGTGGTCTCTCATGATCGGTCATAACATGATATAATCAATAAATCAATGCATTGAGAATCTTGTGTCTCACGACAGGTGGTCTTTCAGAGCAGTGGTCCTTCATGACAGGTCATAACACTATATAATTAATAAATTGAGACATTGAGAATCTTGTTTCTCATGGAAGCCGTTCTGTCATAGTAATGGTCTCAAGACAGGTGGTGTGTCATAGTAGTGGTCTTTCAAAATGGGCTTTACTGTACCAGTATTCTTTGGGAATTGAGAGTGAAGACAGGTCAATATTAATGAATCTTTTTTTAATGATAAGCCATAGGAAACAAGTTAAACCTTGTATATTACTCTATACTGGCATCCTAACCAGGTCTTGTCAGCAGGTAGTTTTTGTCATTGTTTGCAAAAGGCATATATTTTGACAGTTATTAATTTTCTTTGCCCTTAGTACCATTCAAAGTAAGTTTGAAGATCAATAATAAACATCAATTTGTAAATGCATTTATTTTAAAAGCAGACCTAGATCATAACAAATTCTTCATTTTTACAAAACTTTGCAGGTTGGGGGGAGCACATGCTAAATTTGTGCATGCACACTATGAGATAAATCTCTTTATTCTGAGTGTTACCAGATTGTAAAAATGTGGACAGCCACTGATGTCATTTCTAGAGCAAAGGTGGATCTTGACTTGACACATTCATCACATCTAAGTATACAAAGTAAAGGGAAATGCACTTAAAACAAATGACACAAATGAATATATTACAGTGCTGTAAATTTGGTTGATGAGAACTGTTTCCATAGGTGAAGAACTTTGTTCCAAATGAAGCTATTTTTAGCTCTATTGGTCATAGACCAGAAGAGCTTATGGGATCGTCTGTCCAGCCGTTAGCATAAGCTTGTTATCGCTACTCCTCTTAAACTCTTGCAGGATTGCCATGAAACTTGACACATACATTCATCCTATTGGTCCTAAATGAAAATGGTACGACCCAGATATCCAACCACATCTTAAAAATCTTGTTGTTGCTGCTTCTCCTGAATGTGAAATTATATTGACATGGAGTTTTCACCAGAAAACTTCTTATGATGTCTAGTTGGTCCTAAATGAAAATGGTGTTGATCTGATGTCTAATATGGATGCCACAGTGGCCATCTTGAAATCTTGTTTATTGCTACACCTCTTGAATGAAAAGTAATAACAGCATGGGGTTTTCAGGAGAAGACTTCTTATAATGTCTGGTTGGTCCAAAATGAAAATGGTTCCAATTTGATATCCAGTATGGCTGCCACAGTGGCCATCTTGAAAATCTTGTTATTGCTACTCTTCCTGAATGGATGATGATATCAACATGGAGTTTTCACTAAAAGACTTCTTATGATGTCTTGTTGGTCCTAAATGAAAATGGTGCCGATCTCATATCCAATATGGCCACCACAATAGCCATCTTGACAAATCTTGTTATTGCTACTTCTCCAGGACAGAATGTAATATTACCATGGGGTTTTCACCAGAAGACTTCTTATGATGTCTAGTTCGTCTTGTATCAAATAGTGCTGATCTGATGTTCACTATGGCCACCACAGTGGCCATCTTGAAAATCTTGTTATTGCTAATCCTTCTGAATGAAAAGCAATATTGCCATGGGGTTTTCACCAGAAGACTTCTTATGATGCATACTTTAGTTGGTGTGAAATAAAAATGGTGTCGATCTGATGTCCAATATGGCCACAACAGTGGCCATCTTGAAAATATTGTTATCACTACTCCTTCTGAATGGATGGTTGTATCAACATAGAGTTTTTGCTAAACAACTTCTTATGATGTCTACTTGGCCCTAATAGTGCCATTCAGACATTAAATACACCTGCCACAGTGGCCAGCTTGAAAATCTTGTTATCACTACTTCTCTTGAATGAATGGTCACATAAGCATAGGGTTTTCACTAGAAGACTTCTTATGATGTCTAGTTGGTCGCAAATGCCACAATTGCCGTTTTGACAATCTTGTTATCACGTACTTCTCCTAGATGGCTGGTCATATCGATATGGTGCTTTCACCAAAAGACTTATTATGATATCTGGTTGATTTTAAGTTGAAATGGTGCCAATCTGATATTGAATATGGCCACCATGGCACCCATCTTGAAAATATTCTTATCATTGTTCATCCAAAAGGGAAAGTCATATGAACATGGGGTTTCCACAAGAAGACTACTTATGATGCCTTATTGGTCCTAAATGAAAATGGTACCAAGTTGACATCCAATATGTCCACCACAACAGTTAATTTGAAAATCTTGTTATCCCTGAATAATATCAAAGATGGTTTAGACACTCTGCAGTTAAAAAGTAAGAAATGGTCTTATCTTGAATTCTTTTCAGTTACCGGTAGTAGAGCGTCAGTCCTTTCGAGGGACTAGTCTTGTTTAAAAATGGTCTGAATAGCAAAATAGGGGTGATAGATCAATTTGTGTTTTGTGTTGTAGTTTTCTGTGAATAGAAAGGCAAACTAACTTTTATCTTGAAGTAATTAATGTATTGTATAATTTGATTTTGAGAAATAAAATATATTTTGTATTTTTGAGGAGAACTGGTAGGGTGCCAGTAGTAAAATATTTGCTTGAAAGATCAGGACAAGAACTGAAACATTCAGAGAAATTAATGCTGTTATTTTCAGTGGTTGGCTTTATGGGGCATGTATCCTGTATGGTTGTGAAGTTTCTTTGAACTCTGCAATAAATTTGTTCTAGTAACTTGATAGGTTGAATATTGGACCAACCTTTATTGTTCACAGCTGGATAGGGCTGGTTAGGACTTAGGAGGATGTGATGCAATGGTTAATTACCTTGTGGACAGTATCAAGACCCCTAGGGACAAACTGTGAAAGAAGACAATGTTCTTGGGGCTAAATAATCATTCACTCTCATAGAAAGTCACTCTGTTATACAAATGAAAGGGTTTTAAGAAGTCATCTCCCAAGTGGAAATTTATATTATTTCAGTAATTTAGGCTACTGTCCTATACTACATACAAAAAAGGCCAATAAACTGTAGTGCACTACTCATCTTATAGTAAAATTATCAGACATTAAGTGCAGCTTCATGTCAAGCTAATAAATGGTATAAATCTGTGTAGTTTTTGAGATGACATCAGGGTATAAAAATTTTCCAAATAACTACACCAATCTTATTATTTTTTCTCAAACATCGTTGTAAATGTTTTTGAAAAAAGGCATGATACAGACAATCATTTACTATCTGAAAAAAATTAATGCATGAAAAGTTTTAAATGATGCATATTTTTGGCTAAAAAAAATTTATAATAAATTAATATTCAGCAATTCCTCCTCGATGTTGTGCCTTAAGATTTTTCTGATGAGATTTTATTCTAAATAATTATTATTGAGACTGCCATTAATAATCTAATTCATTTAGTTTTTAATTTCACCAGTTTTATAATTAAAAGGAATGCACAATGAAATGGATGAACAAACAAAGGTAGATGTTTGTAAGTGGGTAGGTAAAAGAGTGGACGTAAGAATAAAATGAATGAAAGAATGAATGAACTAACAAATGAACAATAAATGAATTTTAAAAAAGAGAGACAAAGAGGAGAATTACTAAATATATGAATTTACACACAAAAGAGAATAAAGAAGAGGATAATAAATGACCATAATATTTTGCAAATGGACATTCTAATTTTACTGAGACCAGGAAGGGAAGTAGAAGGTGCAAATTACAACAATGGATGGAGGATACTTTTAATGTTTTTTTTTCTTCTTTTTTTTTCCCCCCGAACAATAAAACAAATATCTTATTAGCTGATAAATCACTAATCTCTTCTAATTTAGAGGACGTAAAGATTATAAAACAAGCCTTTATTTGTTTAATGTACTAAATCTAGTTTTTATTGTATTCTTGTATGTTCTTTGTACACATTGATATGAGCAGAGCAGCATAGTTCAGAGAATATAAGACATTGTTTAGTGTAAGCATCACATTGTGTACACTCCAGTGTTGTTATGTTTGTCTGAAAGCAGTATACCAGTGCATGCAATGTGTTGTGGGTAAATAAGATCAGTTCTATTTATAGGAACAAGGTGAATTCGTAACTTGCCCTATTCAAACAGGAAGGGTATTGACAAAGGTATGGTCCTTCAGAAATTGTTGACCTGGCTCTCGATGGCCATTAGTAATGCATTAATTAGTATATTGGAGGCATCATTACATAAAAGGAAGCCATGATAGCTCAGTTGGTAGAGCGTCAGACTCATAATCCAAGGGTCACAGGTTCAATACCTGCCCAGGCGCAACCCATGTCAGCTGTCTTGGTGTGTCCTTGGCAAAGGCACTTAGATCCTATTTCCTCAGCATGATGTAGACAATAATGTGTTAAAAGTGCCATTAAAACCAAAAATAAAAAAATAATAAAAAATGATAATTACGTAAAAGTCAATTTATGGAAGTTTGAAAATTGTATTAAAAAAATGTAACAGAAAAAAGGTTTGTAAGCCTTAGGTATTACATGTTAAAAGAATTAATGGTTTAGTGTGTGTGTTGTGGCTGCATGTGTAAATGTATGCAAGTTTACACCATTCTTTTGGCTTCCTCAAAGAAAGTATTGAGGTTGGAGTTATTTTCCATGAACTATATTGCTTGTTGTTTTTTTCTTCCTGCTTTTATCAGTATGATTCTTTTTTATACTATGGAGCTAGTGAACATCATGGGTGGTCTTGGAAAAAATGGCAACATCCAAAGGGTTATGTGTGCACCAGGGTTAAACAGAATAGAGAACTGACAGACCAGGGTTTTAGTGTCTTGGAAAAAATGGCAACATCCAAAGGGTTATGTGTGCACCAGGGTTAAACAGAATAGAGAACTGACAGACTAGGGTTTTAGTGTCTTGATTTACATAGTGCCACTGTTAGTATCAGGGTCCCACAAATTTCAAAATCAGATGGTAACCAGGCTGTGGGTTACCAGGAAAAGAACTTGATAGCCTATCATACATTCAGTAGCCCAGACAAAGAACATATGAATTAACTGGTTAGTTTGATAGAGACTTTTCTCTTTCCCTCTTTGAATTTCCAGTAATTATTTTTAGTGTGAAATAAGAATAGTTGTGAAAAATAAAAGTAGAACTAGTCATGATATTGTGTACATGTAGTTGGTTTTAAACAGTATTTATTTATTTACAGAAGTTATCATGGAAAGTAAATAAAATCAAACAAGAGATAGAGGATTGATCAACAAGCTTATTTTGAGCTCTCTCCTCATTAACAGTAATATTTACTTTTATAATGTGGCTGATGTCAATAATGAAGGCATAGCATTGCAACCACTGAAACATGCTAATGATATTTAAAAGAAAATTGTACATACAATATTGTAATAATGCCAGACAGTAACTTATAAGCATTTACAGCAGAAACATGTTACTGTATACATGTACTTGTAAATCAACAAATGAAATTTTTTTTTTTTAAATATGAAGATGTTGGCATTGATGGAGTGGGTGGGGTGGGGTAGATAAATCACTTTTAACTTCAGCTCGGGTGGTATATATTTATAATAACAAAATAGATACCTGCCTGTGATCAATTTGGCATACATCCACACCCCAGATTAACCACATGATTAAAGTGTTTTTGACTTAGCTAACTAAAAAGTGGACTCGGGGGGTCTCTTGTTTTTCATGTATTTTTCGAGTGAAGGTAGTCAAAAGCCCATTAACCTATCAGGATGCTTTTAACTAAAGGTACATTTTTGTTTCAGGCTGAAACTTGACGTGATAAGAACTGATAATCCATACTCTTGAATATTTTTTATCGTAAGATTTTCATCTTGTAGGACTTGGTTTAGGTTTTGTACTGAAGATTGTTAGTTTCGTGTGTCTTTAATTTTAAGCTTAATTTGACTTGCTTGGCTTTGGCAAGAGTGGAGTCTAATTTTTCATCAGATTTATCAGCGGGACTTAGATCACATATCATTATTAGATTAGAGTGTATTACGTGCTCATTTAGAAACCTGCAATAATTTTGCAGAAAATTTGACTTATCTATAGCTTCCTTCCAAGTGAAACCCCTAGGTAAGATTTACTTAAAACCATATACTTATTAAATCCATGTTGTTACTTATCCCTCCCTAGTTGCCATGGAAACAGGATAGTGGAAGTCATCCATGGCCAGCAGGAGGGTTGTAGGTTTGGATGCAAGTTAATAAGATTCTTCCCCCTAATGCAGGCATATGTGTAGTCTGCCTGCTGTCATGTGTTGTATATACCATTATATAAGTACTCCTTCAACCCCATTTCCATGTATCAGTATCATTTCCACCCTTTCTTTTTCCCACTGGACCACCAAAAGCTAAGCCTTATCTGGCTTGTAGACATTATAAATAAATGTACATTGGTCCACCTTGTATAAAACCCCTCAAGAGAGGCCACTCAGTCATAAGAGACCGTTTGATTTCCCTTATTGCTCTTATGTGGCCACCTTTAACTTGCAGAAGGGGTGGCAGCACTAGCCTCATAAGAGGAAGAAAGCACTAATAATTAATAGTTTAAAAAAAAAGGAGTGGTAAAAGGACACTGAATACAATATATTTATTCCTGAAAGTGAAATTGATCTATTATATCAGATACAAAATAATTTTCTCTTTAATAATTTTATGAAGAAAAACAACATTTATATTAAAAAGAACAGTTTAATCTGATGTTTAATGAAATCTCTACTCAGTAGCAAATTTACTTTTTTCTGTGTCCATTTCTGTCCAACCAGTATTACTTGTAGAATCACCTGGTAGGTCCTAACAATAATCACCATTTCATTCCATTACTAGCTGTGCTCTTTTCATTCTTATTACAGCCTGGAGAACATAAAGCTGCCAACATCACTTTGAAGTTAATGTTTAATGAAATCTCCTCAGTGTTGACTTTTTCTTCTCTGTCTGACCATTTTCACTTCCTCCATTAAAGTGGTCTTCAATCTACATTGTGTATTGAATGATCAAGTTTAAAATAATATCCATTCCATAATTACAGTGAGGCAATATCAGTACACCGTAATGACCTTGTTGAACAGCTCATTGTGTGCTACAACAATGGAACATTCACATTTTATAGAGGGGGTGATAAAGCTTACACAAATCAACTATCAGTTCAATTTGAAAAGTTATATAAAAAATTGACATTGGTGGTGGTTTTTAGCTCTATTGGTCATAGACCAAAGAGCTTAAGGGATGGTCTGTTGTCTGTTGTCCAATCCCTGTCATCTGTCCGTCCATTAGCTACTTCTAAACTACTTGGAGGATTGCCATGAAACTTTACACACATTCATCACATGGTTTATTTGGTCCTAAATGAAAATGATGCTGCTTAGACATCCAATATGGCCACCACTGTGTCCATCTTGAAAATCTTGTTATCACTACTTCTCATGAATGGATGGTCATATCAGCATGGGTTTTTCACTGAAAGACTTCTTATAATATATAGTTGGCTCTAAATGAAAATGGGGCTGATCTGATGTCCAATATGGCCACCACAGCAGCCATCTTGAAAATCTTGTTATTGCTTCTCCTCAACTGAAAGTCATATTGACATGGGGTTTTCACCAGAAGACTTATATGATGTCTCATTGGTCTTAAATGGTGCCGATCTGATGTCTAATATGGCCATCTTGAAAATCTTGTTATTGCTAATCCTCCTGAATGAAAAGTAATATTGCCATGGGGTTTTCACCAGAAGACTTCTTATGATGTATGGTTGGTCCAACATGAAAATGGTTTTGATCTGATGTCCAATATGGCTACCACAGCAGCCATCTTGAAAATATTGTTATCACTACTCCTGAATGGATGACCATATCAACATAGGATTTTTACTAAACTTCTTATGATGTCTGATTGGTCGTAATGGTGCCATTCAGACATTAAATATGCCTGCTACAGTGGCCATCTTGAAAATCTTGTTATCACTATTCCTCCTGAATGAATGGTGATCTCAGCATAGGGTTTTCACTGAAAGATTTCTTATGATGTCTAATTTGTCAGAAATGAAAATGGTGCAGATCTGACTTGTAATATGACTGCCACAGTGGCTATTTTGAAAATCTTTGTTATCATTACTTCTTCTAGATGGCTTGTCATGTAGACACTGTGCTTTCATCAAAAGACTTCTTATGATGTCTAGCTGGTACTAAATGGAAATGGTGCCAATCTGATATCAGATATGGCTACCATAGCATCCATCTTAAAAATCTTTTTTTCTATACTCCTCCAAACGGGAAAGTCAAATCAAAATGGGGTTTCCACCAGAAGACTTATGATGTCTTGTTGGTCCTAAATGAAAATGGTGCCAAGCTGACATCCAATGTGTCTACTACAGCAGCTAATTTGAAAATATTGTTATCCTTGAAGAATGTCAAAGATGGTTCCAACACTCTGCAGTTAAAAGGAGGAAATGGTCTTATCTTGAATTCCTGGAAATTCTTTTCAGCCAGTAGAGTGTCAGTCTCTTAGAGGGATTCTTGTACTGGAGATTAAAACAGTTAAATAATATTACTGCTTGTTTTATTGTCAGATAATTGATTGTTCTGTGTAACCCAGTAACCTACATACCCCTAGACTCGGCATTCTGGTACATAGTACAGTTATCTAATGATAAAACAGATATCAGTATATTTAACTATTACTTCATGTACAACAAACCCTATTCCCCTAGCCCTGTTTTTAGGGGATAAATCAAAATTCTAAAAAATCATTGTACACATCCAGAGACCACTCACCAGCTATATCCCAAGGTTTGATTGGTTTGGTTTGGTTTTGTGAGGTATAGCCATGACATGCCATTAACCCTAGGACATACCTACATGCATATCCAAAACCATTGTGTACATCTATTAGACCACTCCAAGTCATATTCCAAGGTTTTCAAGTTGCTATCATGAACAAGGAGTTGTGCAACATAATGAACATGTGCATGCATTACATGCATGCACAAATGCATGCACATCTGAACAAGCAGAATCACATAATCCTCCCTTTTCTTAAAAAATGATGGGGATAATGATTCAAAATTCAGTTGTCTTAGCATTGTCAGCTCGAAATGAGATGCCTGATTATTAATATCTTAAAATTGTCAATCACAAAAAATATATGATTCAAAAATTAGGTTTTAGAATGGTCAATCCCCAATTTTTTTTTCACCAAACCTTAGGATTGTCATTTCTTTGTACTTGAAAGGGTTACATTTGGACTGTGTAGAGGTTTTTTGATAAGCTTTTAATAAACTATACTGATGGTAATGTAGTTTTTGATTAAATAGTTCAACACACTGATTTGTGTGCTGCTACAATCCTAATAAGGCTTGAAACCAGTTAATGACGTCGTGGTCATTTTGAACTCAAAGGACGAACAACAAGAAGGCTGTACTCAGCAAGATCTGCTGTGATTTTTATAATGGATTGGAGGACTGGATCAATCTTTCCATCATGGAAATGGGAAATTTTATTAACCATAATTAAAAACATTGTCAACGAAGTGCATGGCTTTTGACTCCATTTAGACATTCCCTGATGTGATGGATCAATGCTGACAATCAATTAAGTGCTGACTGATCAGTTTACACATGGAACCATTACTTCATGCAAGCAGTTAAAACCCAAACCTGGGAGTCATTCATTACATGTAGATTGAATAATCTCTGTCTCCCTTTACCTTTAAATACAACATCTTGAGTTCCCTGTAGTAGATGGTGCCATTATTGGTATTTGCATTGATTTCATTATTGTTATAGGTCAAACCATGCCAAGTCACCCAGAGATCCCTGGGTGACCATCTTTGATTTCCATGACATTTTTTCCAGGTGTACATCAATGTAAGTGATGTCTGCATGCAAAATTTCAGTACAAAATTCCAATTACTTATGAAGTTATGGCCTATTGAAGTGGAGAGGGGTAGCATAGTTTTTCAACTCACAAATTCATTGGTTTACAGTGGATGGTTTTCAAATGATATGAACTTTTTTTATTATACAGATATCAGGCTGAAATTTACTATACTACATATTTTGTGATCTGGGGATTCTGAATCTGAGCTCAGATTTTCAATATCTCAGATAATTGTAGAGATATACACCCCTAAAGTTGCCCGTTTGTTCAGTATTGATTTTTTTCTTAAGATTTTAAGGTAGCGCTACTACCTGGTCATGCATCACAAACACCAAATATGATTTTATTTGAAAACTATACCTACAGGTGATTGTACCAAATTAATCTCATCTGAATCAAGTTCATTGTTAAGCTGTACCTAAGGCTCAAGCTTTAGACAAACCACAAATGCGAAAATTGTGCCTTCATAACAAAAGTGGTTTGACCATGTGGTCAATTAATTAGCATAATTAATTTTTGTATGTGATCAAGATACATATTTTAGCTGTATTTATGCCAAATTTCAACTATGTGTCTTTTTAATGATTTGATATGGAATGACCCTATATAACTAAAGTTTGTTTCTACATGTATGTACACACCAAGAAAACAAAACAACATTAATTCAAGATACTTTGCAGGTGAAACAGTAATGATATGGAAGTTATGATTTATGCAGTGGTTCCTGTCTTTTGAGGCTGTCCCTTCTTCATTGAAAAGGTGGCCTTATGAAATTGGTGACCCTTTATGAGGGAGACAAAATGGTCATAATATACTATTTGGTATCATGGAAGGTGGTTTCTGACCTGGTGGTTAGTAGTAGTCTGATAGTGAGCCAGATCACTTTCTTAGGGTGACCACATAATCAAGCTTTTGTATGTGGGAAGAATTGTATATCTTGTGAATTATTGTGGAACATTACCTTGTTTTGAATCTGCGAAGAAGAAGAAAAAAAACAAACATCTTGGTCCGTTTCTTGTGTATGTTTGCATTTGGTTTTATGTACCCACCATAAGGCAGAATGTATTATATTATGTTGTCAATCTGTCTGCCCATCTATCAACCTGTCTTTTACCAATTTCATTTCCACACAATAACTCAAGTTGTCTACCATCTACAGTTACCAACTTTTGTGGGTGTCTTGCAGTTCGAGTAAGGAAGAACCCTATCGATTTTGGGAACACAAGCTCAAAGGTTAAAGTCACTGACTGAAAGAAGAAAAATGGTTTCTGCACAATAATTTAAGTTCTACACCATCTAGTTACCAAACTTTGCAGATGGCTTGCACTCTGGGGAAGTAAAAAGCCTGTCAGTTTTGGGTTTAAAAGGTCAAAGGTCAAGGTCACTGACTGAAAGAATAAAAATGGATTCTGCACAATAACTTGACTTTTATCAGCACCGTATAACCAGTATTATGCTGACATGTCATGAAAGCCTACTTCTGCTACTGCTACTGCTACTACTACTACTACATCACATATCTGTACCAAACTTTGTGGATGGCATGCACTTGGGGTAAGGAAGAAGCTTATTGATTTTGTGATCAGAAGGTCAAGGGTCAAGGTCACTGACTCAAAAGAAACATTAGTTCTACATCACAGATGTGGATCAAACTTTGTAGATTGTTTGCACTTGGGGTAAGGAAGAAGTTCAGGGTCACTGTGACTGAGAGAAGGAAAATTGTTTCTGCAGCAAAGATTTCAGTTATCAACATATAGGACTATTAAGCAGGCACCAAGCTTTTCACAGTACTCTTGCTGTGACAAGCACCCAATCAGTTGCAAACATAATTATTCCTTATACTTCACAATCATTCCATAGGCTGATGCTTCATAGGTATGAATATACATGTAGACAAGGCAGAGACAGGCCATTCTCCAGGTAGAACACAATAGGGATTAACAACAAACAGTGACAATACCTCCATGAAAATACACATCAGGCAGATGTTTTGTCACCAAATTATATTTAGAAATACTTCAATTTAACTAGTGTTATTTGTGTTTAACTACATTATACAGGCCAACATTTATTGCAAAAGCAATTATCATCACAGTTTTTGTCTGTAGATGGAGTAGTGATATGACAAATTAACTCTGAACCATATAGCTGTAGGCATAGTGGACATTTGTATATTTATAAGCCATTAGTACAAGATAAGAATGGGTGAAAAGTGTTCTAATTGGTACATATGTGTGCATATAAAATATTCCAAACCTTAGAAAAAGACCCCACTCTCACCCCAAAAAATAAAAAATAAACAACCTATAAACACTTAAGGGCAAAGGTGATAGTGATATATGTTAAACTTTTTTTATTTTAAATGGGTGAGCATTTAGCAGCAGAATTGATTGTTATGGAATGTTTGTGTTGCATGGAGTAGAGAAACAAAAAATGGACTCTGAATAAAGTATTATAAATATTTTCAGTTGTTAATGTTGCATGAATTTGTGTAAAGATAGATGACTGTTAAATATGCTAGGTCTAAAATACAAACCTACAGCTCTTAATGAGTATCAGTAGGGTGTAAATAGTGAACAAAAAATGTTGCAGGGATGCTAGATTTGAGAGCCTAGATATGTGATGGTAATAATACCCTCTCCTCACTGATAAGGCAGCTAGACTATTTTTTCTTCTTCCTTGGGGCAAATTATAGCATCAGTTTTCATTGCAGCACTGGGCTTGCCAGCACTGCTACAGATATTACCAAATAGACTCTCACATGAGTTACCTGTTTACATCATGATCCATATCATGATTTGACCATAGAAACCATAAATCTCTGAACCTGAGCCACCACTAGTACATTATTTTAGGGACATTCTCAGTTAAGAAAGCTTTGTTCTCTGTTAAGCCCGACCACACGGTTACAAGGCTGGCACTCTGGACTAATCATGATAGAGGAAATACAGATTTGCTAATCTAAAAACTAGCAACATTCTAACCATGTTAAACAGTCATGTCTGGGAAGTAGAAAAATTGGCCTCATAAGACAGATGACTGCTTGTACATGTTCTTTCTTTTTTAAGGATATTTCAGGGTGACCTTGAGAATGTGGCTGTTTAGGGTAGACAAATGCTTTAAATAGAGGTGAATTGTAAGGCAGTTTTCACTGTTGATGATTATTGTTGATGATCTGTGGCTGCCTCTCTTGCATCCTTTGAAGCCTTTAGAAAGCGAGACACCTTTAAGTGCAATAAATGAATATAAAACACAGGGTGCTTTCTTGTTTTAAAAGAAGACCTTTAACTGTTTTCAAATTCTACACTTTTCCAGTGCATCTTCCATTATACTCGCTTTAAGTCCAACCCAATTGCTAACTGCACAAACCCAGATCTGCCATCACATATTGCACCAGCAAATCTTGCTATATGCAGTTTTCTTTTTAAATAGAATCAGTTGAACAAACAACATAGACCCTGATCTGCTGATGCATTATACAATGGCAGAGCTGGATCAGTGTTGTTTGCAGTTGGATCCAAGTGTATATAGTACTTTATCAGAATCATAATTCCATATGTGCCTCAGGAGAACAAATGCATGATCAATGCCAGGGCTTGAAAATGTGAATCACTTTAAAGGACCAAACATGACTCAGTAAAAAACATTATCCCTTACGTGATTAATCGAAAGGAATCGAAACAACTGCATCCATTTTTCATGATATAAATAAGTTTATCCAATCATCATGAGCCCATAAAAAGATTGTATTTAAAAGTGTGGGAAATCTCGGTACAGTTATTTCTAATTTATCTGTTTACAATGTTCTTGTTCTGTCTTTTCCTTTGTTTTCTTTGATTAACCAACTTAAAGTAATTCCCAGCTTAATCTGTTTGATAAATAGAGGATATTGTATGAGCGTATATTTCATATTTAATTTATGAAGAAATCTCTATCTTTAGTGAGGCCCTGTTTATCATGTGATTCAATAAAATTGCACAATAAGATAGTTACTGTCTATACTCGCTTGTAAGTTGGGACCAACTGCAAACTGAATAGACCCAGATCTTCCATCCCATAATGTGCTAGCAGGTCTGGGTCTGTGCAGTTTATGAGTAATCAGTAGAATAAATAACATAGACCCTGATCTGCCAGCGTATTATGTGATGACAGATCAGGGTCTGCATTGTTTGCAGTTGGATCTGACTTATAAGCGAGTATATACAGTAAATGACTCTAAAGTAGATTTGGTGCAAGCTTCAGAAATTACACCTTCTCTATATAATTTTAGATTATTGTGTTTTTACTGTTGGATCTTGTGGGCGAGACTAAAGTAAAATGGGATGATCTTGTGAGTTCAATACTATTATTTATTTACTAATTTAAATCCAGTTTATCATTTGACAAATGGGTATATAGTCTATAATAAATGATAAACTGGATTAAAATTGCTTTTCAATAAATTAAAATGAATACAGATATGTTTCAAAAGAAATCTTGTTTATTTATTTTTATAACTGAATTGCACAGAAATACATGGCATGATGTGACATGATTTTACATACTATTGCACCATGGTAGACCTGCTGTGATGTCATGTCACATATCAGCAAACTTGCTGGGTCCTGTGTGTGCTTAAACAACAGCACCCAGTAACTGCAATAAGTTGCAAATTGACTGGATCATCCCATGCAATGTATTTGCATAATGATGTTATTTGCAACATTATGAGATGTAATTCTTTGATGTATGTTTTGTAAAAAAAATTATTTGGATCTATAATATGGTAGTCCTATTTAAAGATAACAACACAGGTATTTTAGGGGCTGTATTTATTAGTCCTATTTAAAGATAACAACACAGGTATTTTAGGGGCTGTATTTATTAGCTCTATTTAAAGATAACAACACAGGTATTTTGGGGGCTGTATTTATTAGCTCTATTTAAAGATAACAACACAGAGGTATTTTGGGGGCTGTATTTGTTAGCTCTATTTAAAGATAACAACACAGGTATTTTAGGGGCTGTATTTATTAGTCCTATTTAAAGATAACAACACATAGGTATTTTAGGGGATGTATTTATTAGCTCTATTTAAAGATAACAACACAGGTATTTTAGGGGCTGTATTTGTTAGCTCAATTTAAAGATAACAACACAGAGGTATTTTAGGGACTGTATTTATTAGCTCTATTTAAAGATAACAACACAGAGGTATTTTAAGGGCTGTATTTATTAGCTCTATTTAAAGATAACAACACAGAGGTATTTTAGGGGCTGTATTTATTAGCTCTACTGGGCAAAGACCAGAAGAGCTTATGTTATTCATATTAGTGGTCACAATTGACCTGTCACCAGAGCAAACATAACCACCCCCTACTCATGAGCATTGCACATCATATAAAATCAAATATTTTATGTTGACACTTACCTCATGTAAATTATTGTTTCCTTTTTAGTGCATACTGAAAATTTCATTAAAAATGGTTGAAAAATGTTTGAATTATGATGATTTAAATTTGTATATATAGTAGCAGTCAAATAGGTGACCGACATTAGGCCTGAATGTCTGACAAGCTGCCATGTGCCTGTAAATCCCATTGATACTCGCACCTTTATCAGCAATAGTATTGGTTTGGTTGTCCATAGGTATCAGCATGTGTTGGGGTTTGAGTGACATACAGTGATACCTTAATTGTGTTACAATCCACACTTACATGTGTCTTTAAAGGTCAAATGAGGAGGTTTCTGTTAAAACTTGCTTTTAATCTTACATACCTGTTTATAATTAAATTCTGTTGCAATATTTACAAAAAGTTTCTTTACTTTGGCTTCCAGGACTATTGTTTATAAATCCCCATTCTAGTTTGTCTTGTGTCTACGATTGATATGGGTAGGCTAAAAAACTCATCTAATGTTATAAATGAGAACACTCATGGGAGTAGATAGCTTAACTTCTGTTAGATTGATTTATATTATACAGGCTGTCCAATAACATTAACCATTTTAGTTCTAGGTACTAATGACCATGGCATTGACCTAACAGCAGTACATAAACCATTTGATGGGATATATTGAATTAAATTTTGGTGATAGTGGAAATATGGAATTGAATTTCAGATGTCACTTTTGAGTTTGGTGAGTCTCAGTAACATGTAACTAAAGTTAACCTTTTCAGAAACATTTAAGTAGAATAAAAAAAAAAGTTAATCATTGAAAAAATGCATTTTAAGGATGACTTTAATAGCTGCTCTTTGCAGAAAAATAGTTTCAAAATCCTTTAAAGGTTGAGGCCATACTAAAAAGGGATGGGTTGCCCCATTCCTTCAGTCTGAATCTGGCTTTTGTCAAGAAAAACATCTCCTTATCATGATCTGATTGGCTGTTAGACATAGGGAACTTATATGGGGCTGTGATTGACAGGTGAAGCTTTACACCTGATTGATCATCTGTCGGTGTTAATTGGTTATAGAAGCAATTAATTAGGCTACTATTCGGTACACCATTAGACTGACCAGTAGGTGTTTTTTTTATTCATCTTGGTTGATATCTTCCTATAACTAAGTTCCACATACTTGACCGATCATAATAAATAAGTAGCATCTGCTGCTTACACCTTACTAGTGACCAGTCATGTTTGAATTTCGATCAAAACTTTAAATATTGTATAAATAGGAATGTTCTATATACTTAGCAAAACATGTGGAATGAAAACTTACAATCATGCTTTGGAACATCAGACTCTTCATTGGAGAGTGGCATCCCTCATGTAGAACAAATTGCAGAAATGAGGTGGTATTGTGCCAGTTGCATACACGGCACACATACTCGAGTCATGCATACCTCCTGAATATGCATGAGGTGGAACCTTGACCAGAGTGCATAACCTGTCCATATTCACCGACAGTCTAAACACATTCTTGTTCACTGTCTCAACTTACATGAATTCACTTACGTAAGAAACTTTATGATGTACCATCCAAGAGAATTTTGGACTTTTTGAGAGAGTGTGGTTTATACAAAAAATTTAGGCCGTATATTTTAAGGGCTTTATGGTTTTTACCTGTTAATTTTGTATAATCTTCTTACAGAATTTTAACATTTTTACATTTATCTTTTATTTTGTAGTACTTCATGTATACATTTATTTTGAAGGGTTTATCTTCCAAAATTTTGGCATTTCTTTGTATTTATATTTTAAGAACTTAACTATTATTTGGCACCATATAGTCAGTACTGTGCTGACATGCCATTAAACATACATACATACATACATACATACATACATACATACATACATACATACATACATACATACATACATACATACATACATACATACATACATACATACATACATACATACATACATACATACATACATACATACATACATACATACATACATACATACATACATACATACATACATACATACATACATACATACATACATACATACATACATACATACATACATACATACATACATACATACATACATACATACATACATACATACATACATACATACATACATACATACATACATACATACATACATACATACATACATACATACATACATACATACATACATACATACATACATACATACATACATACATACATACATACATACATACATACATACATACATACATACATACATACATACATACATACATACATACATACATACATACATACATACATACATACATACATACATACATACATACATACATACATACATACATACATACATACATACATACATACATACATACATACATACATACATACATACATACATACATACATACATACATACATACATACATACATACATACATACATACATACATACATACATACATACATACATACATACATACATACATACATACATACATACATACATACATACATACATACATACATACATACATACATACATACATACATACATACATACATACATACATACATACATACATACATACATACATACATACATACATACATACATACATACATACATACATACATACATACATACATACATACATACATACATACATACATACATACATACATACATACATACATACATACATACATACATACATACATACATACATACATACATACATACATACATACATACATACATACATACATACATACATACATACATACATACATACATACATACATACATACATACATACATACATACATACATACATACATACATACATACATACATACATACATACATACATACATACATACATACATACATACATACATACATACATACATACATACATACATACATACATACATACATACATACATACATACATACATACATACATACATACATACATACATACATACATACATACATACATACATACATACATACATACATACATACATACATACATACATACATACATACATACATACATACATACATACATACATACATACATACATACATACATACATACATACATACATACATACATACATACATACATACATACATACATACATACATACATACATACATACATACATACATACATACATACATACATACATACATACATACATACATACATACATACATACATACATACATACATACATACATACATACATACATACATACATACATACATACATACATACATACATACATACATACATACATACATACATACATACATACATACATACATACATACATACATACATACATACATACATACATACATACATACATACATACATACATACATACATACATACATACATACATACATACATACATACATACATACATACATACATACATACATACATACATACATACATACATACATACATACATACATACATACATACATACATACATACATACATACATACATACATACATACATACATACATACATACATACATACATACATACATACATACATACATACATACATACATACATACATACATACATACATACATACATACATACATACATACATACATTAGCTCAGCAGATTTGTCCAGATTTCTCAACTGTCCACCAAATTTTATTAAATCTGGGTGAACAACAGTTCCCTTAACTACTCATAAATCCTTGAAGTTCTGATTATTCCAAGAACTGAATATGTATGGTAAAAATCAGCACCATGTGCCTCCAGTGTTGCATGGGTTTGTTTTGTTCCTTGTGGCATTTTACAGCAACCACTGGGTCATGAAAATATTTTTTTCAGATTCCTTTCTAAATACACACTGGTATTTTCCTAGCCTTTGAACCTACAGTGTTATATGATATGAGTAAAATTATTCAATTAACACCTGGTTTTCCTCCTCAGTGGTTATATTGAAAGGAAATTACTTTACCTTTGACAGAAAACTTGGGCTACCTTTCTGAAATCCAGATCTGTTGTAGAAATGGAAAATTAATTAATACCTCCAATGCCATGGATATTTGATTGAAGAAGAAAGGGAAGTGATTGAAATCAATGAAAGATGTAGATATGAATTACCATGGTTCAATTTATTTTCACTTTCTGTACAGTAAACGATTAACTTAAGAATTCAGAAGGAAAAGATAAAGAAAATAAAGCATCAGGAAGATGGATTTAGAGTGAATACATGTATATCTCTATGCTTCTGGCAATTTCTATTTCACAAAGTTTGAATTGCAGATTTCATTACATTTATCTATTTATGCTAAATGTAGAGCCCCTTGGCATGTATGAGTTAGAATTGCTGCATTTTTCTTCAGTAAAGCCTGTAAAAACTGATGCTGATTTTTGAACATGGATATATGTATGCAATTGGAGATAGCCTGAAATAATGGGCATCTGTGTATCTGTGCACCTGCAGCTTGACTGGTTTGACCTTACTTGAGGTAATATACCTAGATTGTATCTACAGGTAAATATATTTGGCAAGTACCATGTTACTGTAGTGCCCCATAATATGGTGTATACAGTAAAATCTGATTCATGAGACCACTGCTATGAAAGACCATCTGTCTTAAGTTTCAATGCACTGATTAATGTGTTACATAGTATAATAACCTTTGATGAGAGATCTCCTTTAGAGAGACCTTTTTTTACTGACAGAAGGGGTGGTCTCTCAGGACAGGTTCTACTATATACATAGTGAATCCCGCTTATTTATATAACGTTTTTGCCAAGAGAAACTATGCATAGAATTGGGCAATACAAATAAACAGGACTATAAACAGACTATTACCGAGGCAAATAATAACTCTTCCCTATAAAGACAATTGCCTGTGGTAATCCACTGTTGCGACATGTAGTACACAACCTCAAAATAAATATAAACTGAATAAAGTGAGGGGTATGATTCACTTGGATCATGTATTACATTTAAAATATTTTTGGCTTCTTGGGATTTATCCCTTTGAAGCCTGTGCATACATGTGACAGAACCAGGACATCATATCAGTAAATTTGAAAATTTTGATCAGTGGATTACCTTCTAAACCAGTAGAGTTTTATTGACATAAATTTTACACGTTTTAAGGGGATTGAAAAGAAAACAAGTGCAATTTTTGCCTTCATATGTATTGTCAATCATGACACTGAACTTCTGACTCCTACACATATTTTCAACTTTTCTGTCAATAGGTGGGTGGTGCTAGGACCCGTGTGACAGTGTGTGTTGTCTTTGTATGCTGGCCTGAAAATTTCTGTGCAATCTCTGAATCTGGAAACATAACTTTAACCAGTTTACAGAAATGATCTGCAATGAAGAATGGTAAATTGTGCTCTGCCACAAAATTTGCAAACAAAGTCTCTGCAAGTTAATTTTATCCTCTTTTGATCTAGTCTCAAACAAGACCTTAAGAGTGGGTGTGTTTGTTACAGAAGAATCATTGCTCCAATGCGATGGTGGCTGCATATGTCAGGTGATATCATTTCTTTCTCCATATACAATCTTCATTTCTTTCTCCATATACAATCTTAAAATCCACTTTGCATGACGCACTCAATGCAAACTCTGGACCTTTGCTACTCACCTGCACATACTTAAACTCTGATTTCCAAGCATTGCTGAACTTTTTTTTTTTTTAGCATTGGGAGATAGCACATGTTTCAGCATTTTGACATGAATTGATTAAAAAAAACGATAAGAATTCCTTACTCAAGTGTTTCTTCTGAAATCATTTTTTGCTCAGTCTCTCATTTTTATCTCACAACACCTGCCAAAGTTCGGCCAATTTTTTAATCAAAGACTCAAAAGCCATCATTGACCACCTTTGATTCCTGTTTATACTTATAACACCTCAACAAACATTGCACGTTTGACTTTAGACTCTCCAGATTACAACAATAAGGTAATAAGTTTACGGTACAGCTTGTTATGTACACACATTAGTTGTTGTTGAACAATTCTTAATCCAATTACTCAGCATGCATTATTGAACAGGTTGTTGCACTGGTGAAACAGTTCCGGTCCTCAGTAGATTGGTGAACAGTTCCAGTCCTCAGTACATTGATTCTGGCTGGTTTCTTTAATGTGTGGATAGAACATGTCAAAATACCATTTTTATTTTCTTTCTTTTTTTTTTTCAATTTTGTTTAGAAATCTTTTAATTTTAAAAGTGGTACGATTTCAACTATAAAATGGTATGTGATGTAGATGGCATTAAAATGATATTTTTGTCATACCAATGGTAGAATCATGTGTATGCCTGTGGCATGCTGTCTACTCTCAGTTACAAAGAATAGTTTGTATTTCTAATAATATGCACTTTTGTATATTTAGCTCTATTGGCCTCTTGACCTAGAAAAGTTAATTTAGTTATTTAAAGGGACATAACTCAGATTTTAATCCTTAGAAGAAATGATTAAACTCATTGATTATCCGACTTGATATAGTTTGACATTATCTGAATGGCAGTTCAAACAGAATAATTTCAGTAGAAAATGGTAATTGCAGTTATGTGAGACCCATTACTTTGAGCTCAGTCTTATATATATATATATATATATATATATATATATATATAGATATATATATATATATATATATATATATATATATATATATATATATATATATATATATATATATATATATATATATATATACATATATCTTGGAAGAGGTTACATTTTGGCCAAATTGCAAAGCAGATCTAGCCTATGGATGGATGATGTCCTGGCCATCGAAGCGTATGTCAAATTGCCTTTTCCAATCAACAACTTGGTTAACGTTTGTGTTTTCTCAACACCTGCACAATTATGCAACTTTTTATCTCAATTTCTAAGACACTTTTGCAAGCAGAGTAATACATGTAAAACTTGAACGCATCATGAAAGGTTTCATACACCTCTCCCTCGATAACTCATGCACAGCAGGGTCCAAAAAGAAAGATCGCAGCATAACCAAGGGTGCGAGTTAAACCGCTACCGGATAACTCGCGAACCCGCTTATAACGTGGGGTCAGGCGTGGATCCCATTTTTTAAACTAGAAAATACCACAAAAATTGGCCCCTATTTGTTGAATGTGAAAAAATCACGATCAAAATTAGTATATGAAACCTTGATATATCGCTTGTTTTATCGTGGAAAACTGTGGTTAGTACCTGGAATTTTGAATCAACATCATGAAATTTTCAACCTTTAATAAGAAGTCATATATTTTCTTCAATTTTCTTTCCAAACAACATTGTCAGTACACTGTTAATAACAATATTCGACGAAATTTCGATCAATGAAAATGTCACTAATGCCTACTGGTGGCAACACTTAAAAAGATAAATACCAATTAAATAAGTTTTGTGAAGTGAAATTTATGTTTTTGTTATATCTTTTAATTCAGTTTCAGTGTAATCATCATAAATGCAAGATGCCCTCTTTTATTCAAACATAAATAATATCATTCAACCGTCACAGCTATGTCCGTGAGCATTTCCGTTAGAACCTAATTAAGTGCCGACCGTTTTTTGATCTTCGACTTGCAGAAGTATTTGTTGTGTTGTTACACTCAGTTAAAAGCAGACCTGCTTTGTATTATCGCGTTAATTATGTCTTTTGTATCAAATCAAATAATGGGGGTGCAATAAAAGAAAAGTTAAAAGACGTGCAAATCCTACCTGCGTAGAGCTAGCGGTCACTGCCATGTGTCAAGTCAACTCATATCAATTGATCAATCGAATACTGTTATAAATATTACTATGTACATGTATGTACTGAGGTACCTCCGAAAAATTAAGAAAGGGATGGACATCGACAGTGAAAAGAGAGAGAGAGGTGGGGGGAGGTGTTAAATAGATGAATACTTATTTTATAATCATGTTGGGAATAATTCTTTATAAATAGACTTTTTAATGAACTTGTTCGTTTTTCTGTATAAATTAACTTATTAATTTGAAAAGAAAAGTAATTCAGAAAACATGGGTATTTATTATAATAAATGCTGGTATTAATGAGTGAACACTACAGTTAAATGAGAGCAAGATCCAGAATGGAAAATTCCATTGTACAGCTCATTTCAGGCTAACCAGATAGTCAAACAGGGTGCGCAGCAGACCTTAAAAGCCTCAAAATACCTAAAATTTCATTTTGACATTGGAAACCTAAAAAAAGCCCCCAAAACGTGAAGGAAACCTAAATAAATAAAACAAAACTACAAATTTGTAAAAATGATGAACGGCTCTACCCTGACACCACAAAAAATGCTTATTGCACATGGTTTTTTATTAGGCTAGTCTAATGGTCGAGAAAGTGCATGAATTATGCAAATTAAAGACATCTGGTCATTTTATTCTATCATTCATTTGATAGACCCATAACGGCATATCATTGTCAGATCATCAACAGCGTTAGCATTGTGTTCACTTCAATCTTTGCACAGTTTGAAGTCCGTTTGCTTCAACTTTTGTTCAGATAAAGATTCTTTTACCAGAAGTGTTTTAGGGCATATCAACAGAGTAAGGGTCCATTGTGTCATGGTCTCTCTCCTCTGACAACACATCCATCCTAGAGTATCTTTGATGACAAGGAGGCTCATATGCCCCTTCTCTTTGAGTGGAGGTGGAACCTCCTTTGCTGGAAGCTCAATAAAGGTTTTGATATATGTACTGCGGTGAGATCGCAGGGTATAACACTTGCAGAAAATAAAGCTTGTACTGGGAGTCGGGCAAGTGGATTTGTAAATCTCTGAGGTACTACTGTTTTTCTCTGTCCCTTTAAAATGTTTTGCATCCCCAAAATTTGGAGAGTGGGAGGACACAGTGTTTCCTGCATTTGGGAACCTAGGTGCAACACTAGTAACAATGCAACAAACACTTTACAGATCATAACACAATTGGCACTAATTAGGTTCTCACAGAAATGCTTGTGGGCATTGCTTTTGACAGTTGATCAACACTTTTCATGTTTGAATATTTGAGGGCATATCGCATTTATGATGATTACACTAAAACTGAATTGAATGATAAAAACTGAAATACATGTATGAATTTCACTTCACAAGACTTATTTAATGGATATTTATTTCTTAAAGTGTTGGCACCAGTAGGCATTATGAACATTTTCATTGAATGATATATGACTATATATTGTTATTTACAGTGCATTGAGAATTGTTTTTAAAAATTTTTTTAAACAAAATATATGACTTTGTTTTAAAAGTAGTGAATTTTATGATGTTGATTCCAAATTTCAGGGCACTAACCGCTGTTTTCGATGATAAAATAAGTGATATATCAAGGTTTCCTTCACCAATTTAGATCACAACTTTATTCATGTTCAGTAAATAGGAACCTATTATTTTGATATTTTCTATCAGAAAAAAATGGGATCAACACCTGCCTCCACATTTTAAGCAGATTCGCAAGTTATCCATGCACACTGGAATGAGGGAGTGGTGTACCAATGAGACAAACATACATGTACTGTAAGCTTTGCAAACTTCAAGCCATACTGCCAGTGAGAGTTTTCTTGTTTTTAATGACAGGTCTAGAATTTAAGATAAATTTCTTTGTGGCCAAAAGGTCTAGTTGATTGAGAAATTTACTTGTCCTGCTGAATCTTTAGTAGTCTTCCCACAAAATAATGTAAGACATATTGAGATTCACTAGCCAACGGACTACCGTTAATTTCGAGACTGAATGAGAGTTTGTCTGATTGACTTATTCAAAGTGAACATCACCATAACAAATGTATCTTTGACTGCAATTAAGCCTGCAGATTGTTTAAAGACTCATTTTCAAATCCTGTAGCTGTTGTATTGTATGACAATATGATTATGCTAGGACAGTCATCATTTACTAATGTAATTAACTGGTTATTAGAACTTAGACATCTGATTACAATATGATTATGCTAGGACAGCCATCATTTACTAATGTAATTAACTGGTTATTAAAACTTAGACATCTGATTGTAAGATGTGTGTGGATATCATATGTCTTGAATTGTCTTCATCAGTCTTGCATCAGGACTGACATTTCTCAGACATATTGGCAGCATATGCTCCATTTTTCCATCTTTATCACTTGGAGCATGGTCTAATATGATACAACTTTTTGTACTATATTTGCCAAACATATTGTATATGCCACTTGCCTACATGTTTGCATTTTTATAATGGTTTGGTTTGGTTTTTGTGGGTTTAACGCCATTTTTCAGCACATGATAGGCTATACATGGTGGCCAATATGTTTGGTGGAGGAAGACCCTGGGAAGACCCCAGGAAGAACCACCGACCCACAGGAAGCTACTGGCAAGCCTTCTCACATACCCATGTTGGCCAAGCCCAGACTCGATCCCATGCGGACAGAGTTGAGGTGTCAGTGATCTGTAAAGGCGAGCGCCTTAGACCACTCGGCCACCCAGGGCCCCCATTTTTATAATGGAGAGGAGCAGTAAGTTGGAGAACTTTAATTCAATCTTTTTGCCATGTATAATTTGTAGCTAAATTGCAAAGCAATTCTGGCTTATTGATTGATGATGTCTATCCATCTCTCCATCGGTCAGTCTATCTGGCATAACATCTATCCATCTGGCGTAAACACTCACTTTGTGTTTAGGTCATTTTCATAGACTTACAATATTCACATAAGTTGGTATCTAGATGTGCTATATGGAGTACTACATCTTTCAGTGAAATTTACTTCCCTTTGACCTATATATCATGGTCCAGTGATTATGGTTTGTATTTAACTCATTTTCTCATGCACCAGGGGCTGAACATATTTTTGTTGTTGATCCCAGGATCCCAGAAGTGTGAATCAGATTTATGCTGGGTCCGGTCCTATGGCACCATGGTCCCAATATATCTCTGAAGTCATACAATGGATGTAATCGTAAATACAGTACATATTATTCTGTGCAGTACTATATATTTAAATTTCCATTTAGATCTCATTGTTTCATTTCTCATTTCTGCCTATATCTTCATCTGCATAGTTCATTATACCTGTTTTGATTCAGTTCCGAGTCCACAGGACTATTTGGGGGAAAAATAGCTGGGTCCAAAGGTCAAAAATGGGGGTCCCAGACCTAGGGCCAAATGAATTTTCAGCCTCTGCGCACTATTGCCTTTGGAGTCACCTAACTTGGTATATAATTGCATCTTAAGGACAACTACAGCAATCAGTGAAAACTTAGTTGGTGTGGCCAATATTTTTCATGATTCAGTGATTTGTGCTTACCTTTACTTTGAGCGCAGTTCCTATAGTTCAGGGTTTCAGGCACCATTTACGCATGGAGGCACATAAGTTGGTATTTAGATGTGTCATGTGGAGTACTACACCTTTCAGTGAAAATGAGGTCACTGTGACCTGGATTTCATGATCCAGTAACTTCGATTAACCTTTGTGCGTAACTCATTTCAGAGGCACTAATACCTAGAGTTGAAACGAATTGCAAAACATTAGAATCAATACTTTTTGGGTGAATATTCAAATAGAAAATTGGTATTTGAATATTCGTTTAGTTACCTATCACGTTTGTCTAGGGGTGAAATGATCCATCTATATAACGATGCATCGATACTTTTGACATATCGATACACGTATCAATACAAGAGGTGAAGAATCTATACAAAACGATATCTACCCTATATAAGTTACTTTAATCTTCAGCAGTCATGAATAATTATTAGTCATTTGCCTTCTTATTCTTTAAACTGAGAATCGATAATGTATCGTATCGTAGGCTGTGTATCGTGAATTGTATCGATACGCGGCACAGGTGTATCGTTTCACCCCTACGATTGTCAGCATTTGTAAAAGAAACAAAATAAACTGTAAACTAAGCAACATTGAATTACTTTACAAGGGACCAAATTCAAACCTGAAAAATCACCTGAAATTCAGACATCGACTCACAAGGTAATCATAATGTCAACAAAGCCTTTATCTCTCAATCATTCAAAGATCCCCAACATTTTTGAACTGTTTTCAGATATTCATTTGGTCCCAAGCAGTTGTACACATGCCATTACCAATGCACCTGCGATCATCTTACCTGGGAAAGTTAACTCCACTATATTTCCATATTTGAAGTATTTACACAGCTATGAAATTATGAATATGTTTAAAATCTGATGCTATTGTTTTCTCTATTTTCCTACAAGTCAGTAATATCAGCTTCATATCACAAACATGTACATAGGCCAGTTGACATGACTTAGGAACAGAACCATCTAAGTTGTAAGGGTTAAGGGGTTAGCTGTTACAGTAAAGCTTGCTACTCTCTTTTTGCTGTGCATTAGCACAAAGTCATAGTTATTTTCATATCTTTTCATCTGTGCAGGGATTATTTAACTTTTTCTTTCCTATGTCTTTTTGAAAATGACTTCACTGTTCGTTGGGAATCCCTCTTTTGTGTGTTAATCATGAAACTGAATGGTCTTCTCCCAAATTTGGGCCTGGGATTTTCATTACTACCAGGATATCAGGATATTTTTCTTTTATCTCTATAAAAAGAATTTTCTCAACTAAAATGATGTATAGAATAAGGTCTTTTTTTCTACAAATTTGAGCAAGAGTTTTTTTCCAAGCTCTTTCGGGGTCAGAAATGTATATATATAAAAATCCAATAATCCCCACTCCCTCCAAGAACTAAATGTAGTCAGACCCATTCATTATACAATTCATTAAGCCACAAGGCCATTTCACACCTATTGCAATGTACATTTTATGAATAAGATGAGATCAATAGCCATGTATGGATTTAATTTAAAAGAATTATTTATCAAGTCTGAATATTGTTTTTTTTTTGCCATAGATGAAACTCCCAATCATTCGCAACTTCGAGCTCAATCCTATGGATCACACCTTGAATGTATGTCGAGAGCTGCCATTCAAATCAATTGTACGAAACAAGGATTGACTGAGAAGTTACGAAAGATCAAATTATTTTTTTCATTTCATAACTTCTTGGTTAATCCTACAGTCAATCCAATTGCAGAAATAGTGGGGGTGGTCTGAATAGATTGGGTTTCTTTTTTTGGCAGAGAAATTTCTGGGAAACAAAATTTAAGATTTTTCTGTAAATTACTGCACCGACATACATCCGAGGCATATTTTTGTCTCGCACAAATAGCAGAGGCATATATGACAAATTCTGGACACCTGCAATAAACATATTTATTTAAATTAAATTGGTCACATGTCTGTGTCATTTTGATTGTGAACAAATTACTTTCTGGATACATTTTTGACATATAGTCCTTTCATTTTACTGATCAGATAATTGAGTTTCTGCTCTTCTTTTACCATTCTTTTCAGTACTAAAGGAATCAGTATGGTTGTACAGAGTTTAAAGATAAACAGGGAAAATAACATGTACATTCATTTGATTGTTAGTCTGGATCCTCAGAAAATTTACTTATGACCCCTAAAATGAGTTCAGTGTTTTCAGTGTGGCTTGAGGGGGAGTGGGAGTGTGTGTTAGTAAATACCATAGTAGACAAAGAAACGAGGATGGATTTTGATACCTTTATTAACATCGCTGAATATTCAAACCCTATCTAAATGCATTTATTGAACAAATTAATAGGAAAAGTTAGTATTTGTTCGAGTCACATAACTTGATATATAATTTTGTCATAAGAAGTATTACAGCCGTCAGTGGAAATTAGGTCACTGTGACCCATATTTCATGGTTCAGTGATTTATGATTACCTTCGCTCTTAGCTCACTTTATCTGGATCAGGGTTTATGATTATGTAATGTTCTGATATTATTTCATTTAGAGTTATTTAGGTGAGTCATGGAGTATTACACCTCATTGAAATTTGGGTCACTGACCTATATTTCATGGTTCAGTGATTTTGGTTAACCTTTATGTTGAGCTCATTTTATGAGACAATATTTCATGGTTCAGTGCTTTGTGCTTACCTTTGAGACAAGTGTCTCTGCCTTTAGGTTTGTGTTTAGGTCATTTTCTCACACACTAGCATTCAAAGAGACTCATACTTGGTACTTGGTACAGCCCTGTGTCCTGCCATTATGTGTTGTCTGTTAGCATTGTTATTTTAAACTTCTCAAAAATTGCTGGGCCAGTGTGATTCAAACTTGGCAGGAATGTTCCTTATGACATGCTGTACCAAAAGTTTGTTTGTTGTGGTTCCCCAAGCAATAGTGTGGCTTCCATAGCAACCATATAGAAAACCTAATTTTAACTTCTCCAGAAAGATAGGAATATTTCTTAGGACATGATCAAAACTATGTCTTTGGTGGCTTTCCTAGTAATGGTGCGGCTTCCATAGGAACCAGTTGGAAAACCTATTTTGAATTCTTCTCCAGAAGCCAGTTTTTATCAAACTATGTAGAAATATTTCTTAGGATATGCTCTGTTAGATTTAAATGCAGGTTGGCTCTGGTACTAGCAGCATGGTTTCCAGATGAACCATATGGAAAGCCTATTTTCAGATCCTTCTCTAGAATGGCTCAGCCAGTTTTGATTGAAATTGATAAGAACAATTTGTACCACATGTCATACCAGATTTGTGTCCAGGCTGGCTCCCTAGCAACTCAGTGGCTTCCATAGCAACTTGGTGGAAAATCTTTTTTCATCTTCTTCAGAATGACTAAGCCAAATTTGAGCAAACTTGATAGGAATTTTTTGTAGAACATGTTCTTTCAGAATTATGTTTGGGATGGTTCCACTAGCAACAATGGCTTCCTTAGCAGCCAGGTTGAAAAACCTATTTTCAACATCTTCTCCAGAACAACTGAGCCTGTTTTGAACAAGCTTGGTAGAAACAATTCTTAGGACATGTCTGCCAGAATTTTTGCTGGGTGGAACCCCAAGCAATGGTATGGCTTCTACAGCAATCAGATAGAAAAACTGTTTTTGACTTCTTATCTATGGTTCTGCCAATTTTGATTAAATTTGGTAGTAATGTTCCTTAGGATATGCTGTGCTAGAATTGTGTTTGGGGTGACTCTCCTAGCAACAGCAAAGCTTGCAGGCAACTGGGTGGAAAACCTACAAATGATACTCATATCCCATCAGGTACTGCTGTTGTTACTAAAATATAAAATTTATTTTTAAAAAAAATTCATTAAACAACTTTCTTTTCAAAATGGACTGACCATGTCAGACCATATTAGATAGAGTCATTATTAATTAAAAACTTTCATGGTTGTTCCATAAGTAATCTGCCTGCATTAGTGTAGAACAAAAATGGTGGACTTAGAATTTGTTCAGATATTCTTCAGAAAACTAAGAAACAAATATTACCGTTATGCATGTTTCTTCTTTTCCATGGAAGTCTTCTAACTTTTTGACCTAACAAAGAAAGTAGAATATTTGATATTAATACAAGTTGCAGGAAGCTATAAGTATTCAGCTCAGAATCCTTCGCTGCTGAAAGTTAAAAATTGTATGCAATATTAATCATTCATTTAGACATTATTGGGCATTAAAGGAAAGCTATTCAATGATGCAAATAAGACATCAATTTTACTTGCTTCCATACCATTAAAAATCACAAACTAGTATACATTTCACAGCATGAAAGCTATATGGTAATTAATGTTAACTAATTGTAAACACATGTACTGCATGAAAGCTATATGGTAATTAATGTTAACTAATTGTAAACACATGTACAGCATGAAAGCTATATGGTAATTAATGTTAACTAATTGTAAACACATGTACTGCATGAAAGCTATATGGTAATTAATGTTAACTAATTGTAAACACATGTACAGCATGAAAGCTATATGGTAATTAATGTTAACTAATTGTAAACACATGTACAGCATGAAAGCTATATGGTAATTAATGTTAACTAATTGTAAACACATGTACAGCATGAAAGCTATATGGTAATTAATGTTAACTAATTGTAAACACATGTACTGCATGAAAGCTATATGGTAATTAATGTTAACTAATTGTAAACACATGTACAGCATGAAAGCTATATGGTAATTAATGTTAACTAATTGTAAACACATGTACAGCATGAAAGCTATATGGTAATTAATGTTAACTAATTGTAAACACATGTACAGCATGAAAGCTATATGGTAATTAATGTTAACTAATTGTAAACACATGTACTGCATGAAAGCTATATGGTAATTAATGTTAACTAATTGTAAACACATGTACAGCATGAAAGCTATATGGTAATTAATGTTAACTAATTGTAAACACATGTACAGCATGAAAGCTATATGGTAATTAATGTTAACTAATTGTAAACACATGTACAGCATGAAAGCTATATGGTAATTAATGTTAACTAATTGTAAACACATGTACTGCATGAAAGCTATATGGTAATTAATGTTAACTAATTGTAAACACATGTACAGCATGAAAGCTATATGGTAATTAATGTTAACTAATTGTAAACACATGTACAGCATGAAAGCTATATGGTAATTAATGTTAACTAATTGTAAACACATGTACAGCATGAAAGCTATATGGTAATTAATGTTAACTAATTGTAAACACATGTACTGCATGAAAGCTATATGGTAATTAATGTTAACTAATTGTAAACACATGTACTGCATGAAAGCTATATGGTAATTAATGTTAACTAATTGTAAACACATGTACAGCATGAAAGCTATATGGTAATTAATGTTAACTAATTGTAAACACATGTACAGCATGAAAGCTATATGGTAATTAATGTTAACTAATTGTAAACACATGTACAGCATGAAAGCTATATGGTAATTAATGTTAACTAATTGTAAACACATGTACAGCATGAATGCTATATGGTAATTAATGTTGTACTGCATGAAAGCTATATGGTAATTAATGTTAACTAATTGTAAACAAATGTACAGCATGAAAGCTATATGGTAATTAATGTTAACTAATTGTAAACACATGTACAGCATGAAAGCTATATGGCAATTAATGTTAACTAATTGTAAACACATGTACAGCATGAAAGCTATATGGTAATTAATGTTAACTAATTGTAAACACATGTACAGCATGAAAGCTATATGGTAATTAATGTTAACTAATTGTAAACACATGTACAGCATGAAAGATATATGGTAATTAATGTTAACTAATTGTAAATACATGTACAGCATGAAAGCTATATGGTAATTAATGTTAACTAATTGTAAACACATGTACAGCATGAAAGCTATATGGTAATTAATGTTAACTAATTGTAAACACATGTACTGCATGAATCAAGTTCATAGCCAATATCATTATTATGTATCTAAATTCTGTGATGTGCAACATATAAAATAAGAGAAGGAGGGAGAGAGAGAGATTTACTCACATTTACTTCAAACTGTGTTGATTTTCTAAATGTGTTATTGATGCAAGCGCCATATATGTTTTCTCCTCCTTTCTTTCTTGATGTGTTTGTATAAACAAAAAGAGGCTCTCTTAAGGTTTATGTGCCCTTCTTGTTCATTACACCATGTATTTTTTTCCATGTGATATCCAATTAGCACAACAGAAACTATACATTATAATTAATTTTAACCAATAGGAGTACCAAGATTACAATATTGTAATTACAAATAGGTAAATATATTTAATCAACTACCACTTAAACAACCAATTTAATTTTTGTGTAGTTTCTAAAACGTCACCAGAAAATTACTAAGTTGAAAATATTTCAAAACAATTTGGACACAACCCCTATAAATGTACATGACAGCATATGCACAGGTGTCTTCACATCATTGTTCATCTATTCAAACCATAGTGGTTACTGATGTTATGGATGAGTAACCGCAACTTTACAAATGCATGTTTGGGTTGTTAATTAAACAAAAAACAAAAAAAATGGGGATCTTTTTGGTGAAGTTTTGAAAACTAAAAAAAAAAAAAAATTCCTTGTTTTAGTGGCATGTTGATTAATTATTTATACCTATTTGTAATTACAACAATGTAATCTAGATAGTCCTATCCATTGAAATTATTTGCAATGTATAGTTTTTGCTGTGCTTGTTTGAAGTCATATAGCCAAAATACATGGTGTAATGACCAAGAACCTTAATTACTCCAGACCAACATATAAATAACACACGAGGTTAATTCCTTATCAGAGAGCATTACTGTTCCTTCTAATTTATTATTGTGAAAGTAATGCTAATTAGTTTTAGTTGTGACCTCTCATGACAATGTAGTCAGTAGTAGTCAACCAATTATAACTCAGAGTAAGAAAAATGTGTACCTGCACACGTTTTTGTTAGATTGAGTTGTAGACTGTCACAAACACAGAAAAATGTGTACATATACAATTTTTAGTTTCTTTGCATTGTAATCTGTTGGCCGCTATCAGCTGTTGTAGGAAGAAGCCTTTAAATTTGGGGTCAGAAAGCCTGTGGTCAGGTTCACAGTGACTGAAAGAACAAAAATGGTTTCTGCACAATAACATTAGTCCTACCTCACACACCTGGACCAAACTTTTTAGTGGCTTGCACTTGGGGTAAGGATGAATCCTACTGATTTTGGGGTCACTGGGTCAAAGGTCACTGTTACTCAAAGAAACATACTTTCTGCACAAAATTGTCCGTTACTGGCAAACGTACCTTCACCAAAGTTTGTGGATGACTTATATATTTGGTAAAAAAGAAAGAAGCCTCATGATCTTGGTGTCAAAATGGCCAAGTTCCAGGTTACTTTAAAGGAAAAAAATATTTTGCATAATAACTTTATCACCTAGATCAAAGTTAGTGGAGGGCATGCAGTTAAGGAATGGAAGAGGCCTATTGATTTTAGGGGTCAAAGGTTAGGGACATTGTAGCTCAAAGAAAAATGGGTTTTGCAGAGTACCTTTTGTTCTAGAGTACATTCATAGACTAAACTTTGGATAGCTTGCGCTTTAATGTAATAAAACAATCTATAGACTCTAGAGTTTAAATGTCATCAATCACAGTCATGGTAAGTCTAACGGAAAATAATGGTTTCTCCACATCAAGTTTAGTTCAAGACATACCTTTGGTCAAGATCATTGAGTGCCCATGGTCAGTAATCTATAGATGTATGCTTTTTGTAGATTCTGGGTCATTGTTCCAGACTATACAAATTTGTATCAGTTACCTCTGCTGCAAATTTCCATTATTATGGAGCAGATTTAACTTCAGCAGCAGCTTCTCTGCATTCTCCTGGGAAAAAAAATGAAAGGTTATAATAATTTTTAAAAACTTTTAAAAGCAGATATATGAGCACCTTTGTTTAGTTGCTGTGTACATGATAACATTACAGTGTACTGTGAATTCATGTATTTTCAAGGGTATAAATTCTTGAAGTTTTACAAAAATAACTTTTACATGAGTATTTTACTTTGTGGATTGAGGAAGGGGATCCGTATTGTCATCATAGATGGATCATAGTTTATTTGGGTTTTTAATTTGGGGTTTGTAGCAACCACGAAATCCATAAAAATGAGTGTCATACAAATAAAAGTGAATTTGGAGAAATTTATTGGCATGTATATGGTACCTGCCTTCAGGGAGTATGAGATATTGATAAGGATGTAACTAGATGTAGCACTTGAGCTGCTGGTGAAATTTGCTGGAGACTAGGGGAATAAACTCCATGACTAATTACTGTGGTGTTACTTATGATTATCTGTCACAACCCAACTTGGATGTGGATTAATGTAGTCTAGCAAATACCATAAAACCTTCATGTAAGGCTCCTTATGTCCTTGACAACAGTAATCTTGTATTTCAGGATTGAGTGTGCTATTGATAGTTCCACTGTTTACTTCAAGCCCAACTTGCAGTCATTTGCGTTCGAAAATATTTTCTAACTGAACTAAAAGTATAAACTATTCTATGCATATTAAAAAAGATACCTTCAAAATTTTACCTAAATTCAGTTGATACTTTTGTTTCGAGTTATCAACTCATAAAGTTACTATATATTCTCAACATTTCATTATAGCTTTTGGGAGTTTGTCAGTTGTGTATGGGGTGGCTCAGTGGTTAGCATGCTGTGCTAGAGATTGAAAGGGTGCAGGTTCGAACCCTATGATAGGATCAGCCCGGGTGGATGACTTTGGTTTGTTCATGGTAAAGGCACATTGCTCCAATTGCCTCAGCATTAATAACCTACTTGTGGTGCTGTGCTGTAAAACACCAAACCATGCCAAACTGATGTGTTATGTAATACTTTGCACTAACACATGCCAGACTAGCCCTGTTGTTCATGACATAGCTAATGTGGAGACCCTAAGTAATGGCATCAAGTGTAATTCTGTTTTGGCTGGAATCTGTATACTAGAAAAATTAGTGCCGTCCTATATTCTCCAATCATGTAAACGATTTTCTTGTACAGTGTTATATTTATTCACACTTATTTCTAAGAATTGACGAGTGAATCATGCTTGGTATTTATATTTTAACAATCATTTTAAATTCACAAAAATTAGATAATATGAATATAGGGATAATAAAATAGTCGCAAAAATATATATAGTAAATCAATGAGATGGAGGATTTTCCCTGTTTCATGCTTTTTTATATTGGCTTCTTTTTCAGTAATTTTGAAGATTCTGGATGCCAAAGATCAGCTATATGTAGATTGTATGTGCATTGCTGCTAGATTGAATCGAACACCTTTGGAGACACACATACAAACAGTCATTGAATGGTTTAATACCTGAAGAAGTTGCATCAGTCAGAATGAAACCAGCTATGCTTTGTCCAGCTTTAACTGTCTTCCTTGTTCTCAGTATCACTTGCTTCACTGTAAATGCAAACAAAAAGAAAGGTAAGTATGCCTTGGAATGGATTGGGATACTCTGTTCAACTTTGCATAGATGCCTAGTTAATGAAAAGTGTGTGGAAGCATTTTATCTTACCTGCAAAACATGTGGGAAGCCAAAGATATTACATAGGCCTTTCAAAAAGCATTGTCTTTCTTCGTGTTGAATTTGTTTTGGTCAAGTTGTTTCATCTGCCTCCATTTCTCAGAATCTTTGCACTTAAAATTATGGGTGCATTCTATTTGAGATGTTTGAATGACTTTACCAAAACTAGATCGCAGTGTTCCACATTAGATGCCTCAGTAATGTGCAAGGGAAGCCAGTATCATTAGAAGTCCCTTTCCAGACTCCTGTCCTCTCCCCACCCCCCATCACTCTTGCCATGCCCTCAGATAATTCTTGTATACATCAATATCACAAAGTATATGTTAGATATATAATATAATACTTAGGCCAAATTAAAAATATTATCCATGGTTCCAGTTATGCGCTGAAAAATGAGGCTCAGATGGTAAGATTGTACATTATTTTTAATTTTTATTTTATTTCAATCACCCATTGACAATACTCTGAAACTAAAAAGGTTCACTTGACTTGCATGGATTTACTTTATTACTTTTGAAATGTTCATTAGTCTTCCACAGACAGACAAGATAATATTATATTTTTAGTACAGCTGGGTATCACCAGCCATGTTGTATCATGATAAGGCTTAAAATAAAAATAGCTTTGTTTCAGGTTTTATGACCGATCCTATTTTCTGTCTGCCAACTCTAGAAATTTTACCCCCCCAACCCACCATCACCCCATTTCTGGATTTCTGAATGTTGTGACCAGTCTGGATTTCATTCTGATCATATTTAACAGTATTTGACGTAACATTCACTAAGATGCTTACTATTTCTCCAATATTTTTAAGTGTCTATTGGTCATAAAATAGGGAGCATGATCCTTTGCGCACTGTTCACTAACCATGGTCAGCTCCAAATTTACAGCAAGTTATTACAGCTGGGTATCACCAGCCATATTGTATCATGATATATATCACGATACAGAGAAAAATATACAAGCAAGCTGATGCTTGCTAAACAAGCATCGCTTGTATTATTGTATCACACCCTTGTAGGATATATTAAATTCCCCGAATGAACAAAATTAAAGGGTTTTCCTTTTTTTTCTTTCTTTTAAATGTTCACTAAACATTGACCACTAAAATGATTTAAAAGCATGTTTATTATCATATTCTGCCAAAATAAATGCACCCGCCATGTGACAGTAAGTGTGGAGGGTGTCTCTATTTAAGATCACAACAGCTAAAATATCTTGTCCTCTCCAAGTGCACTTTTTGGTTTATGTACTTGACAGTTCTCACTTGTTTATATGGTCCATGAAAACAAAAAATAGAAACATCACTCAGGCTCAGGGAACTAAACACAGCATGTGCTTCATTTTCCACACCAAAATATACATGTGTATTGAGTAGAATTGCAGTGGGTCAGGTTTGAATTTGTTTATGCTTGGATATCATGCGTGTACAATTGGACAGTTAAAGGATGTAAATTGTGCTTTCTTGATCTGAATTCCTTTGTTGATATATCAAAGGTAGGCACTTGCATATATTTAAAGGAAGGAGGGAGAGTTTAATTAAGCAGAATATAGTACCGGTATTCACTTTTAGAAGAGGTAGATTAAGAATCAATCTATTAACAGTACTCATTTGGAACATATTTACCAGAATGAATCAAATTGTACATAGAATATTATTTTGAAAAATACTTTTAAATAATAATACTTGCTATCTCATGATTTTAAAAGAGTGTTGTCAGCAGTTAATTATGTAGATATGGTAGTAAAAGGAGACAGTTTGTATACATGTTGTAAATGGCCTTGTTGTATAATTCATTAAAAGAGATACAGATATATAAAAAAAATGTTTATTTTTGGACAATTTATTTAATTTAGTTTATGTTTCATTCTTCTATTGTCTTATATTGATAGTATGAGTCTGCGTTGTGAGACACTATCACCAGAGTAAATATTGTGATTCATCAATGCATGAATGACATCTAACCAACTCTACAAGTTCAGACATGCCAGTCATTCTAGGTTTTGTGGAATTATTATGAATTTTTAGTGAAAATTCTGCATACTGACTTGTACATTGTATTGACAAAATTCAGAAATATAAAAAATTTTTGGGATACAATTTTGAACAGGAGATTTTCATGTGGATTCAGGTAGGGAGAAAAGTACTTCAGCACCAGTATGATAGACTGGTACATATAGTTTTTTAATGTAAAAAACAAAACAATGTAGATAACAGCAGACCAGTTGATTAGACTGAAAACAGGTGAAAAAATGTTGGCAGAGATGAAGAAAAGAGGAAGATGCAGATAATTTATGAGCGCAACTAATCTTTATGGTTAGTATTTTGGACACAAATGTTGAAGGATTTCAAGGTTCTGGAATTGGAGGAATGGATACATCTTTTAATTTTCACTGACTTTGTACAGGTATTTATAGGCTTAAAGAAGATGCAATATGATTGTATAGAAGTTTGTTACTTTTAATGAACGTGTGATTCATTTTGGATGAGCAGCCTAGATTCTGAAAAATTGATGCTTGGCATCTCTGCATGTTATATCAGGCAGACAGAGATTATTTGAGTAATTGTTTAGAGAGTGATATATCTGACCATAATATAAAATTCTGTTGTTGAGTAATACTGACAAGGTTTATTCTCAAAGGAAGCAAATTAGGTAGTGCAACTGTGATTCACTTCTTGTAAATGGAGGCGACAAAATATTAAGAAAAAGCCTTATTCCATCTGATGGACCAGTTTTTAGCTCAACTTGTCATAGACCAGAAGAGCTTATGGGATGGTCTATTCTCCATCATCCATCTGTCCGTAAGCACAAGTTTGTTATCGCTACTCCTCCTAAACCACGTGGAGGATTGCCATAAACATTACACACACATTCACTCCATGGTCTAGTTGGTTCTGTATGAAAATGGTGCCATTCAAACATCCAATATGGCCACCATAGTGGCCTTCTTGAAAATCTTGTTATCACTACTCTGGAATGGATGGTCATATCAACATGGGGTTTTCACTAAAATACTTCTTATGATGTCTGGTTGGTACTAAATGAAAATGGGTCCAATCTGATGGCCAGTATGGCCATAGCCATCTTAAAAATCTTGTTATCGCTACTTCTCCTGACCAGAAAGTCATATTGATATGTGGTTTTTCACCAGAAGACTTATATGATGTCTTCTTGGCACTAAATGAAAATGGTGTCAGTCTGATATCCAATATGGCTGCCACAGTGGCCATCTTGAAAATATGTTATTGTTACTTCTCCTGAATGGATGGTCATATCGACATGGGGTTTTCACTAAAAGATTTCTTGTGTCGTCTAGTTGGTCCTCAGTGAAAATAGAGCTGATCTGATGTTCATTTTGGCTGCCACAGCAGCCATCTTGAAAATCCTATATTGCTACTTCTCTTGACCGGAAAGTCATATTGACATGGGGTTTCACCAGAAGACTTCTTATGGTGTCTAGTTGGTCCTAAATGAAAATTAGGCTGACCTGATGGCCAATATGGCCACCAGAGTGGCCTTCTTGAAAATCTTGCTATTGGTACTCCTAATTAATGGATGGTCATATCATGAAGTTTTCACTAAGAGACTTCTTGTGATGTCTAGTTGGTCCTAAATGAAAGTGGTACTGATCTGATGACTAATATGACTGCCATAATGGCCAGCTTGAAAATCTTGTTATTGCTACTTCTCCTGGATGGATGGTCAAATCAACATGGGGTTTTCACTGGAAGACTTCTTATAATGTCTTGTTGGTCCTAAATTAAATTGGTGCTAACCTGACATCTAGTATGAAAATCATGTCAGTGCTACTCCTCCTAAATGGAAAGTAATTTTGACATTTGGTTTTCATCAGAGGAATTTTTGTAGTGTCTAGTTGGTCCTAAATGAAAATGATGCAAATTGACCTTCCATATGGCCATCATGGTGGCCATCTTGAAAATATTGTTATCTCTGGCTATATCAACATGGGGTTTTCATCAATCTTATGAAACTTAGTTGGTCCTAAATGAAAATGGTACTAATCGTACATCCAGTATGGCTACCATGATGGCTGTCTGGAAAATCTTGCTGTCGCTACTCCCCCTGAATGGATGGTCGTATTGACATCGGGTTTTCACCAAAAGACTTACAATGATGTCTACTTGGTCCTCAATGAAAATGGTGCCAACCTGACATCCAGTATGTCCACAACAGCAGCTATCGAAAATCTTGTTTTTGCTGAAGAATATCTGAGATGGTTTTAACATTCAGCAGTTAAAAGGAAGAAATGGTCTTATCCTTAATTCATGCAAATTCTTTTCTCCCAGTAGAGTGTCAGTCTCTTTGAGGAACTCTTGTTTTAGGCCTAATTGTCTCCAGTATGTATCATGATAGCATTGCATGCATAATTAAGTTGTAAAAATACAAGCGAGTCCATGTTTGCAAAATAAACATCACACATATGGCTTTAGAAACAATTGTAGGATAGGCTGAATTACTGGAATGTACTGAAACAGAGTTTTTTTTTATGTCTTTCTATCTTCCTTTTACAGTCTTTTCATTATCAACTGGCTGCTGGCTAAATTACAGCCTACTTTCTTTTTGTTATTTCAAATATCGGTTGCACAGTGTTTATTGGTGACTTATCTTCTACTTTTTAGTTTCAGCCTGCTACTATAATAGATGAAGAGAATGCTGATTTTATATGTTTACTAAGCATTGTACAGATAGACTACAGTGATTTCAAAGTGATTTTATATATTCACTAAGCATTGTAGATACACTACAGTGATTTCAAAGTGATTTTATGTATTCACTAAGCATTGTACAGATACACTACAGTGATTTCAAAGTGATTTTATGCATTCACTAAGCATTGTAGATACACTACAGTGATTTCAAAGTGATTGTATATATTCACTAAGCATTGTAGATACATGTACACTACAGTGATTTCAAAGTGATTGTATATATTCACTAAGCATTGTAGATACACTACAGTGATTTCAAAGTGATTTTATGTATTCACTAAGAATTGTACAGATAGACTACAGTGATTTCAAAGTGATTTTATATGTTCACTAAACTTTGTAAAGATAGACCACAGTGATTTCAAAGTGATTTTATATATTCACTAAGCATTGTACAGATACAATACAGTGTTTTCAAAATGATTTTATATATTCACTAAACATTGTACAGATAGACTACAGTGATTTCAAAGTGATTTTATATATTCACTAAACATTGTACAGATAGACTACAGTGATTTCAAAGTGATTTTATATATTCACTAAACATTGTACAGATAGACTACAGTGATTTCAAAGTGATTTTATATATTCACTAATCATTGTACAGATAGACTACAGTGATTTCAAAGTGATTTTATATATTCACTAAACATTGTACAGATAGACTACAGTGATTTCAAAGTGATTTTATATATTCACTAAACATTGTACAGATAGACTACAGTGATTTCAAAGTGATTTTATATATTCACTAAACATTGTACAGATACACTACAGTGATTTCAAATAATTTTATATATTCACTAAGCATTGTACAGATAGACTACAGTGATTTCAAAGTGATTTTATATATTCACTAATCATTGTACAGATAGACTAAGATTATTTCAAATTGATTTTATATGTACACAAATCATTGTACAGATAGACTACAGTGATTTCAAAGTGATTTTATATGTTCACTAATCATTGTTCAGATACACTCAGTGATTTCAAAGTGATTTTATATATTCACTAATCATTGTACAGATAGACTACAGTGATTTCAAAGTGATTTTATTGTGCACTTTTAGGGAAGTTAGATTAATAGTAAATCTATGGAGTAAGTGTATACATACATTTAATACTCAGGTGGAACAACAAAAAATCAAACAATTAACTATTGGAAAGTAATTGAATAAATACTTTCAAATCTCAAGATGATAATTTAACTCATTTTATGATCGACTGAGGTTGTTTGTAAAGTGGAATTAAGAAAGGGTGTGCAGGAGTTACTTAAGTAGATATTGTAGGTACGAGGAGACGGTTTGTATACATGGTTTAAGTGGCTTTGTTGTTTATTTCATTTGAATGATAGAAGGATGGCAAGAAAATGATAATTTCTGTACAGTTTATATCATTTAGTTTATATTTCTTTCTGTCATCATGTATTAATAGTTTCAGTATTATCATTATACATTATCGCTAAAGAAAATATTGTAATTTATCCATGCATCATTGATAACAAAGCACCTCATACATTTGGTACAGACCTAGTGAAATAATTTTGCATTTTTTGTGTGGTAATATTTGCTGACTTTGAAATAACAGACTATGATTAGTGCAGCATGTGCCAGGTAGCTATTTTCTTGATCAGGTATGCTGCCACATTCATGTCTAGTAGATAATTGATATATTGTAACTTAAAAGCAGAGAGCCAAAATGATTATGATGCTAAATAGTATTAACCAGATCTAACAACAGTAGAAAAATCCTTACTCTTAGTTTTATAACATAGGAAAAATAAATGTATATAGGGTTTACAAGTAAATGTTGGGTCTGTTGCATAAACAGAACCACGCATATTTTTCCTTACCATATGCTATTGCTAAATAACATTACAAGGCTTAAAATTACAGTTTCTTTCTACTTGTCAAAAGGATCACATAATAAAATTGTTAGTGATCCTGCCTAACTTTCACTGATCCCTGCATTCCTGTGGGTCAGTGGTTTTCCTGGTGATTTTACTGGGTTCTTCCTCCACCAGATATACTGGCCGCCATGTATAGCCCTATCATGTGCTGAAAAATGTCGTTAAACCCATAAAACCAAACCTGATCACTGCACTTCTTTTTACATTCCTACAAACACTGTACATGTATTCCATTCACAGTGTTTTGGCTTGACAGGTGTAGAGACGTGCAGCACCCCACCCAAGTTTCATTTGCAAGATTGTTGCCCACTTTTATTTCCAGGTCTGTAACTCTTCCAGTCAATGTGTTCTCTCGTTTCCCTGTTAAAACTGTGCACGCAGTCACTTCTAGTATGTGCTAATGTAGCATGTTCAAAAAAGTGGCTTTCCACATTAGTGAAATTCATGTTTGTAGACTTCTAAGAATGGCTATATTTATTGAGAGTCAATGAATTAAATGTAATAAAAATGGATATATACATCAATTGATTAAAAGCATTAGGGTCAAACAAGTTTTCTAAACAGCAGGATTAAGTTTCTATACACGATTGGTATATCATGTCACACTAATGTAAGCCAAGTGGTAAACCAGATCCTAAAATCATCACACATTGGGCATTTGTTATACCTCACCAAGTATAGGGTTTTAGTGGTTCATCAATTAATACAATAAACAAATCAGTTAGCCAAGAATTTTTTTTGATCAAGTGTTTTAATAGATGTGTGCAAAACACATGCTATGAAAGTGACCAGCAGAAATTTACTGATGCATCAGATTTGTATGGACTAGGGTTTTAGTGATCTCTCTGCAAATTTACTGACTGCTGATTAGTGAATTTGTATTTGTTTAGAACCCTGCATTGTATTCCATTCAGCCAAATATTGATGACCAAAAAAGAAAACCAGCAGACATTAGAAAAATGGATTACTGTTAAGCAGTTATTTAGCAGATAGCAAGATATAGGCATCACTTTTCTGGTGAAAATGTCGACAGCATTGTAAGGACAATTGATGTGATTTAACTGTTTATGCTATTAATAGAGTCTTTAACATGTTACATTGATTTTAATTCTCATTTTAGGAAATTTGCTGTTTCTATAGTCTAGAAAAGTCTTCACAACTCCCACCACTTCCCTACTCAATGGACAGTGAGGCTTCTTGTTTAACAAGCTGATCTCTTGTCTGAAATTTGGCCCAAAGAGTATACATATGTGTTAACTTAATGTATATAAATTAAACGGCTATTTACATGACTTAGCACAGACTTTACAAGTTGAAACTGCTGATTTTAGATAATAGATTCATTAGCTTTAATTAGGAGTAGCTTAAATGTAGTTATGTGGGAAAGAAATTTTATACATGTGCTTTGATAATCTTTACCAGGCCTTTACACTTAAAATACATTTATTTCACATTTAGATTTGTTGCAAAGATTGAAAATGAGTGAGAGTGTGATTAGAGATACAGTAATCACTTATAAATTAATAAATCAACTTTGGGACAAATCATCATTGAGAAATTTAAGATTCAGTTTAGCAAAGAAAACACAGATTACACTACCAGATTTCACTACCAGAAGACATCAAGTGAAATAGGATACCTGGATGTCTTCTGTGAGGTCTGCTAACTTAATTAATTAGGGGGCACCCATGGTCATCTGGGGGATTTGCTTAGCAAAGGTTAGCAATTAAATATGAAGTGTGAAGTTAATTTTAGTCAGCTTTACCATAATCTTCCATGTAGCACTCCACCCTAGCCATAAAAATATTTAGGTCTTGTGTTAAGTTTTTAAAAGTCTTGTTCAGGGACTGTATATCATTGCTCTATTTGTAGGCAAGGCATATAATTCTATAGAACTCTAGTGTAGATCTATTAACAAAAATATTTTAGTAGGATTCCATTTTGGAAATGAAGTAATCTGCTTTATCTACAATCCTCTGTGCAGTGAAAATATATATTAGCAAAACTAAAAGTATGAAAGTTTTAATCTGTAGTATGCAATAAATTTTTACATATTTGATTTAAGTCTTAATCTTTTAGTTTCAGGGTATAATAATATAACGTTGACAATGTGCCTCTTTTTAAAGAACAAACATATTACAAGTTCTGCTTTGTTTCTTGCAGAAAAAAAGCCACCAGAGTGGAAGGCAGACAGTCGACCTTTGCGGAATGAATTTGAGGAAAATAAGCATGAGGGAACAGAATTAGAATTAAGCTGCCCAGCTAAAGGTCATCCCAAACCTACAGTAGAATGGTTCAAAGATGGAGACCCATTCTTTCCAAGAACAGGCACGGTAATAACATGGTTTAGCTCTTGAGGTCAATAGAAAAAAAATGGAAGAGCAGTGTTCCAGGCAATTTTTTTTCACACAAACGCCAAGCTTGAAGAATTACTTTACTCCTTTTTTTAAAAAAAGTACTTGCCCTGACGAGTTTTTATGTACAATCTCTAAAAATGAACAGGCCCCTTGGGCATGTGGCGAAAGAAGAAGGGAAACCCATGTAAGATTTAGACAGGCACCTGTCACGGGGCAATCCTACTTTTATATGTCCATCTTAGGTCTGGTGTATTATGTTATGTCATTGTCTTTACATCCATTAGCATTTGCTTGTCTGGCACATAACTTTGTAATGGTTGGAGAAAATTTTATGAAACTCTGCTCAAGTATACATGTATCATGACTAGACAGGGTGTTGCATATCACAAGCATACCTTTGCCTAACGGTCAAGGTCATATCAAGGGAAAATGCAATTCTGTGACTTGTATACTTGTCCAGAGTATAACATTCAAACACTGAAGATATTTTAATAAAACTTAGCCAGTTATACACCATATATATATATATATATATATATATATATATATATATATATATATATATATATATATATATATATATATATATATATATATATATATATATATATATATATATATATGGTGTGTCACATATCATGGCCATGCCCCCTACTGCAAGGTGAAGGTCACAGGAATGGAAAATGTAACTCTGATTTGTATTCTTGTCTGGACTATAACTTTTGTAGATATTTTCTTAAAACTCTAACCAGTTATTTGTGTCAACATACCATAGCCATGCCACCTGCCTCAAGTTCAAGGTCATGACAAGGGAAAATATATATCAGTGATCCATATCCATGTATGGGTATAACTTTTGAACCGCTGAAGTTATTTTAGTGAAGCTTTAGCCTTGTATATATCTTAACTTGACATTGTCTTGCATATTCAGTCATACCCCCTTCCTCAAGGTCAAGGTAACAACAGTGGATACTGTAAGGCAGGATGTCACAGATATTCTGATGCATCTTTACCCAGGTCCACACCATATCATCTATGAAGGTTTTTAAGGCTATGAAGAACACTGTTGAGAGGGAGCACATCTTATCTAGGGTTAGAAGTAAATTTTATTCCTGTAACAAAATGGCTTACCATGAGACAGAAGTGTCACTGAGTGTCCTTTCTTTTCAAAATTTTTGGTATCAAAAATGTTTTACTGAATTTTTCACCAAGTAACAAAACTATACAACAGGTAGCTAATTTGCTGTTTGCTACTATGTTTTACGAACATTGTTCTCTGTAGTAGGTCCGAACAAAATTGTATAATTTAAAAGCTTGCTGTTGATTCTGTTATAGTGCCAATGAGGGACTGACAATTTAATTTTCCTGGGGTGGGGGGGAGGGCCTGGGATTTTCTGGAAAAAGATTTCCAGCTCTCAGACAGCTTGAAAAAAAAATTCTTGCTCTGAGTTATAGCAACAACAAATATCTAGATTTATATCCAATATATAAGTTAAAAATAAATAAATTATCTTGAGGTAAAAGAAAAAAAAAATATCCAGCTCGAAAGAAAATTCCAGGCCACCTCAGGGGAGCACTCTGTCGGTCACCCTATTCAACATGAAATTGAACAGCATACTGAAATGCCTTAATCCAGGAACTGACTGCTCATTATATGTTGATGACTTTTTGATCTGCTATAGATCAGAGAGTATGCATACTATTGAACATTAACTACAGATAAGCATAAACAAAGTTCAGAAACTGGCAGAAGAAAATTGGTTCATAATTTTAAAATCAAGAACTAACTGTATGCATTTCTATCGATTACATTGTATTCATAATGACCCAAAGTTCTATCATGATTGTTGTCTTATTCCTGTTGTGGAGGAGAGCACATTTTTAGGCTTTATTTTTTATCGTCAACTGACTTTTCTTCCACATATTAGATACCTTAGGGACAAATGTCCAAAAGCTCTGGATTTAATTTGAGTTGTGGCAAACACAGATTGTGGAGCAGATTAGAAGATCTTGCTCTGGTTATACAGGTCATTAGTAAGATCAAAACTTGACTGGCTGGATTGTGTATGGATCAGCTTGTAAATCTTGCCTGCAGATTCTTGATCCAATGTACAATCAGGGACTTAGACTCTGTCTTGGTGCATTTAGAACTTCCCTTTCAGAAAGCCTCTATGTTGAGGGAAATGAATCATCACTTTGTCTCAGAAGGATGAAATTGGCTCTTCAGTATACCACCAAACTATCTTCTAATCCATCTAACCCCACATAAAGTGTACTACTTGGGCCCAAATACGAAAAACCTTATACATTCAGAAACCAGACTTCATTCCACCTTTTGCCATTCGAATTCATCCTCACTTAGAAATGGCAAAAATCAGTGTTGGAAGTATTGCAAAATTCTGTATTCTCAAATCACTGAGGTTATTAAAACCTCCCAAAGTAATAAGACCTTTGCCACAAATCGAGAGTAAATTAAATGAAATCAGAGTGTCCTATAGACCTTTCCAGTGGACAGTTCTTCCTTATTTACCTTCTCCTGTCTGCTATGTGTTTAAAAATGCGTCCGCCATTAAGGTACTGAATGCAGGTACTAATTCTATATATGCATGACACAAGAAAGACTGAATAAAACAGGATACATCGCAAACACTTCCATATTCCTTTTTTGCTGTAAATCAACTTTATTTCTGCATAAATCTTCGAATGTGTACTCTCAGTCACTAGAGTAAAAAGTTTCATCAAAATTTAAGTATTAAAAAAAATACACATTAATCAGGACACTTGTGTTAACAAAATCAAGGTCCTTATTTCTGAAATATTATCTTGCAAGAAAATTGAGAAATTACTGTTCATTTATTTTAAATGAAGTAAGAAATTTAATTCAAAAGAAGTCATATTTGAACTTAAAGAGGAATTCTAAAACTTTGACAAGTTATTTGTGAAAGAAAAAGAGACTGTAGTGCCCAAGTAATTGGAAAATCACCTATTTGATACATTTGATGGTTTCGTTGTTTACCTCTTTGATGTGTAATCACAAACTAAACACTTATGGGCATTATGATTACTTTTCTCCTTTTCTGGAAACTTGAAAGAAAAACACTGACTATAATATATTTTGAAATGTCGCTTATTTTTATGGTTTTGTAATACATGTAGTTTGTGGAAAGTTATGACATTTCTTTCATAATATTTATGATAAGTAAATAATCACCTTTATAATTATTAAGGAAAGGATCATACAGATGTAACCAAAGTCTATGATAGGCAAAATCGTTTACAGCTTTTATGCTTCAGGGAATTTTCAAATTTGACATTCATCGATATAGTAAATAGAAGTTTATTTATTTATTGATTACTTATTGTAATTATTTATTGAAATTAATAGTTGTTTAATTTATTCATTTGTGTGTTTATTTATCTGTATGCATAATTCAGTTATGCACCTACTTATGTGATATATGAGAATTAATAAACAAAAAATGATGTTAACGAAAGAGAAGGTATGAAAAGTATTACCTATTTTCGCTAGCATAATTTTTAAGGGCCCAAAAAATTAAATAAAAAATTTCTTTTGAAAACAATTGAATAAAATTAGTAAAATAATTCAACATTCAGTTAGAACTCTGAAATAAATAACTGAGGAGAATATTATTGATTCCATGAGTTATAGCCTCTGGAAAAAAAAACAAAAAACTAATTATATGAAATTACATGGAAGAAGGTTTAAATTATGACAACTGAAGCTTTAGGGTACTCAGTTCACCAAATGTTTTTTTTTTTTCTTCACAGTGATGCACTGTTAACCAAAAAGCTTGTGCAAAAAAATGATGTTTACAGTAAATACCTATGAATACAGCTTCCACAGTACCTAGCACTGTGTGATATCAGTACTGTAATGGTCGAATGTCATGTGATACAAGCATGGCAGTGCCCATTAAAACCATAATGGAAAGGTCTATAGTAGCCATACATCCCAGGATTTAGATGGTTCGAAAGATGGAGACAAAGTTCAAGCTGCCATTGCAACACCCATGGTACCCAACACCCCATGGTATCCAACACCCCATGGTACCCAACACCCCATGGTACCCAACACACCATGGTACCCAACACCCCATGATACCCAACACCCCATGGTACCATCTCAAGCCAGTTACTGGATAAAGCCTCAATTTTTACTGCAGAAATTACAGTCATGCTCAAAGCTTTGAACTACATTGAAACTTCTAAAAAAAAACCCCCAAATTATATCATGTTTTCAAATTCCCTTTCCACATTGACAGCTCTGTAGAATCTTAAATCTGACATCCCTGGTAATATCCCAGATATTACAGAAACATGATGTTCTCATAGGATCTGGGAAAAATATTCTGTACTCTTGACTGCCTAGCCACTTTGGCATTAAGGGGAATGAAAGGGCACATAAAGCAGCCAAAGCTGCTTTGCAGTCACCAGTTTATGAATGGAAGATTCCATATACTGACTTAGAATATTTTATAAATCAGCATGTTTGTCATACTTGGCAAAATATGTAGAATGAAAACTCCACAAACAAACTTAAGAACATCAAAACCACCATTGGAGAGTGGCATCCCTTGTAAGAACAAATAGGAGAGATGATGTGGTATTTGTGCTGATTGCATGTTGGACACATATGCCTGACTCATGCATATCTCCTGAAGGGTGAACCTCGACTGAAGTGTGTACATTGCCAATGTCCACAGACAGTGGAGTACATTCATGTCAAGTGTGTCGATTACCACCGTGTCAGACAGAAGTATTTTGATTTGAACTGCTAGAAGAAACTGTATAAGGATGTACCACTGGAGAAAATCTTGGATTTTTTATGGGAATGCAGTTTATACAACAAATTTTAATAATGTTTTAAGGATTTTACATGTGTTACCTTTATCTTTTATTTTATATACATTTTACAGAATATTAACATCTTTATGTTTTATATTTTATTTTCTTGTACTTAATTATTCACTTATTTGGAAGGATTTATCTTCCCAAATTTTTGTGCAATTCAATTCAAATTATTTTGAACTTAACCTTTTGTTGGCACTAAATAGACACTTTTGTGCTGAGGTGCTGTAAAGCACTACTACATACATACGTGAGCTGCTCGAAGAAACTGTGTGAGGACATACCATTTGAAAAAAAATCTTGGATTTTTTAAGGGAACACAGTTTATACAACAAATTTTAATCATGTTTTAAGGATTTTACATGTGTTACTTTTATCTGTTATTTTATATACATTTTACAGAAGTTTATGTTTTATATTTTATCCTGTAGTTAATGTTTACATTTATTTGGAAGTGTGTATCTTAAAATGTTTTTGTGCAATACATTTTTTTTCTTCATTTTTTGAACATTTGCCTTTTGTTGGCACTACTTAGCCACTTTTGTGCTGATGTGCCATAAAACAAAGCTACATACATACATACATACATACATACATACACACACACACACACACACACACACACACACATACATACATACATACATACATACATACATACATACATACATACATACATACATACATACATACATACATACATACATACATGCATACATACATACATACATACATACATACATACATACATACATACATACATAGTCCATTAGTCTAGTTGGTCCTGAATGAAAATGGTGCTGCTCGGACAGCCAATATAGCCATCACAGTGACCATCTTGAAAATATCACAGCTCCTCCTGAATGAGAAGTCATACGGTGTTTTCACCAGAAAACTTCTTATGACTTCTAATTGATCCTAAATGGAAACTGTGCCGATCTGATGTCAGATATGGCTGCCATGGCAGTCATCTTGAAAATCTTGTTATATCACTACTCCTTCTGAATGGAAAGTCATATTGACATGGGATTTTCACTTAAAGACTTCCTGTGATGTCTAGTTGGCCTAAATAGAAATGGTCCCAATTTGACCTCCAATATAGCCACCACAGCAGCCATCTTTAAAATCTTGTTATTGCTACTTCGCCTGAATGGAAGTCATATCAACATTAAGTTTTCACCAGAAGAGTTTTAATCATGTCTACTAGGTAGTAAATGAAAAAGGTGCTGCTAGGATATCCAATATGGCTGACACAGTAGCCATCTTGAAAATATTGTTATTGCTGCTCCTCCTGAATGGATGGTCATGTCAAAATGGTGTTTTCAATAAAAGACTTCCTATGATGTCTAGCTGGTCCTAAATGAAAAATGGTGCCTATCTGATGTCATAATATGGCCATCATGGCAGCCATCTTGAACATCTTATCACTAATCCTCCTGAACAGAAAGGCATATTGACATGCAGTTTTCACCAGAAGACTTCTTGTGATGTCTAGTTGGTCCTAAATGAAAATGGGGCTGATCTGACATCCAGTATGGACACAATGGCAGCCATCTTGAAAATCTTATCACTGCTCCAGAATGGAAAGTCATATCAGCATGGGGTGTTCACAGAAGACTTCTTATGATAACTAGTTGGTAATAAACAAAAATGGTGCAGATATGACATCCAGTGTGGCCACAATGGCAGCCATATTGAAAATCTTAATGCAACTCCTCCTTAAAGGAAAGTCATATTGACATGCAGTTTCTACCAGAAGACTCATATATCTAGTTTGTTCTAAATTAAAATGGTGCCAGTCTAAATGGTGCCAATCTGGCCTCCAATATGGTCACTATGGTGGCCATTTTGAAAATCTTGTTATTGCTACTCCTTCTAGATGGATGACCATATGAACATGGTGCTGAGCTGACACCCAAAATGGGCACCAAGGTAGCCATCTCGAAAATCTTGTTATCGCTACTCCATATTCACATGTAGTGCTGATCTTACATTCAATATGCCTGCCATAGCAGCTAATTTGAAAATCTTGTTATTGCTTACAAATATTACCCATGGTTTGAACACTCAGGAGTTAAAAAAGAAAAAATGGTCTTATGTTGGATTCCTGGAAATTCTTTTTGGCCAGAAGAGCACCAGTCCCTTCGAGAGATTCTTGTTTTTGTTTTTTTCCTCACATTTTTTCCTCACATATGTAAGGACACTATTTTCCAGTTAGAATAATTCTATCCTACCTCATATGTCTTGTTCTTCTACTTCACTTTACATCAGAGTGGCAAGTTTTACTGACACATTGCTACTTTGGTTGTTTGTATGATGGCATCAGGTCCATGATGTAACAATCATATGCTAGTTTTTCTATTGGTTTAATTTCAGTAATTAAATGATTTATCTGTTTCAACCATATTTCCAAGTTGATTCAGAATTCTGTTGGCATATGCAAAATTGTATATGCTCTTGCTAAATATCCCAAAATTTTCAACAAATGTTTTATACGCCCTTGCTAAATATTAAAAATGTTAAACAAATGTGTTGTACTATTTATGCTTTATATGTACCACTGGGGTGCCATTTTGTGTATAACCCATGTTTTTTGACCCAATACAGTGCTTCCTCTTTATGACACAGTCCATACAAGTGTTGTGCATTAAAAATGAGGGAACCTTATTCTGAGAGATGTTCAAAAAAGGCTGTGCCCTTGTTTGACTTAGAACTTTGCCGCTTCATATTGGTCCACTCGATAACTTTTGAAGGATTTGATGGATTAGAATCGTTTAACCTGAGGCTTTACATAAATAAGACCTTAGGTTTGATTTTGAATTTTGGCCCCAGTTCGACTTAGAACTTTGCCCTTAAATATTTGCTAAATAACTTTTTAAGGACTTCATGGATTGAAACCAAAGTTGGCATGAGGTTTTATATTAAGAAAACCAAAGTCAAGTTTGAATTTAACTGGGGGTTTTTTTTGTGCAAAATTTTATGGAGTTATGGCCCCTGTTTCACTTTGACTATTGCCTTTTTATTGCATCATATTGGCAGGGGCATCCGTGTCACATGGATACATTTCTGGTTGTTTTCCAAAGTTACAAATGTAAAAGTTTGGCCAGGAATATACTTATTTGATGAAATTCTTTTGAATTAAACTCAGATTACTAATTTGATAAAGACCTTTAAAGAACTTGATATTCAATTACATACAGTAAAATGCTTGAAATTTGTGGCTATCATTTGGAATCTGTCAAGCTGCAAATTGATTTCTGTCACCATGGAAAAATCGGTCATTATGTACACCCTCTGGCTAACTGTGTAGCACTCTCAATTACAAACATGATTATTGTATCAGTGCTGTAATGCTATGTAAATTACTCTCAACATGAGATCATCATAAGGGGCTAAAGATGGGGGACTACTGTCACATACAATTTATATGTCAGAATATTACCAGGATACTGCAAAATCTGGATAATAAACACACGAGTGAAAATAAGCATACACAGAAAATAATCACACAGGATTTGTACTAATTTTATTACAAGAATTAACATATATATCTGTGTGCAAGAAAGCCAAGTCTAAGACATATGATGTGCTCTTTTGGCATTTATTTTATTCCTTATTAACTGTAGCCTGACTATTCATCTATTTACATCCTTTTTCTGTTGCTGTCTTTTCCTTCTTGTTATCTTTCATCTCTTTGATCAATCATACTTACGTAATGTGCATTGAAGACTGGTTGACAAGCTTAAATTCAGAAAGTTTACAAATACTTTTATTGTGATGAATTTCAGCTTATTTGACCTTTGCTAATTTAAAAATAAGTGTGTATTATGCAGATTTGTCAGTATGTCATTGATCAGATTGAGACATCAGGGTTAGATTAGCTTTTGTATGGATAATATTGATAAGCTGGCTAAATTAAGATTCAAAATGTATGGGCCTGAGTACCTTCTCTTGTTAGATTTTTAGCTCTGCTGTTCATAGACCAAAAGAGCTTATGGGATTTTCTGTTGTCCATCATCTGTCTGTCCATTTGCACAAGTTTTTTTATCACTACTCCTCCTAAACTACTTGGAGTATTGCCATGGAACTCCGTAGAAAGATCTTCAAGTTTTTATAAATGATGCTGATCCACTTTTAAATATGGCTACCATTACTAAAAATTGAAAAGCCATTATTAAAAAAAATGGAAAAAAAACTTTAAATGACTTCTCCAAAAGTGCTGATTAGAATTTGACCAAAATTGACAGAAAGCATACTGGCATGAAGACCTTTACCATTTGTACAGATGATGTTGGTTCACCATCAAATATGGCAACCATTACTAAAAATAGAAAAACCATTAAACAAATGCATCTAAAAAACCAAATAGAATATGACCAACTTGGTAGAAAACAGACTTGTGTAAATGATACCAATCTGGCATAAAAAATATGGTCACTGTAGCAAAAAGTCGAAAAACCTTACATGACTTCTTCTCAAAAACTGCTTAACAGAATTTTACCAAATGTAACAGAAAGCATCCTGGAATAGAGGGCTTTCAAGCTTTTACAAATGATGCTGATCTGTCATCAAATATGGCCATTACTAAAAATAGCACAAATGTTGTATTTGTCAGTTTGCTTACTAAAGCAAGGGAAGTAACCTATGTTGAGATGACTATTGAGAATCATATAGTGCAGATTTTTACAAATTATTTTAGGATACATGATTCATAAATTTAAATCAAACGATATATGCAAATTCACAAACAAAATACATATTAGCGATTAAACAGAATGATCTGTAATTTGAGTGAAAAAAAATATGAAATAGAAATATAACAAGGAACACTCTAATTGGATGAAACAAATTATGGATAAGATAATAAAGTGTAAGCAAACCTGAGAATGTATTTGCTGTATTGCGTCCTTTTGGCATGATAACTTATTCTCATTGCCCAATGAAAAACTAACAAAAGCATCTAAATATCTTACAATGGTATTGCCATATTTAATTGTCTGAAATACTTGTTATTATTATGTTATTACATATATATGCATTACTTGATGGCATTTTATATATCAAATGATATTAACCACAAATTAGTTATATACTTCCAAAGGACAAGGTAGGATAAAGCCCCTAATGAGGTCCAGATAAAGCTTATATGGCTAAAAGAGGCCCTTTTCTCTTTCTTAAATATGAATAATTTTTTTATCCAGGACAAATTTTAATAATGAAAGAAACTGTTAAAAAGTCAATGGTTTTCTCCTCCATTGAGGCACCTTTTTTCATGGATTATATCACAGTTAACAAGCCCCTATCAATCTTATTGCCAAGAAATTATACGTCTTAAATTGTGCACTTGCAGACTTATAAAATATGTTTTATGTTTTGAAACGTTGTTTAAATGACGTGCATATATCATCAAGTTTGGTTGGTTACTTCTGACATTTTTTTTTTATCTTTTAAGATGTTTGACTCCTGTTTAGGTTTAGCACTTACCTGTCAAAATCATGCCAGAACTTCACCAGAAAAGACAATTTATGTATTTCTTAATCATTTTCTTGACAAAAATGCCTTGCAAACATTTTGTACATTTGTAATAGCCAAATGTTGCTAAAGTGTATAGGGAAGAATTAAATATGCTCATAAAGCCAGCGACAAAAGCTGTTTTGTGTATGTATTGGGTGGGGAAAAAGCTTACTTTAATTTATTATTAACTGAATAAAATTAATCCTTATGATGAGGATTGACCCTAAGATTTGATAATTGTACATGTATACAAATTTTGTAAGAGAGAGAGTACAGCATTTGAGGCACTTGTGCAACATGCATAGCACAGTTTATTACAGCACTGATGGAGCATATATTTTGATATATTCATTGTCAAGATGATGAGTGGACAGGCACTGATTTCTTATTTTATATCAAATGGGTTTCCAGAATGTGGGCAATGAAAAAAACAAACAAAAACAAGCAGCAAGACAGATTATACAAATGTATTTGTTCCATTGTACACAGCCTCCCTCCCCAATGATTTTATCATCAATGTCATCACTGTGACATAAACAATTAGAACTCAACATTATCACATTAAAATTTTAAAAAGTCAAAAATACAAAGTATTTATCCCTTAAGCTGCAGTATATTAAGTGGTCAATATAATCACAAAATTATATTTTGTTTTTGGAGTTGGAGAATTCTAGCCATATTTATGCACTTTTTTTCTCAGTTTGTTTTAATTTATATTGAATGACTTGAAAATTATGGATGGTTCATTATGAATATCCAGATACACATAATAGTGATTTCTCTTTGTAGTATGTTGTTTATATTCCCAAACCCTTGTACTTAATATAAAAAAGGCCAAATGGCATTGAATTCCATATTGACAGGGTAACATTTGTCTTCTTGACAGCATGTGAATATAAAACTAAACCTTGAAAAGAGGTACACCACTTTTAATTATGCTAGATTAAACTGTTAAACAGGGAAATCAACAAACTTTCAGGTGTGAAAAATAAAAAAATGTTTTTTATGTACATCAGTATGTAGTCCATACATAACAAGAATATATACACAGGTGTGTGTGCATAGATGCTCGAACAGGTGCAGACACACGCACACACAAAAACACAAGTCTGAGAACATCCAAACTTCTTTTTAAGGAGGCTGCTTAGGGATAAAGAGAATTTTGTACCAGAGTTGAGGCTGGCAATCAATCTCTTCAAATATAATTTGATTTGAAGAAATGGAGCAGCTATGGTTGACCATCTTGACAGATTTTGACAATCCACCGACACATATGCAACACACATACATTTTAAGTTTACAGATTAAAGAAAATATGTACATGACATTCAAAATCCAGAAACTGAATACTGGCAAAGATGCTAAGGATATGCTCAAAAAGGGTAGTCACCTCCACATTGTTTTTGGTATGGCCATTCTTATAGCTTCTCTCTCTCACCTACACGCATGAGTGGTCACGAGCAAAAAATCTGCCCTAATCAACTTAAGGAAACACTGGAATGATAAACAAGAAGTGAGTTAGAACATGACAAATAAAGAACATTAATCATGTAAGCAACCAGTTGAAATAGCAGTATTTGTAAACAAATTGCTTTCAGGGTTATTTTTAAGCTAATACAGTTTCAGCTAATTATTAAAAAATCTGTGACATGAGGAAGAAAGACAGAAATAAAGAATTAGTGCAGCATGAATAAACATGAATCACTGAAGGAGGAAAAGAAAGGAAACTTAATTATATGTATTAAAAACCAAAAAGAAAGCTGAAAGTTAGCATCAAACCCCTGCAATAATATTTCGATGTGATAATGTAGACAACCATGATACCTTTACACCACAGCTGCTGTATTACAACTTAGTAGGCAGATTACTGTATATAGATAGCATGTAGTCTTGTGAGATTCCTAATGTAACAGTAAATACATCCCAAAAAATATGATTTTCCCTTTTTTGTAAAAATGAATTTTTGTTATACATATAATTGCATTAAAATTAGAGTAAAATTCATATCTGTACGATATAATCCCTTTCTTCAATAAATATTTCATCAAGATCAGTTGCAAGCCATTTTTTCTGTGTGCTATAGTCAGCTGCAGACCAAGACATATTCCTCAGTTTTCTCTATTGCAGAGGATACTTTGAAGCTGTGTACTAAAGTAATTCATGAAATGGAAACAAATGAATAATGTTGCTAACAAATATTGCATGTTAACTGGGTTCAGTGCTGATTTCATAACTTTCATTGCATGTATGGGCATGATTCACATTATTATCTCACATTCTGATCATGTTTCTCAGATTTTAAGATTGTGAATTCTATAAGGGTAGAATATAGTATACAAAACCAATTAAAATAATAAAGGTAAAGAAAAAATACACAGTAATTTTTAGCCCCACTGGCCATAGACCAGAAGAGTTTATTGGATAGCCTGTTATCCATCATCCAGCATCCCGGCATCCTTCCGCAGGTTAGCACAAGTTTGTTATTGCTGCTACTCCTAAACTACTTGGAGGATTACCATGAAACTTGAAATGCACATTCATCCCAAAGCCTGGTTGCTTCTAAATGAAAATGGTGATGCTAGGTGATCCAGTATGGCCATCACAGTGTCCATCTTGAAAATCTTCTTGCTACTTCTCCTGAATTGATGGTCACATCAGTATGGGTTTTTGACTAAAAGATTTTTTATAATGTTTTGTTGGTCCTGAATGAAAAAGGTGCTGATCTGACATCCAATATGGCTGCCATGGCAGACATCTTGAAAATCTTGTTATTGCTACTCCTTCTGAATGGAAAGTCATATCAACATGGGTTTTACCAGAAGACTTCTTATGATGTCTAGTTGGTCCTAAATGAACATGGTGCCACTCCGACATTCAATATGGCCAACACAGCAATAATCTAAAAAATCTTTTCGCCAGTCCTTCTGAATGGATAGTCATATCAAAATGTGGTTTTGACTGAAAGACTTCTTATGATCTCTAGTTGGTTCTAAATGAAAATGGTACCAATCTGACATCCAGTATGGCTGCCATGGTGGCCATCTTGAAAATCTTGTTATTGTTACTCCTCCAGAATTGATGGTCATATCAACATAGAGGTTTCACCAACAGATTTCTTATGATAGCCACTTGGTCCTAAATGAAAATGGTATCTCATAGACATCCAATATGGCTGCACAATGAACATATTGAAAATCTTGTTGGCACTGATTCTCCTGAATGGATGGTCAAATTGGCATGGAGCTTTCACGAAAAAGTCTTCTAGTGCTGTCTAGTTTGTCTTAAATGAAAATGGTGCGTATCTTACGTCTAGAATGACCACCACAGTGGTTAATTTGAAAATCTTATCGCTCAAGTATATCCGAGATGGTTTCAACACTCAGCAATTAAAAATGAAAAAATGGTCTTATCTTGAATTTCTGGAAATTCTTTTCAGACAGTAGATCATCAATTCATTTGAGGGACTCCTGTGATTTCCTATCATCATTTCTTTTTTTTCAGACCCCTTTCATAAAATAATAACATATGTTGCTTGTTGTTGTTGTTGTGGGTCCCCTTCCTTCATGCACCTCTTTCTAAATTTTGCTACCCTCATTCCAATATTCAGATTATGACTTGTGTACACAAACAGAAAGAAAGACAAAAGAATACAATCTTTCATAAATATTGGCAGTGGACATTTGAATATTAGTTTTGTTAAAATGAAAGGAAAATGACATTTTTGTGATACTGTGAAGTAGACTTTCTTGGCCCATATCATATGGCATATGGTGACAAACATAATGGGTGAGCTATGAACACAGTTTGTCTTCATTTTTTTCTCATCATTAGGGAGGAGTGCAGACAAGAACATCCATGAAATTCACATATGTGTTAGTTGGTTACAAAAAGTGTTTTCTGTCAAAAAAACATGTTCTCGACTACACTGGTAGTTTTTGAAGATGCAGAAATATGGCAACATTTTAGATTTTGAATGAACACTCCCATTTAGGAACAAAATTAACTGTTTGTTTCAAAGTGTTTCATGATATCTTGTTTATATATATTATGATGGACATATAGTGACTGTGAGATAACCATAACAAATTCTCTTACAAACACTTTAATTTACCCCTAATTTGGGGGCCAAAATCGACCCCGTATCCATCCTTGTCCTTTTAATACCATCATGAATGCAAATATCCAGACCCTCTAATTTTCTAGACACTCACTAGAAATATTCTGTCCATTCAAAAATGAATTAAAAAAAACCCCAAACAAATTCCAGATTTTTTTAACGTTGTGACCAGATTGCATTTCATTTCATTCATATGTAACAGTAATAGACTTAACACTCATTAAGACCCTTACTATTTCTCCAAATATTTTTTAATGCCTACTGGAGATAGACTAGAAAGCATGATTCAATAAAGGCTATCATTGTGTGCTGTTTGCAAATCATGGTCAGTTCAGATTTACATCAAGTTATATAAAACACAAATTATTTTAGTAATTATAATATAGTGAGTGCATATCTAACCATTGTATAACATTCTGTTTTGAGTAACACTGACAAGGTGATTTCACAAAGGAATAAAAATAGGTCAGGCAGTCAAGGTTCACTGTCAGTAAATAGATTGGGGAAAAATGAGTAAAAGAGATATCTTATTCCAACCGACCAGCCCAATTTTTTTTTTTTAGCATGGAACTGGAGACAAGGATATTATTTAATATTTTTTTAGGTCTAATACATAATGTGACATCTAAGTGCTCCAGACTTTTCTTTCACTCCACAGTTTCAATACATGTATGAATTTGCTTTCACAAGCTAACATGCCAACATCAGGCCCACTTGGGCATCTTGTTGTTTCACAAATATCTGACCACCACATTTAATTTTGAGAAAAAATATATGACAAATGCTATTAGAACTTAGGGATTCCTGATATACACATACATACACTCATATTGACACATATATACCAAAACAGAAGAAAATGCTTGTACATGGATCCAACATTGTACGTTTGAATACATAATTATATGAATTTTTTTAATATGAAATGACACTAATATAATCAAACAGTAAACAGTTTAGAGAGTAATAATTCATTCCATGCAGGTATAGAACCCTGCCATGAGTAACGGCACCCTATCACCAGGGATAAGTGCTTTTCTCTCAGTTTGATATCTAGGTGTCAATTTGTAGTTAGAATTTCACATATATATATATATATATATATATATGTATGTATTCATATATATACCCCACCCACACACACACACACATTAAATATAACATGGCTTTTAAAGTGTTGGTATAAAGCAATTGAATATACCAATACTGTTGGTATATCAAATTGTGATTCACCCATTGCATATAAATATGCATATAATTACAGTTTCAATACACATATAATTATGTTTTCAAGAGTGGACTACTGTTTCTGTATTTTGTAGATCAGTGATGAATTTCCACTTATTAATTAATGATAAAATAAGAAGATAATGAGGAAAAATATGAATTCTCATTTTGTAATGAATTAAACATGTTACTTAATTTCATCGAAATCCTCTCTGCTTTCCCTTTTATAACTCTCATGCTGTAAGGGACCAAAATACGTGGAAATCTGTGGAGTGAGAGAGAAAAAAGAATTTGAGCTGGATGAAAACCTTCAACTTAAACTTATACCAAGTAACCTAGAGGAACTCAAATCCTTATAATTATATGTGTACACTTTCCATGGGATTTTTCTATAGTGTTACATGATACTAATGATACATGTACAAAGTTGCAATAACCTGTGGAGATGAGTAGGCCAAATGGTAAATTCCTTGGCATACACATACTGTAATCTATTTTATGCTTTATTTTTTATTATCTTTTTTTTAACAAATAATAAGGTTCTAAAACAGATCATTTTTAAATATTAAAATGTCTGAAGGTTTCTCTCCCTCTCTCTCAGTCTCATTTTCTTTTAATGAAAATTGTATACAACTCGTATATCAATGAATCAGCATATATACTATACATATTACATGTATATATATATATATATATATATATATATATATATATATATATATATATATATATATTGCATTTCTAAATAGAAATCTAGTGGGTTTGTACATATAGTTTAGTGTTAAATTCCACTTGCCTAGTAAGTGAGTCCTGACCTTCAACCTTGTTCCATCATTTTTTTGGGATGAGCACATGGCTGAGTGGGTTAGGGTGCTGGTATTTGATTCTTTGTTGGAATGAATTACAACTCAATATATGTTTGCATTACAGATTGAATTAAAGAAGGCTGTATTGAATTTCCGAGACCTCAAGATCCCCGACAGAGGAAACTATACATGTGTCGTCAGCAACGAATTAGGTCGACTTGAATATACTTATGTTGTAGATGTGCTAGGTAAGTGGGCTGATTTTGATAGCATCAGTATGTAACACAATATTTATTGAATCATTCTATGAAGAATGACACAGGAAAATGGCAGGCAATTGTTATTGGAAACTTTGTTTCAGCATTAGTCTTTAATGGTGTCTTATTTGTCCTAAATGAAAATGGTGCCAGTCTTACATCCAGTATGGTCACCACAACCGCTAATGTGAAAATCTTATGGCTCGGGAATATCAGAGATGGTTTCAACACTCAGCAATTAAAAAGAAGAAATGGTCTTATCTTGAATTTCTGGAAATTCTTTTTGGACAGTAGAGCATCAATCCCTTCAAGGGACTCTTTTATTTATTATGCATTTTAATACTTTAAAAAATGCACAAGGTAAACAAATGAAATTTGGTATGCATCCTTGTATGTATACATATATATATATATATATATATATATATATATATATATATATATATATATATATATATATATATATATATATATATATAGAGAGAGAGAGAGAGAGAGAGAGAGAGAGAGAGAGAGAGAGAGAGAGAGAGAGAGATGACCTGATTCAATTTTGATGCCATCATAAAAAAAAAGTTTTAAAATTTGTGTACATTTTAAAATTTGTGTACTTCAGTTTTTAAAGGAACAATTCAGAAGCGTTCATCATATCACATTCTGATGGTGTGACCTAGTGTTCTTGTATTGACCTTTTTGAAAATAAAATCAGAATATTACATTTCAGTTTTACTTATTTAGGTATTTCTTGATTGTTTTTCATGACACTTTATATTTTTTTCTCATTTGTCATGCAGGGAAGGTTTGGCCTCTGAATGTTGTGGGGCCTAACAACATCACAGTTTATGAAGGTCAGGATGCAGAGTTTTTCTGCCAGGCCACAAACGACCCCAGGGCCAGGATAACCTGGCTCAAGAAACCAAATGAGGATGAGTTAGCAGGAAATCAACGTCCATCTGTAAGTTCTGTCTCATACTGAGAACTTGGAAACCTTGCATGGAGCTAGTTTTTCACTGATCTAAACCTTGAATACATTTTGCAACCAATAACTTAAGCAGAAATACCGTATATTCTCGTGTATAATCCCAATGCAACTCCAAACTGCATAGGCACAGATATACCGTCCCATAATGTGCCGGCAGATCTGGATCTCTGCATTTTGTAAGGACTAATCAGTAGAACAAACAACATAGACCCTGATCTGCCGGCGCATTATGCGCCGGCAGATCAGGGTGTATGTTGTTTGCATTTGGATCTGGATTATACACGAGTATATACAGTAAGCTATTTTGAGGCCCTTGAAATAAATGGAAAACATTTATAGTAATTCTCGTGCTTTTCACAGAAAAAAAAAAGAAATTGTTGTGATCATACATGTCTGTGCATAATTCATGTGTCGGAGTCTATTCTGGAACTGAAAATTTAGCTGTAAATTCCTCCTTCCATTTAAAATAAGGAGGGAATTTTCTAAATACAGGAGGGATTTAACAAACAAATAAAGGTAGATCTTGCAGATATGAAGATTGATTTTTGTCCATTTGGTTATTTGAGAAACTAGCATGAATCCCATAAATGCGTGTTCTAAAATTGACTGTGTAACTGTATGCTTTATGGTTTGCAAATGTAGGTACACTTTTTTAGACAGAGATTTTAAACCTTTAATATGAATAAACCTGGCATAAATATTGTGAAAAGCTTCTCCCACTCAATTTGTTTGATGTTAGCCAATCAGATGTGAGAATTTTAAGTTGAATCTGAGAAAGTTTGCATAGTCTAGGGACAAAGTCTGTAGAGATGTACAGCTGTCTTAAAACTCCAATTTACTTAAGGGGGAGGAAGAGGGATTAATTAATTAAGAAAACTTCAAATTGTTGTGCCTTACTGCCAAGTCAACACTTGAAGAACCAAAGATGTGAAAGTAAAGCACATAGGAAATCATATTAATCTACAGATCAGAGTATTGGTCACACAAATATGCATGCAGCATTTTAAAAATCATTAGATCAGCTAAAAAATCATTCACTAATTCTAACAATTAATTATTCATGGTTTAAAGATCAGGACAAAAGAAATAGCTCAACATGAATACTGCATAGTTGTGATGTTCTTTTTACAGTATTTGCAAGGTGTACCAGGCACACCAGAAGTTCTTTTGATTCAGAATGTAACGCAGAGTGATGTGGGCCAGTATACATGTATGGCAGGAAATTATTTTGGCACCAAATACCAGGATGCATGGCTAGTAGTCCTCCCTCGAACAACAACAACTACAACAACAACAACAACTACCAAACCAACAACTACTTCAGCCACAATCACCACAACTGCCAGAAGAACAACAACTACCACCACCACTTCATCTACTACCACCACTGCAACACGACAACTACCTGTCACAGAGAGGAAGAAAAAGCAAGACAAGGATAGAAAGAAAAAGAAGGATAGGAAAGACAGGAAGAGGAAGAAGGAGAAAAAGAATCGTATTAAGGAGGCTGAAAATGTTTTCCCCGATGAGAGATACAAGGAGGAAAAAACAATAACATCTTACTTTGACCCTATATTTCCTGACACTGGTAAGATAAATCAGTCACAGTTATCATGGCTGGTAATCTCATGCATAAGACACTGTTATTTGATAAAACAATAACATCTTGCTTTGATAATCCATACCCTACAGGGCTGAGCAAATTTTGTTTTCATTCACTTGTCCAGGACAAGTGGTTTCAGAAAATTCACTTGTCCCACCTTACTTTTCACTTGTCCCACCTTACTTTTCTCTTGTCCCAAAATGGTAATCACTTGCCGAGATTTAATGAGATGTATGTACTTAATCCATAGAAAGAACAAATGAAATAATATACAACTTGATTATTTCTTAAAAGAATTTAATTTGTCAAAAAACATTGGTTGATATACATTAGGCTACTTCAGCTGCTGGATTTGAAAAAATGTCCATGTACATGTCTGCCACCTGCACCAGCACTAAGCCAGCAGTTGATAGCTGTGTCTGGGTTAAAGTCCTCAAGCTCTGGTCTATTTGGTGAAATGTTCATTAGGATTTTTAAACTCTCTTTGTTTAAGGAATTCTCACACACAGTGGCAGTCTTACGTTTTATCCCTCCACTTTCACAAAAATTTTCTTTCTTCAAAGCGTCCTTATTACCTTCCTTTCGAAAATAATTTAGCAAACTCATTTTATCCACATAGTAAATATCAGCTTGCTTGACAACTACTTCTAAAGTGATTGTAACAAACATTTTCTCTTTTAAATACGAATAGAGACAGCTCATTAATTAGTGTAATTGTTTCGCTTCAAACACAATATCGCACGTGAAAGATCATCCTCTGTATAATCAATTAAAAATGAAAGAATCATTACTGTCATTTAATCAGTTTATAAAGGAAACCAAAACTGATGTCGGTAAAGTACCTTTCATTAGTTTAATTACGTTGACTCACATGATTAAAATCAGAGTGAGCCACTCATGAGGATCTGGTTTAAGTAAACACAGTGCAACAAAGCCGCTTAAGACACTGCTAATTAATCATATTGGCTTTGTTTTGCTTGACGTGTTTTGATTTGCCGATAATTTGGTCGTTTAGCCCAATATGTAGTAAAGCGGGAACAGAACGTGCACATATGCGATAGTTATCACTGACCACCTGTAGGTGTTATACAGGATGTAAATGTATACATGGAGAGGGGTAGAATCGAGTATTTAGTACGCCTGGAGGGCATGAATATCCAATAAAGGTAGATATAGTGATTAAACCACGAAAATAAGGACTTGCTTGACTTTTTTAAAATAGGAAAAAGCACTTGTCCTGGACTAGCGACTTGGAAAATTTTACTTGCCCGACTTGGAAAATGAATAGTCCGGGACGTCGGGCTATGAGATTTGCTCAGCCCTGCCCTATATTTACACTGGTAAGATAAATCAGTCCCAATTATCACGGCTGGTAATTTTCCCATGTATAGCACACTGATATGTGGTAAAATAAGTGTGTGTGTGTGGGAATATTCAGTTAATGAGGAAGGCTATTGAAAAACTACATTTTGGTAAGTCAGAAGAAAGTTTTAGTGCAGTTCCCTAGAGAAATCATTATTACAGGAGCTACATTCTCCAGTTTCACTAAAAATGCTTTATGGATATTAAAAAGCGTAAATAAACAATCATAAAGCTCACTGAACCATAGTTTTTTGATCCCCTTCCACATAACTGGATATTGCTGTCATGTATTACCAGCATTGATTATGCCTTAAGCTCATTCATGGAAGTGGAAAGACTCTAGCCCCATCCTATGCACATCTGTGTGTCAGTTATTGGTCCATCTGACTCCTTCATTCAACATTTTATTCATATAACCAGTATAGCTTAGCAACTGTTTTAGATTTGTAGAGTCAGTGAGGTACTTAAAGGTAGACCTGAGATCCCCTTTTCACGTACCTCTAAATTATTTAGTATGAAGATTTACGCAATATCTGAAAATTTAGACTTGATGCAATCAGCAGTTAGCGAGATATTTAAGTTTATATGTCAAAATATTCCCCCTAGGCCATGTACAACTTTGGCAGTTTCTGTGACTTCATGTACAACTTTGGCAGTTTCTGTGACTTCAGTCCATGTGATGTCACAACCGGAATCCTGCATTGTGAATCATCATTGTTCTACCATTGTCGAGTGCGAAGTTTTTATTGATTGTTTTCTGATTGCATCATGGGAAGGAGGTGTGTCATTGGTGAATGTAGAAGTAGGAGTATTCTTCCCCATCTTAACATCACGAAAAATACAATATCATCAACTAGCAATTTCTTTATCAGCTAAACATCAAAAGAAAATGCAATATATCAAATCATTAAATTCATTACAGAGAGAGAGCGAGAGAGAGACAGATAGAGAAACAATGTTAAGTCTGTGCTCACGACTGCTGAAGACATGTAAATATGTACTTATATTTTCAGAATATTTGCAATTTTTCCCCCAAAACTATATAACAATACCATATATTGGATGAGGAAGTTTCATATACAGCCGCTATTTAAAACTGATCTTAATTCTCTTAGTAAAACATGGTTCTCTTATAAGCATGCTTTTGGTTAAATATGGTTCTCTTTTCAACCATTTCTGTCTGAAACAGACACACCGATATTAAAGTCGTATTGTTGGTGAAGATGTTCTTAGCTACATGCATATTAATATATTTACACAGATATAAAAAAACAACGTAGGTTTAAGTCACAACCAGGAGAGAGATAGTGGGTTGTGAGCAGTTGCTGAAAAATGTGCTGAAGGATACCAAATTACATCTAAAAATGAATTTCATTGTTTTAAATTAACCATGATTGGGAAGAGATGTAAAATTAAACTGAGAATAACAGAGATAAGGAGGGAACAAAAGCGAAAGAGAAGGATTAAAGTAGGCGGCTTAAGGAGTGAGTGTGCACAGTCTCAACATCACAAAAGTAGAAAATTAGAAGCTATCAAATTTATTATAAGGTAAGAGAACTGAAAATACAATTAAAAGAATCCTCACATTCTTGGAGAGAGAGATGCAGAGGGAGCGGTATGCAGAAGAATTGCCGAAGACTGACGACTACATCAACAGATGAATATAAGACTGTGTCGGACCGGCGGTCTCATGTCACCTGTCCGGAAATCACTATTTTCCCACATTATTATTAATTTTAGCAATAAATTTAACTCCATATATAGGGACAATTATCGATCAGTTATATTACTTGCACTCTTAATTGCTGGGCTATAATTGGGGTTGTTAAATATGATGCTCCAAGTCAGATAGCTTTGTGTTATATAAATGATACCTTTTCCTAAACAGAATCAGAAATTATCAATTATAAATTGTCCAATTAAAAAAACCTTCCACTGTTAGTTAATTGCAGGGCTACAATTGGGACTGTTAAATACTATGTTAAATGGCTTCGTGTAATATGAATGACACCTAAAAACATGTATTGAATATACAAGACTCTTTTGACATAATATTTTTATTCTTGTCCAAACATATAATTGACATAAAGACAATTGATTGTTTATTTGGCGTCTGACTATTACTATTGTACAAAAGGTTTGCATGTCTTTTTTGTGAAGAAAGTGTTTCAGAAACACATACATTGCAGGGTTGCATCTAGGACGCGCGATCATGAAAATCCCCCTCAAAATTTAAGATTTCCTGCACAATTTCAAATTCTATGCGGGTAAAATAGTGAAAAAAATAAGAATTGTGCTCATTTTTGTGTGAAGAATGTGTTATTTTTATATACGTTTTCTTTAAATGTAAAAATCCCAGTTCTCACTTTCAGTGGATATGTTGTCCTTGTGTAGTTGTGAAATACATCACGTATTTCCTGTGTGTCACATGCTGAATTCTGATTGGTTACTAAGAAAGGTCAGGAGAGCACATGTTGATGCAATAGGAACATCCTCGACCTTTTCTGTCAAATCGAGAAAGACCTATTTCACAACCTGACAAAAATGGCTGATTGATGTTTGATGCTGAGGCTAGCTTGGTGGGACAATGCATTAAATAGCAAAACTAGTTAAAACTAAGACACTTTTTCATTATTTTATCAGTAATACTTATAATAATAGTCAGAGTGCAGATTTTTCTGTCAATAGGCACAGCGACAGTGAACAAACAAATAATAGTATCAGACAATGCTAGAGATGGTGGTGCTGAAACTAAGGTGTCCTTCCAACATCAAGAAAAAAAAATTCTTTCAATTCAGACTGGGAAAAAAATTGACTATGACTGGAAACGAATGAAATAAATGAGATGATTTGCAATTGATGTGTAAAAACTGGCAAAGAAAATTCCTTCACACTTGGGATTGTTAATTGCAGGACATCAACCCCTGACAGACATGTTGAATTCACCTCACAAATGGGCAATTCAGAATTTGAAATGAAGTGAAAATCTTAAAACTACATGCATGACATTTATCAAGTGACACACAGTAAATATGTGACAGTGTGTTTTAAGATATAAGAATGGACAGAGGAGTGACGTGATTTGCAGCTCATGGTTTGATTCTTTAATGGTCAGTGTGTAGAGAAAATACTGTTCTTAGAAAACAAGATGTTGGTTTCAGTTTTAAGTGTTATACTGCAGTATATAGAACACATGATATGTGTGGTACAATAATATACAGAACTCATGCTATGCATTAAGTGTTATACTGTAATATACAGAACACAATATGCATTTAGTGTTGTACTGTAATGTACAAAACACATATGTATTTAATGCTATACTGTAATATTCAGAACACATTGTATGCATTTAATACAGTTATTATACTTGATAGTGCTCTGTTTGAATGTTAATTTTTTTTTTTACATCATCATGGTAGGCCCTCCTTGTCATTAAGTTGGCCCCTTTTTTTCAGATTCAGTGGGGGCAAGTGCCCACATTTACCAAATCCTAGATGCAACCCTGCATTGTTCTTTTTGTGGTGATTCTTGCAAAATTTGACCCGCAAGTCAGTGCTAAGCATAAATATATGCGAAACTTCATGATGAAAATGAAAATAGGTGTCAGAGGTAGTCAGCCATACTTAGTCGAAATATGTGCATTGTATAAACAATGTTGCAAAGCAGAAGCAAGTTTTACTGGTGCTATTGTTGACTGACACACTGATGAACCATTTTGGTGGCAATTTAATAGCTATATCCTTACCCAGTGAATGAATTTGAGTCAAGTCTTTGTAGTGCATGTAAAGTCCCAAGTAGATTCTTATGTGCTGTTGAGAGTTGCTTTTGTCTGCTACTACTGTATTTAACCAAGTTATAGCCATTTACAATTCTGTTTTTTGTTACTGCCATGTTACTGCCATATAGTCTCAATAGCTACTATAGTAGTCTCAATAGCCACTATAATAGTCTCAATAGCTACTATAGTAGTCTCAATAGCCACTATAGTAGTCTCAATAGCTACTATAATAGTCTCATAGCTACTATAGTAGTCTCAATAGCTACTATAATAGTCTCAATAGCTACTATAGTAGTCTCAATAGCTACTATAATAGTCTCAATAGCTACTATAGTAGTCTCAATAGCCACTATAGTAGTCTAAATAGCTATTATAATAGTCTCAATAGCTACTATAGTAGTCTCAATAGTTACTATAATAGTCTCAATAGCTACTATAATAGTCTCATAGCTACTATAGTAGTCTCAATAGCTACTATAATAGTCTCAATAGCTGCTATAGTAGTCTCAATAGCTACTATAATAGTCTCAATAGCTACTATGGTAGTCTCAGTAGCCACTATAGTAGTCTCATAATAGTCACAATAGCTACTATAATAGTCTCAATAGCTACTATAGTAGTCTCAATAGCCACTATAATAGTCTCAATAGCTACTATAGTAGTCTCAATAGCCACTATAGTAGTCTAAATAGCTACTATAATAGTCTCATAGCTACTATAGTAGTTTCAATAGCTACTATAATAGTCTCAATAGCTGCTATAGTAGTCTCAATAGCTACTATAATAGTCTCAATAGCTACTATGGTAGTCTCAGTAGCCACTATAGTAGTCTCATAATAGTCACAATAGCTACTATAATAGTCTCAATAGCTACTATAGTAGTCTCAATAGCCACTATAATAGTCTCAATAGCTACTATAGTAGTCTCAATAGCCACTATAGTAGTCTAAATAGCTACTATAATAGTCTCATAGCTACTATAGTAGTTTCAATAGCTACTATAATAGTCTCAATAGCTGCTATAGTAGTCTCAATAGCTACTATAATAGTCTCAATAGCTACTATGGTAGTCTCAGTAGCCACTATAGTAGTCTCATAATAGTCACAATAGCTACTATAATAGTCTCAATAGCTACTATAGTAGTCTCAATAGCCACTATAATAGTCTCAATAGCTACTATAGTAGTCTCAATAGCCACTATAGTAGTCTAAATAGCTACTATAATAGTCTCATAGCTACTATAGTAGTCTCAATAGCTACTATAATAGTCTCATAGCTACTATAGTAGTCTCAATAGCTACTATAATAGTCTCAATAGCTGCTATAGTAGTCTCGATAGCTACTATAATAGTCTCAACAGCTACTATGGTAGTCTCAGTAGCCACTATAGTAGTCTCATAATAGTCACAATAGCTACTATAGTAGTCTCAATAGCCACTATACTAGTCTAAATAGCTATTATAATAGTCTCAATAGCTACTATAATAGTCTCAATAGCTACTATAATAGTCTCAATAGCTACTATACTAGTCTCAATAGCCACTATAATAGTCTAATTAGCTACTATAATGGTCTCAATAGCTACTATAGTAGTCTCAATAGCTACTATAGTAGTCTCAATAGCCACTATAGTAGTCTCATAATAGTCTCAATAGCTACTATAGTAGTCTCATAATAGTCTCAGTAGCTACTATAGTAGTCTCAATAGCTACTATAATAGTCTCATAATAGTCTCAATAGCTAATATAGTAGTCTCAATAGCTACTATAGTAGTCTCATAATAGTCTCAATAGCTACTATATTAGTCTCAATAGCTACTATAATAGTCTCAATAGCTACTATATTAGTCTCATAATAGTCTCAATAGCTACTATAATAGTCTCAATAGCTACAATAATAGTCTCAATAGCTACTATAATAGTCTCAATAGCTACAATAATAGTCTCAATAGCTACTATAATGGAACAGATTTGGCTACCATTTGATATATAACTTTGCATGGAAGTTATATATCATCACATACCATAACCATGCTTACTGCCTCAAGGTCAAGGCAAGAAAAAATAAATATTTATTTGTGACATCTATCCATGTGTGGATATAACTTGAACCAATGAAGATATTGAAATGAAACTTAAACCTGCTATGTATCTTGACTTGACAGTTTCTACCATATTACACTATTATACCCCTGCAGTAGTAATTCTCAGGCTTGTTTTTTTTTTTTTTCTTCCAGGCTGTCACTTTTTAACTGTTATGGATATTTTGATGAAACTTTATGCAGGTCTGCACCTAATCTTACAATAATCAAGTTCCAAGCTCAAAGGTCATGGTCATTAGCGCAGAAAAGGTTATGAGAGGGTCATATCATGTGCCATTTGTAGTACTCTTGCTAAGTGTTACACTCAGTTTTGTTTCTCATGCACTATAGCAGGATTCATGCCTGAAATTGATGAATATAGGAAGAAGTGAGTGTAGACAGTTCAAAATTTATCATGTTTAAAATAGTCACTTTAAACTTATGTTTTTACATATTTTCAGGTCAGATGATAAATATACTGATGAAAAAAAATGTTTGCCTATGACGCTTTGCAATGCCTCAGCATGATATAACCTTTTATGTGTTGATTTGCCATTAAACACCAATCAATAAATTAATCAGTCTGCTTTCTGTGGCGATAGGTTCTGTAACTTTTTGTGTCTTGGTGAGGACAACACTCTCCTGAAGTTGGTCACTGTGACATGTCCTTCATGTTTTATGGATTTTGGTTAACTTCGTATTTAGGCAGGAAATTCATATACTTTGTAAAGGAGGGATGGTGAGGTATCCATGTTCTTTGAACGCATTTCTGTTGACAGTTCTTCAGTATATGACTTTGAGACCTGGTTGTAATAGCGCTAATAAAAAATAACATTAGTCACAGTTCATTTGAAGAATAGCGAAGATAATTGAAACATTCTGTAAATGGGCTAAGCCATTATGCAGACACGGTATATTTAACATAGAACAATTCACAATGATTTTACAGCAGATTTAAGTTTGAAATCTTTAATGTAGCTAGGAATGCCAAAAGAAATTTTTTAACCCACATACTGTATATACTTACTTAGAAGTAGAGTCCAACTGCAAACAGCATAGACCCTGATCTGCCATCACATAATGTGCCAGCAGATCAGGGTCTGTGTTGTTTATTTTACTGATTACTCCTAAGAAACTGCATAGACTCAGATCTGCTGGAGCATTATGTGATGGTAGATTTGGGTGTGTGCAGTTTGCAGTTGGACTCGACTTAATAAGTGAGTACACACAGTATCTTTAACTCGCATTAACTCAGCCTACGAATGGCAAGACATAGATGTCACTTTTCCATTAGCGAAGGCATTAACGATATCATCAACAATGTTAATGTGCCAGCAGATCAGGACCTATGTTGTTTGTTCTACTGATTACTCCTAACAAATTGCAAAGACCCAGATCTGCTAGTTCATTATGCAATGGCAGATTTGGGTCAGTGCAGTTTTGAATTGGACTTGACTTATGCACAAGTATATATGATACATGTCTCACCCACTTAACGCAGTTCACAGGTTCAACACTACACCCCTTGAAATCCTTGTTCTTACATCTTTAATGGAATTATTGTCAAGCCTGTGCTCAACAAAAGGAAGACCTATCACTTTTCCTGTGGTGGTGGTTGCATTAACATTCCAGGTCTGTGTTAAGATAGAAGACTATTCAAGCTTTCTACATCCAGAAATTGTGTATACTGAACTTAAAAGATTGGTCTGTAGTTAGTAGGTCAAAGTGGAAAAAGTTGTGGTTCACTGAACTAGTTTTTTGACAATGAGAATCATTGTAATATGACCCTCTCAGTCGACTTTTATGTTGGATTCAATTGCATTTTACCTTGGCTGAAACAATTTGACAACTTTTGTTTATTATGTCCAGATTTTAAAAAATATTTTGCAAATATATTTTTAATGATATAAACTTTTTACAACCAGAAGAAAATTTGTATGTCACTGTGGTTGAACTAAATCTATGGCAACTTTTTATGCAGAATGTGACTAAAAGTATACGAAATGTAATGGGAGTATCAAGACAAAGGTCAGAACATTTTCTTAGATTTGTTAAGTGTGTCCTTATGAGTCATTTCATTTTCAGAATGAATAAGTTTAGTAAGCAAGGTTACAAATTGCCTCAATTGTTTTGCAGAGCAACAGATTTTCAGTGTCAAAAAGACATGTTAGTCAAAATGTCATGCTAACCATGGACCATTTTACATTATGTCATAAAATGACTTGCCTTACTTAAATACACCTTTAATAAACATAGCTTTTCAGTACATTCAGAACTGCCTTAAAGGTTGCCTGTATTAGTCAGTCACCTGTTTTAAACAGTCACTTATTCAAGGACCCATAAACCACTTTGTTGTAGAAATGAACCTCCATTAAGCAAACACCTGTGTATAGAGGCCACTTTTCTCACTTCTGAAAGGTGGCAGCTTACAACAGGTCTGACTATTTATTTAATTGTATTTATTTAATTGTTTCCATGTATGATTTTTTTCTGTCAGTAACTTCACACAAGGTTCATACAGTTTGGGAAAGTGCTTGAATTTTGGTGATAACCTTGAAAAGTTCTTGAATTTGACGTCTGCTCCAAAAAGTACTGGAAAAGTGCTTGAAAACACTTAGTAATCCCTGATAAGTGCTTGAATTTCAAAACAAATGCATTTCATTGGAAAACATTACTGATATAAGTTCAGTTAAAAAGGTAAGAAACTCTGTCTGGAATTGTACTTCCATGTTTGGTTGCTTACATATTCAGTAAGACATCTGATTGGCTGGTTTGGTTGTTTATCTGCTCGTTCGTACTCAGCCTTATTTAGGATTGTAACCACCTTATGATGTTGATATGAATGGATGCTGTGTTGACTGGGCCATTAAGGTTGATACAATTTGGTCAAGGGAAGCATATTTTCAAATGCAATTGCAATAAGTGTTATATATAGGTAAGGGGGCCAAGTGATGAACAAAGAGCTGTGTGTTGTGTTTGTCAAAAGGAAATTGATCAATGGGTATAAGTGCTTTTAAGTCCAATGACAAGAGTGAAAAGCACAAAAAGATTAAAATATCAATAATAGGAATGAATTTAGAATATATTTTGCTTGAACATGAAAGGGAGTCACAGACTCGAGCAAAATAGACTGCGTAATCCCAGATTAATGCAGATGAGATGACTGCACCACTACCTCATGCCCACAAACCCCCTCAGCTAAATTGTCTTGTTCTGGGCCTAGCTAAGAACAAAATAATTAAATCTGAAATAATGTGCACTCAGTACACCATAATGAATGTTCTTCCAAAGTTTAGACCCAGTTAATTTTTAGTGCTTGAAAATTAAATGTTTGTCCTTAAAAAGTGCTTGAATTTCCTGTATGAATCATGTTTACAGTAACAAAATGTTCTTGTCCATTTTATTGTTTCTTTGAAACCTGCTGTAAACTGGTCATATATTTCAGAGTGTACCTCTAATTTCGTTTGTTCGCTCTTTGGATTTAGTTCGTGTGCAGCCATTCGGCAAAAGTTTTGTGAGTTATATACCAAGAAATTACATCACAGCACAGTGTGGAGGCAACACTGCATTCCATCAAGCCCTTTTTGGCTTGGAGAGATTTTAGTCCCTCCATGTTTATGGCATAGTGTCCATTCTCTTTTACCAAATATAGTTTGAGTTACTAATAATGGTAACAAACTGTAAGGTCTTGCTAAAAGTAGTAACAAAGTATAGATCCACTGGTCTTTAAAGTCATTTTTTATATGTCACGGGAGGCAACTCAGATTTAGGAAATCATTAATCCAGATAACAATTATCTCCCTTGATATTGTTCTACTGATGCCAATACGTGAAACAAATGGCAGATAATGCTTTTAACAAGAAATCACAATAACTTCTGAAATTTCTTGTGAAATATAAAGAAATAAAAAAAAAAAAATATTATAAAGATTATTTATAGTAATATGTTTATGATAGTAAAAAGGACCATGAACAGCAATATCTCTTGTAGTTATGTTCTTCCATCTGATCTTATGTAAATTAGTATCACTTCAATGCTCGAAGTCATCAGTATTTGCATTACTTTGATTTTTACTAATGACATGTACTTGACGAAAAATATTTTTCCAAAGGTAAGTTTGTTTCGTAAATGTATATTAATTCCATAGCTTTATTGTCTTTTCAGGATACAACTACGATCCAAATGCTGGGTCCCCAGACAACCCCATATACTCTGATACAGAAGGTCCTTATGATTTCTATACACAAGATCCACGTATAACAGATGTATTTATTGGGGGCCAAAACAAAAAGGATGAGACTGGATCTGTTGGCAACAGCAATGCCAGTAAAGCCTCACAGGGAGGGAGCACTTCAGGGATTAGTGTATGGACTGTATACATTATTGTAGGCTCTGTTGCAGGTGGAATTTTGTTAACAGGGCTTATAGCCATTGGCGTGGCATTGTGTTGTCAAAAAGATGAGGACGCGCAATATAAGTCTACTTCAGTATGACTAGAGCAGCAACCGCCCCCACCATCTCTTGCTTCTACTTTAGAATGGAGTAGATCAAGAGATCTGTGGAAAGATGTGTGAAAGTTTGGGCTCAGTCATGCATATAATAAAGTGACATATTTCATATCATGCAAGCAAATAAAGTTATGCATTTCATATTGTACTTGGAAGAAAGAGACATACTTCATTTGCACAAACTGAATTGGAGACATTTTTGTAAAACAATTTCTGAACAAAGTAATACTTATAAGTGGTATATAATGGATCAGAAGTAAATTGGTGTTTGAAATTTGAGACCTAATTGTTTCTATACATGATAAATGTTTTGAGGAATGTGTTTTATGATACAAAGTGTTACCACAAGTTTGACTGACACCTGTATCATATATTATTCTGTGTCATATACTATTTCTTATACATGATTTGAAATTGACTTCTGTTTCATATACCTTTGGTGCTGTTCATGGAGGAAAAGGCACATATCAACGAAATTCATAAGAAGGAAACAGGTTTTCATTTGATTCTTTGAGATGTGAAAAATCATGCAAGATATGTGAATCCACATAAAGACCAAGATACAGATGAAATAGTTATAAAAATGTTATGGTTTATGAAAGGCAAAAATGTTTATTCACTCACAGAAAGGGTTTTAAATCTTTCTCTTGGTTTGAAGAGACAATGGGGTGAACATCTGAAAACATACAAGGTACAAAATATGTAAAATCTTGTATGTAAAATTGACCTTAAGTGAGTTACTGCAGTAACCAATACAGTACTGGAAGTAGACATTGAGTGTAAATTAGCATAGCAAGTTGCATGAAGAGTTACTCTCCTGTAAAGAGTTACCCCCCCTTGGAATATTTATTTTTTTTGTAAGAGTGAAATTCATTCTGCTTATGTGAAAAAGAAAATCAGAATCAGAGTTGTACATAGTGGGTCTAAGTTGGAAATTTTTACTTTTGTTTTTTCAATACAAAATATAAAGATAAAAATACATGAGAAAATCATATGTGGATTCTCCTAAATGGGTTAAGATTGTCACAGTGGAATTATTTAAAAGTCAGAGACTCATAAGTTTAGAGATACGGTCTTACACAAAGAAAGAAGCTTCTAATTTAATTAATGCAAGAAGATTAATTGTTTCATTCATGCAAACAAAATAGATATTGCCTTCCTGGTGATTAATTGTCATAATTTTTACAGAGTTCCATTCTGAAATCCATTAATTGTGACAAATGTAACAAGTTAGGACAGGGGTGTCAAACTCATTTGCTATGGCGGGCCAGATTTGATATAAATAATAATAAATAATAAATAACAATAATAATAAATAATGAGTCTGGCGGGTCATATGTTTGATTCCCCTGATTTAGGACCTTCACAAAATATAAATCGTTCTTTCTTATGCAAATTTAAACATAGCGTATGTACTTGCTTGTAAGTCAAATCCAACTGCAAAGTGCACTGACTCAGAGCTGCCATTGCATAATACGCCAGCCAATCTGGGTCTGTGCAGTTTGTGAGGAGCTATTAGTAGAACAAACAACATAGACCCTGATCTGATGGTGCATTATGTGATGACAGATCAGGGTCTATCTTGTTTTCCAGTTGGAACAGACTGATAAGTGAGTACAGACAGTGATCATATATCAAAATGTAAAATCCTATAGAGTACTTGTTAAAGTGATAAATCTAGATATGGCAGATATTAGAAGAAGGGAAGGGATAAATTCTTTAATAGGATATAGGTGGCATGGTTACCTTTCAACCACAAGAGTCAAAAACATTTTGTTTTGCCATATCAGGAAGTTTGTATCTGTACAGTCGTTAACAAAAGTATAGCTGTTCAGTGAATTAAGAAAATGGATGTGCAAATATATTTATGTGCCAAATGGTGTATGTGTGTGTGTGTGTGTGTATATATATATATATATATATATATATATATATATATATATATATATATATATATATATATATGTGCAGTTTATACTCAATCTTGATGTATACTCCTTATCAATAATATTGCACAAGTCAATATTCAATACCTCTATTGCAGTCAATTTTTTAAGCATATATTCATCTTGTCATGCAGGTTATGTCCAGTCATGGTGCTTATATTAATTTTATTGATCAATCCATAATTTTGTTTCTGTTTCTCTATCATATTACATATTGTTGCAATTTTGTTGACATGACAGTTTGCAGATGGCACGATGTTATTTCTGTTTTTCTGACATCCTCTTTTAAGCCTTGACTTTTGACATATACCTGGAGTTACAAGCAGATATTTTATGTGTGTTATGTGACATCCTTTTTTAAGCCTTTACTTTTTTAATGAATCTGTTTCTTGCCATGATAATTATATAAATTAGGACACTCTTTAACTGTCAGGGACCAGGTCACATTAACATACTTTCTTTGTGTTGATGATGATACAATCTAAGGGCCAAGCTTGTATGTATGGTCTGGTTAGTATACCAGGGATGTTTTGGGGTCATAAGGGACTGAAATGGGTCACAGTCCTGTTCAGAAATATTTCAAAATCCTGCAGAATTCCCAAATTCCCAGTTGTACCTAATTACTTCTGAAAATGTTGTTCCTAATCGGTTTAAATTCTTTCCAAATTGATGGCCTCTGGCTCGGCCCTTTCCCCAATCATTCTAAAAAGATCCCCCGTATCTTTTTTTTTTCTTTCCCACATGTCTTGTCATCACTTGTGTTTTATCAGGGATTTACAAATCCACTTGCATGACTCCTGGGACAAGCTCAAATTCGGCTCAGGCAAGCTCAAGTTTGCAAGGTACTTGCCCACGGGCAAGTCCAAACAATTGAGAGTGAGATCCAAGAAATTACATTTAACGTCGGTAGTCTGGGTAAAATACATAAAACACTAGCTCTGTGCGAGCTATTTTACCAAATAAGGTCGTGTTCAGTTCATAATGCTTTATGTTCTGCAAGTTTGATACCCAGTGATCTTGCCACAGTATGTATAAACGGTATATCATCTCCTTTATTTAGTGTTTATATGTACTGCATTCTTCTTCTACATAACTGGCCACAGTTCCTTTCATCTATGATCTATGGTATCTTGTAGTCAGTGTCAAGGTCAGGCATGCTTTTTCTCATGCAGACGTGATAATGTGAATATTTAGTATTTAAAGCAAGTTTTGACCAATAGGGAATAAATATTTACATTTTAACTTATCAGTTACATTTTAATCGTAATATTTGTATGTATCTGGGATTTGCCAACTTTCTTGTCCTTAGACACATTAAAGTTAGCTTCAGGCATTTATCAGTTTACTGATTCAAAACAATCGGCTTGTCAATGATTGTTTTGATGCATGTCACTGATGTTAACGTGATCTGGTGTCAATTGTTTATAATATAACTCGTGAGATTTCTTTGACAGGTGTGTTTGGAAATAAAAGGCACTCATCTCTAGCGATTAACCACCGGGAGGATTTTGATCAAAGCGTGTTTGATATTACAAAAATGTAGCATTCACAGGCGGTGTTTATGATATGTCGTTTACATGATAATTACATGAGATCAATACATAATATTTGGCAAAGAATTAAATGGATACAAAATAAGTGTTCTCAAATCATTATGTTTGGGGCAAGCTCATATTTTCCAAGGGCAAGCTGATTTTTATAAAATTTGTAAATCCCTGGTTTATGTATATCAGTACATTTACATTATTATGCTATGTCCAAAATTCTGATCCTGTCAGCAAAAATCAGGTAATCTGAGTAATTCATATACAAAACTTTAGGTCTTTTCATGGAACACAAATGCCCCATCTCAGTTCTTGATATTAACCTAAACAAAATATAACTGGTGGGATATAAAAATTGGGGAGCTCTGAATAACTGCACAATTCGGTTAGTTTATTCCAGGAACTATTAATTTGCTATATGGGTCAATATAGGACCTCTTTTTTATGCAAAATTTACTTGATTGAGTCTTGGTAGTATTTATTTAAAATGAGATTGATAAAGGTTAATGTAAATGTGTTACTAGTTATGTATTAGTTGAATTCAATATCATATACATTTATTACAATGATATCACACTGGTCTTGTGTGATACATGTACTGAATAGGTACTTGGGATAAATTCTGCTAACATGGAGCTTATGTAAATGTCTTAATTTTCTGTTTGATTTGAAAGTTTATTTGCTTTTTAAAAGTAAGAAGTTGAAATTAGATGTTTTAGGTACAAGTATGTTTTAATTCATAAGTGTCGTGAATTTTGAAATGTTCACTTTATATTAAAATATTATTGAACAAACATAAGTTTTACAATACAGAGCATCATATCATCTAAAGATTAGAAAGCTTCAATTATTTTGTAATATTTTGTAAAAATGGACATTTCTTACTGTTGTGAAAAATCAAAATGTTATTTACCCAGCAGCACTGCTAATACAGTGATTTCTATTTATAACAGTGGTCATTTGAACCATAAATGTGTTCTGTGTTATAATGGAAATTGCCCTATACAAAATTATAATTTATAAACAAAATTATGTTATAATGAGAATGTTGTATTGTATGCAAAACAACGTCATTAGAGGTTGTGTTTAATGTGGAATTACATTGTAATAGATAACGAATCATAATGAGTCATGAGCTAAAATTAAGTGAAACAAATTTTAAGTAGCTGTGTAATGAAGACTCAGTTCATAACCTTTTTGCCAGAAAATCTTAGTCACTTTTAAGGTGTTTTTATCAAGAACAAATTATGGTAAACATAATATGTGCACAGATATTATTTCTTTGCTTGATAGTTGTCATCATTATTTGGTTTTAATTATTTGCTATTATGTTTCATCTTGGCAGCAGAAAATGTCCATTTCTACTTAGTAAGGGTTGTGAAGGTCTACTGCCACCGTCCAGTGTATTTTTTAAATTGAAATTTTTAATGCTTGTGAGTTTCAAAACTTTTTCTTGTTTAAACAAGGTAGCTATTTTTTTGTGGGTTTTTTCAAATCTTTTTAGTTGTACCAAAGATATTAAATTTTTTTTTAAGATGAGTGCAATCCTTTGTTTTTGGGTCATTACCTCTCAAATAGGTAGTAAGTAATTTTCATCTGATCATCCTTTCTTAAGCATGCACTGTTCAGTCAGTCACTTCGCTTATATATATTCTTTTTCTTTGTTTTCATTGTAGTTTAATACTTCACCTGCACTCGAGTGTATGTCTTCTTCCTTTTTATTTGTCAGTTTCAGTTTATTGATTGTTTATTCTCATTTCTCAGGATGAACACATAGGTTGCCAGTATTTAATATGCAATATCTTCCCAGTAATGATATTTAACTCGAATAGCTCCATAATTCTTATTACAATACAACAGCTTTAATATTATTATTATTATTATTATTATTATTATACAGGGTAATACATCTAGTATACATTTGTAGTAATTGATATATTTAGCAGTAGATATGCCATATAATGATAAACAAGAGTTCATTTGAACACCTGAAGAGTCTGTGTTAGTGGCAAACTGTGGAGGGGGACAGTGTAAATATATTACATATATTGCACTCAAATTTATACATAGTTGGTTAAAAATATTAAAGGATGTGAAGATATGTTTGAAATTGGTTATGGAGGGAGCAATGACTCCAAATTAGAGTTACATGTCCTTGACCATGATGGACAATTTTGGAGGAAAACTATCATGAAGGTTTAAATGCTACCATAGTAGTCTGGCCCAATAATTATTTCCTAGTTGTTACAGCTGCTTATAATTGAGCTTAAAGATTGTTGTTGTGGGGGTGGGGGATTAAATCTTTTGCTTGATATTTTTTTGTGTGTCTGGCATTGTGAAGAGGATATGCCCCTAACAATTTTCACCAGATTGTTCGCTACAATGTTGCCATAATAAATAGGAAACTCCTCTTTTTCTCAAGTTAGAACAAACAATCTTTATTTTCTTTTTTTGCAAACATTAGGTAACATTATAAACTGGCTCATGACTCTGTGAAACATTATTTCCTTCCTTGATAATACATACACACACACGCACACATTTACAACATGAATAAATGCAAATGGAGATAAATTATCAGTGAGCAATGAGGCAAATAATATGAATGAAATGCCTTGTTTCAGTGCAAACTGGAGACCTCTGTAGCCATTTTACCTTGCATTATAAGTATTTACTCTTTATAAACTTTATGTCAGTTTTTGTAGTCACTTTTTACTATATACTTGATAATTTACATTTACCTTAAAATGTTTGCCTGGATATTTAAAGAGATAAAGAATCTCTTAGGTTTTTTCTGCTTCTTTTTTTTTCTTATTGTTGAAAATCATCAAAGTTATTTGGCTATAAAAGATTCCTTTGCTGCTACTTCCATGAACATACATTTAAAAAATTTTTTTTAGAGCACACCTTGGTGGAAGTTCAACATATCAATCACTTTTGTGTGTGTGTGTGTGTGTGTGTCTGTATCTGTCTGCCCATCCATCCCCACTCTAGATTAAGGACAATGTTTACATTTTTGGGTCTAAGCTTAATGTTAAAGTTTTTTTGATTAATCTCAAAGGTAAAGTGTTTTACTTTCTAGCAGAAGACAGGCTTGACTAATAGGGGTCTCTTGTTTTTTACAGCATATATTTTTAAGACTTGTTATTGCATGTGTATGACACGCAACCTACTGCTAACAACATCGACTTAGATCTGCCATTGCATAATGTGCCAGGAGATCAGGGTATACACTGTTAACTCTGTTGAATGATTTTCAAATAGCAGTTTGTAGGGACTAATCAGTAGAACAAACAACATAGACCCTGATCTGCCGACGCATTATGCAACAGCAGATCAGGGTCTATGTTTGCATTTGGACCCAGCTTATAGGCGAGTATATATGGTATGCCTTTCTTATTGAATATTGCTGAGGTATAAAGGATTAAAATACAGTCATAATATGCTGCATTCTTCTGAAATTAGTCTTGTTGTATCTTGGAGAAAAACTATGTGATTTCCTCAAATTTGAGAAACTCCTCAGTATTTTAATTAGGACTTGAAGGACATCCAGGTGTACAAATTTAAAACTCTAGTTACTTACATTTTATTGCATTTATAGAGAACATATGCAAAAACAATTCATGATTTTAATTTTGTTTTGTTTCAGTATTTTGATTTAATTTGTTTGATTACTAATTGATATTACTTAAAGATATTTTTTACAATCATAAAAAATGACTGTAAATAGTTGTATATACATGTATCACCCATGTATGTTTGTCTACCTCTGTATATTTTCTGTTATTTATATATCAGTATACATCATTATCAATGAATAGCAAATGACAGACACATCCAACACACTTGAGTTAGTAATGGTAGGGACCAGCAATCATTTTGTTAAATGTGGGATTTGTTGGTGATACTTTTGTCTAGTAATTTTGACCTTGAACATTACAAAATATCAACATTTTAAAATTTCAAATTATGTATTCTTTCAGCTATTTTGGTTTCAAACATTACTTAATAATACTATAAATTTCTTATCTTTTACAGCTATGTATCACAAATTATGTCTGTTTTTTGTTGTTGATCAAGATAAATTACATGTATCTCAAAACTTCACTGTTTCATTCAGAGGTATTGTCATTAATTTGTGTGCAATTGTAAAGTTTTTCTTGAAACTACTGTACATGACACAAATATGAAATTAAGGAAATTTTGAAAGATGTGAATTGTTGTAATAATGTATGTTGTACATATACCTGGATTTTATCTTACTAATTTTAGATATGTTTGTGCAAATTGTATCATCTGAGATGTTGAGAATAATACAGTAGGTCAAGTAAAATCAACACTTGTATCTTGTTAACAGAATTCACATATTTTCACAAATGTTTGAGTGATGTGATGGCTTGAGCAAGTTATAATGACATTTTACCACAACTGCTAAAGTACTGTATATACTCGCTTGTAAGTTTGGTCCAGCTGCAGACAATATAGACCCTGATCTGCCATCGCATAATGCACCTGCAGTTCAGATCTATGTTGTTTGTTCTACTGATTAGTCCTAAGGAACTGCATAGACCCAAATCTGTCAGCGCATTATGCAACGGTAGATCTGGGTCTGTGCACTTTGCAGTTGGATCTGACTTATAGGCGAATGAAGACGGTTATGCACTTTCTAATTCGTCAAACATAGTGGTGTGAAAGTTAATCAAAATCATTGAAGATTGGTTGGAAAAGTCAAACAACCAAGCATTCACTTATGATATTCAATAATAGTATATGAACAATTTAAGTTTTCTTTTTTAAATTGTTCAACTTATTCAGATGATATCTTCAGGAAAAGTCAAATACATGTATGTGAATAACAGCTTCTGGTTAATATAGCCTTCCATTGTTTAATACAAACCAAGCACCAAAAACATGGCAGATGACAAATGTGCTGGTAAACCATTAAATTTACTGAGATATAAGCAAATTTACCATTACCAAGTATGTGAAAATGACATTACTCGTGAAAAAATATAGGAAATATCTTTACTGATATAAATCAATGTTTGATTGGTTATGATGAGCCGATCATGAATCTTTATATTTCTACTGATTCTCAATACTGGTCAAATATCACAATTTCTGGCAGTAAAACTCCATGATATTCTGTCAGTAATTTGCATGCTATTGTGACATCATGACTCTCTCTGTCTTAGTGCCTCTAGAAATTACTTATTCAGCTATTTTTTTAATTTTTAAACAAAAATATGCATTCAGCTGAGGATAATAGTACTTTGTTTCAGTATTTGAGGATTGGAAAGGTAGTTTCACCATCACAAATACCATTTTACTAGCTCTGCTGATGTGTTGCTGGTTAGATTCGGTCAGTGACATTAAAACCACCAGTTATGTCCTGTAATTCTCAGATACAAGACTGTTTTTCTCCTAAAAATGAAAGTGTTAAAGGTAATTTTTATTTCATGGAGAACATTCAGTTGTCAAAATCAGTGTAAATCGTATAGTCTTCATCAGCATAACATATTTTAACTAAAATACTTTTAAAAAAACTAAAATTAAAAAAATTAACTGCTCAACTAATTTAGGAAGGAAACTGATTTTCAAAATAATGTTCAAAGCTAAGACACTAATGAAATAATACATTAAGACAGGCATTAATTGAGGAAAATATTAGGTTTTTAAAATCAGCATTTGCTGAATGTGCAAAAGTTGAATGACATGATAATACAATGATTGATGCTTTTTAATTCCTTTTAGTTACAAAATATATTAAATTATAATTGCACTATTTATGTCACCATAGCAATTAAAAACTTTTGATCTTACCAACTACAGATTTCATCTATCATAATCCTTAATTACTTGACAATAACTAACTTAACTCTTGCAAGAAATTTTTCTTATTAGAATTTTTTTGGTGGCAATTTGTGATAAATTTACTGGTATTACTGACATTCACGTAATTTCAATGCAAGCTGGATGCATAATTTTTACATTTGATCATTTATTGCATATTTGTGAATGCAAGGTAGAAGATGTGTTTAATTGACTTGTATTCCTTTTCTTGAAAAACTACAACGAAGTTACCAGTAGGTTAGAATTGGAAAAAAGTTGCATTTTTTGGTGGCTACTTGAATGTTTACCATGTATACAATTCATGGAACAAGATCAGTTCTTAAACTATTCACAACCCAATTAAAACCTTTTTTTTTTTACATGATATACCTGTAACTTGGAAATTTCAATATCAGCTTACAGAGATATGATCATTTCCCACTCATGTGCAAGAAATCTCACATATTTGTGGTTCTTACTTGTCTATATTGGTCTGGTTGTCTCTGGTGAGTTGTCTTGGGTCAGTTTTCACATGACAGTTCAGTACCTTCATTCCATGGTAAAACACTTTGATGATATCATAATATTCAACACAACTTCCATTATTGCTATTAAAGTTATTTCACAAATGTGTTGGAATACAGATAGAATACTTGCTTTTTCTTTTCTCATTGAAGAACAAAGGAGTGGTAAAAATAGTCTGTGCTGGTGGTTGGCTTTGGAACAAGGAAATCCCAGTCATGGATTTTCATTATTTGTCTTCTGAGGGGCAGAGTCTTGCAGAAGACAAATAATTTGACCCACTTGACTGGACATTTGTTTTTGTGTGGTACTAACCCATGATAGATGCTATCTGGCCCACGGTGGTTAGCCAGCATAATATCACAGCTCAAATGAGATTGATAATATGTGGGAGGTGAAGGACAGTTGGAAATAAATCAAAATAATTAAAAAGCTGCATAAGTTTGGCATATTTGTTATTGCAATGTCAAATAGAAAATGTAATCATTTGTGTCTATTAGTGAATTGACAGACTTGACAAGTCCTAAATGAGGACAGTCCAATATAAGTTATTTTGATAAAAATAAATACATATCTCTCTGTTCAACATTAAGCCAGTCTTTTTCTGCCATGCAGGTAATGATTGAAATGACCATTCATTTAACCATATTATGTAGTGTGTAAAAGAGTGTCCAGACCAGTACTGTTTGGTTGCTATGATCTGTCTTAGCGCAAGGCATTTTAGTCCCATTGCCTTTTGTCTTTCATGTGTTGATGTGCCATTAAACACCAAACAGGCAATTAATACATTCACACTGTCTGGAAAATTAGCTCTTGTACTCAAACTTCAAAACGGCATAGACCCAGATCTGCCATTGCATATTGCACCAGTAGATCTGAATCTATGCAGTATGTTAGGACTAATCAGTAAAACAAGCAACATAGACCTTAATCTGCTGGTGGATTTATGCAATGACAGATCAGGGTCTGCTGTTTGCATTTGGATCCGAATTATATATATTTAATCCGTCTAGGTAGAAAAGTTTTACATTTAATTAGTATTATTGGAGAAACAGGTTTCACTAATGGATTTTAGTACATATATTGTCTGTAATGCTTTGTACACTATCAATCCATACATTTAAAATCATAAAATTTTTATTTCTCCTTCAGTTTTCTCTTTAGTGGACTTATGGTAATATTTGTTTTAAGATTCTGAAAATATTTGTATTCAAGAATTAGCAGAAAATGGCTGTTTGAAGGTTTGAGGTAAGAAGGGTGGCTGTTTGAAGGTTTGAGGTATATTTGTATTTAAGGGTATAGACCAAATTACATTTTTGAAATGTCCATAAATAAAGTCCTTGTCATTTAAAATTTAAGCTATATATATAAAATCCTTGACATAGTTTACATATTCCTAAATAGGTTCAATAATATCACAGATTTTGAAGGTAATGTGTTTAATGGTATCTGAGATATGAATGTTCAACAGATTGTTTTTTCTTAAAAAAATATTTGAAATATGATATAAAGTCTCTGTTAAGTATTTAAAACTCGATTTTTCAGTAAAGATGCATATACAAATTCGTGACCTACATAAAGATGTATACTTTATATGTCTGATTTAGGATGGAAGAAATTTGAAAATAAACATATTTGCTTACAAATTAGCAATTAGCCAAGCTTCTTATTAACTTGCAGTTATTTGTACACTAAAAAAATCTATAAATATGAGGTGTATTAAATATTACAGACAATACTGTTTTCAGTAGATGAAAATTCCTCAATTTTTGCCCTAGATATAATTAAAAAGACAGGTATTTAATAAAAATGATTTATGACAGCACATGTGTATGTGAAGATATTTCATACATAAAAATTGTTACGAAATTTGAAACATACATTTATACTTTCTACCTCATGCAACAGCATAAAACTCAGTGTCCTCAAATAAAAAATGGCAATTTGAGATTTTTCTTTTAAAGAAACAAATATGTAAAAGCTATTTTACGAATCAAATGTTTTTCATCAATATTTTCAGCTTCTGTAGATATTTTAAATTTGTGTAATAGTAGTAAAAAAATATTGTTCTATCATCTGTCTGCAATTTCTTTATTTAAAATCAATTACATCACCTGTACCTTTTACTGCAAAGCTGTACCTATTAATATAAGCTCTTGATGTTAAAATTATAGATCTGAATTGTACATCATGGTCTTCATATTTTTGTACATATCATACAACAGTAATACAATTTTTGTTAGAAATACTGCTTTACTACTGACTTATTAAATAATAATGTTGTGCACAAAAAGAGCATTGCACAAGTATTTTATATAAAAAATTGTTTACATTTATAAAATATATTTGCTGTCAATTTATTTGATCTGTGTCGATCCAGGTTGCCGAATTATTCTTAAAAAATGAGCAGAAATCCAAATTTGGGTGCCATACTCTCTTACAGAGGAATTTTAAAAAAATAATTTGACTCAAGAATGGAGTCAGCTACTTCGGTGTCAATTAAAATTCTGTCTTCATTCAGGTAGAAATAGCAGCTACAAAGTTAGGACTGAAACAAAAATTGATACGCATATATTTCAATAGTCCTCTCCAGTTGATGCATCTGCAGAGTATGCATGGCTATTGAAGACCTTAATATCACTCATTATTGCCAGACAACTCCTTTGGTAGAGTTATAGTTCTTCTCAACTGCAGGTAAAAATGATGCCTCAATATAGAATGTTTAAAAAAATATCCATTTAAACTTGCTGTCTTTATTACTCTGTAACCAGTTTTTATGTCGTCCCCTTAGTATTAAATTTACCTCACATTTTTATCAATCTTGGTCATGCAGTTCATCTCCTATAATAAGCCTATACTGCAGGCATGTGCAAACCTGTAGCCCACGACCTGGTTTTGTCCGCTTACATTTACATCATATTGGTACATTTAAAAGTTGCAATCCAGCCCGTGCCCAGGAAGAAGTTGCACATGTCTGCCATACTGAATACCAGTATAAAGTTCACCATTTATAATAATTAAAAAATTCATAAATTTTGACATTTGATGACTTACAATGATTCGATCCAACCACCCCTATACACATTTAATTAATGCAATATGGACCTTTTTACACAATATGAGATATTGAAAATTTCATTGTGTATGTTTGCTTTCTGATTTTTTAAAATTTTGTTTTGTTTGTAAAGTAATGGTCTGTCTTGATTCATTCATTTATAAGATGAACATTTTGATAGATCAAAAGAAAAGATTCTCCACAACATACAGAACCTTTAAAAGTTTTTTATTTTAATAAATAAAAAGAAGATACTCTACTTTTATTTTTTTTAAATTAATTAATTTTTGTGTTCATTTTATCATGGTGAATTGATTTCATTATCTTCAGTGAAGATATTGGTTATGAGAGAATGTCACCCAGTAAAAGTTATATATTATTAATGTTCACATATTTGGTTGTAGTGTTGATTTAAGACTTATAACTGTCATGTAATAGTCTTTAGAATATTCTTTGTAAAACCATTTTAGTAGAAAAAATAAAAGGTCTTGTAACCCCAGATGTGTTGTCAGTTCTTTTAGTAAATTTAGGCAAACTACTGCCATTCCAGAAGTTAAATCAATCGTTAACAACCACACACACACACACACACTCTGAAAGGAATTGTAATCTCAACTGTGTTGTTTATTCATTTCTCAAATGTAGGCAAACTACTACTATTTCAGAACTGAAATCCCCCTTAGGACACACACACACATGTGTGCACACATGCATGCACACACACCACACACTCTTAAAGGCATTGTAAACCCAGCTGTGTTGTTTATTCATTTTTCAAATTTAGGCAAATTACTACTATTTCAGACCTGAGATCCCGCTTATGACACACACACATGTGCACACATGCATCACACACACTAAAAGGCATTGTAACCCCAGCTATGTTGTTTATTCATTTCTCAAATGTAGGCAAACTACTACTATTTCAGAACTGAAATCCCCCTTATGACACACACACACATCACACACACTGAAAGACATTGTAACCCAGCAATGTTGTATATTCATTTCTCGAATTTAGGCAAATTATTACTATTTCAGAACTGCAATCTCCCTTATGACACACACATGTGCGGACACATGCATGCACACACACACACATCACACACACTGAAAGACATTGTAACCACGCAAAATGTTGTTTATTCATTTTTCAAATGTAGGCAAATTATTTCAATTTATAACTGCAATCTGCCTTATGAAACACACACGTGTGGACACGCACACACACACACTGATCCCAACCATATTCATTTCTCATTTAGGCAAAGTGCTTCCATTCCAGAACTTAAACACACACAAACACACACACATAGAGGCACTGTAATCCCAGCCATGTTGTTTATTCACTTCTCAAATTTAGGCAATGTACTGCCATTGCAGAATTTAAGCCTCACTTATAACACACATTCCCATCACACACTCTTCACCCACCCCCACAATGAAAGATATTGTAACCTCAGCTGTGTTGTCTTCTCATTTCTCAACTTTAGGCATACTACTGCCATTTCAGAACTATAACCTGCCCATCACACATGTGTACACACATGCACACAAAGCGTACCATATTTGCCCTTGTATATCACACACCCAACATCAGACAACACAGATCTGCCATCACATAATGTGCTGCTGGATAATCAGGGTGTATCTTGTTTGCTTGAAATTATAAGTAAACTGTACAGTGCAAGCCCTAATGATCTGCGGGACATATTTGGGACAGCAGATCTGGTTCCACTGTGATTGAATTTGGGTGTATATATTCTCAAGCCAATATAGCATTAAGGTATATGCTATAATTCAGCTCAGGAGTAAATATCATTTAGCTCAGTAGGAGTAAATATCGTTTAGCTCAGTAGGAGTAAATATCATTTAGCTCAGTAGGAGTAAATATCATTTAGCTCAGTAGGAGTAAATATCATTTAGCTCAGTAGGAGTAAATATCGTTTAGCTCAGTAGGAGTAAATATCGTTTAGCTCAGTAGGAGTAAATATCATTTAGCTCAGTAGGAGTAAATATCATTTAGCTCAGTAGGAGTAAATATTAGCTCAGTAGGAGTAAATATCATTTAGCTCAGTAGGAGTAAATATCATTTAGCTATGTAGGAGTAGATATCATTTAGCTCAGTAGGAGTAAATATCATTTAGCTCAGTAGAAGTAAATATCGTTTAGCTCAGTAGGAGTAAATATCATTTAGCTCAGTAGGAGTAAATATCATTTAGCTCAGTAGGAGTAAATATAATTTAGCTCAGTAGGAGCAAATTTCAATGTGTATGTATGTAGGCATAGTGTTTAATGGCATGTCAGAACAATACTGGTTGTATGGTGCCAAGTAAAAAGTTAAGTTCTAAAAATGTAAAAAATCAAGTTACTACATTTGAAAATTCTGGAGACTGGATGATATAACTTGAGAATCTGTCACAACTTAACACAGTCAAACCTGTATATACCGTATATACTCAATTATAAGTCGACTCGACTAAAAGTCGACCCCCCCTTTTCATGGCTGCAAAAAGCCAATTCAGCTATGACCCTCCTATAAGTCGAGGTGTTTTTTGCAAATTAAATCCGTCTGCAAGGGGTGACATGTCATCACTGAGTCAGAGCTGCACTTTGGAAAAATAAACGAGCCAAACTGGATAGATAGATAGACATATAGATAGATAGGACAAATAAAACCAAAAACCAATGTAGAATAAATACTATTGTATTATTGAGCTGAATATGTACAAATAAATTTACAACTTACATTTTGTCCATCTTCGTGTAATGAAATCCATATAGGTTAACATTTTTAATCCATTTATATCATAAATCCATGAATTGGATTATAGGTCACATACAGGTATAAAATTGGTATCCTATAAATGTCACTGTCTAATGTCCTCAGGTTCAAAGCCCAAGAATTCATCCTCATCATCAGAGTTACCAAATAAAGTAATAAATTCCTCCAATGTCATCCTGTCATCGTAAACATCGTTCGACTCCGAATCTATTTATATGATAAATCCACGAATTCAATTATACGTCACATACCAGTATAAAAATAGAAGTTCAGAATGATCCGATTCACAATATCCTGTAATATATTAATTCCACACGTCGTGCAAATAAACAATGAAAGTTAAGTCCACTTTTTTTGTGATTCACGGTATCCTATAAATGTCACTATCCAATGTCATCTGGTACAAAGTCCAAGAATTAATCCTCATTGTCTGATAAAGTTCTGAAATCCTACATCGTCGTCTAGTCATCATAAATCTCGTCCGACTCCGATTTTCGGCTTTACTGTCATATGCGGGTGCTTATGCAAAGACTGAGCTTGGGCTCTGTGAGTAACACTTTGATCATAAAGTCAGAAATCTATTAAAGGCTGCAACTGAACACATGTCCCTCTGTTACTTGGCACTGAACTCGCGGCTTGATCAAAGGGTTGTCACGTGGGAAAACAAAGAGTGTGGTGTGTTTACAAGCAAAGGAATTAAGGTCAAAGTATATGCACAGGAAGTTGTAGAACTCTACTTGGCACTGAACAAGTATAGATTGGCGGCTCGATCAAAAGGATTGTCAACTTGAAAACAAAGTGAGTCCCTTTACAAGCCAAAGGCTTATCGGCCCATGTGCACTGGCAGATAACTTGGGAAATATCACTTGGGAATTAAATCTGACTTGTGGAAAAGGAAAATACAAATTAAATCAAAACTTTTATTGCATCAAGCACAGTCTTTATACAGCAAAACACAAATACTAATACAAATACAGGTTGTTCGGACTTGCACGAAAATGGAGGCAATATACTTACTAGTAAACACCCACGGTAAACATTGACGGACACTTCATTTTGCGATAGGTAGTATTTAATTTACCGGTAATATTTTCAAATTAATAAAATCCAAATAAATGTAGATGTATTGTGTAATGAATACCGTCATGAAACGGATAAACACAGTGCATACCATATATGCATTACTGCATAGGAATAGTGACATGAAAACGTAAAATATATGAATTGACAGTATTTTTATGTACTGCAAACATCTAGAGTTTCCAACATTACCCCAAGATTTTTTGATTTTTTTAATGTCGTGCTTATAAGATGACCCCTACTCTGTACGAGTCAAATTCTAAGTAAAAAACGTCGACTTATCAGCGAGTATATACGGTAATTGTCCTTACAGCCAGGTTCTTTTTATGCACTTACAGTCCACAGTTGCAAAATTATTGTTTATGTGCTATAACTTTGTGGCAATGTTGTTTTTCATATGCAAATTAGTTTTTCAGCACACTTTTTGCAGCAAGGTTGTGGTACACTGTTCTGAGAAACTTCTGGCACTCTTGTGGCAAGGTGGCAGCACACAGTTCTGTCAAACTTCTGGCAGTTTTGGCATACTTGCAGCACACTTGTGTTCAGTGGTGTAACAATATATCGATATGTTAGTACATATCAGTACACTACTGTATTGCAATTTGTATCGGTACAAATTCTTCCATATCAATATTTTAACCCTAACTGTCAGTTAGTTAGACTTGTTGTGGACCTAGTTTTGTTTATTGAAAATATTACTTGGTATTCTAAAAGAACACCATAACCAGTTGAACGCATGGTGAAATTAATGGTTAGCATTATTTAATATCATGGGCTATTCTGGAGAGATGACTAGTAATCACGCCATGCATATGCATCAATATAATATGTCTATAAAATCTGGTTATTACTTATCTTTAAGCTGCAAACTCTCGTATCTTACCTGATCAGCTTTTCCCAAAATAAGGAGAAATACAGCTGACAGAACATGTTATACATTATAATAAAAACTTACAGGCCCAGCAAATCACACTGACAGTTGGTATCAAAAGGGTTTTCAAAATGGTCAGCTTCATAGCAATACATATCAATACATACTGCAATGTGATCATTTATATTGCAATATATTGCAATACAATTTCAGCTGTCAATACTCACCCCTACTTGCGGCACAGTTCAGACACAAGGGGTAAGCTTGAGGTTACTTTCTGGTATGCAGTTCTGGTATGCAGTTCTGGCATGCTTCTGGCACTTAGCTTTGTAAAAGAATACAAAATTTTAGGGAACATACAATTTTAGTGAACTTAACATTTAGAAAACCAATTTTTGATAAAATTGTATTTATACTAAACTTATGCGATGACACAATAATAGTACATATGATATAATGCTGTTGACTACCCAGACAGGCATTTCCAGAAGTTTCCAAAACTTAACCAGGGATAAAAATATGAGTAACCACTTTTATACCAGCAAGTGTCAGGTATTTTTTGTATTGATGTCAAACTAAAGTGTCACCTGTGATTGATGTTTCATCACCAATATTATTTGTAAATCCATTACTGTTTAGAGTGAATTATTTCTTTGCTGTTTGATTTATCCTTTGATGTAGAATTAAATATACTTCATTTACAAAGCATAACAAGGAAGGATATATTTCTCTTTTATAGATAGTGTAAAACTATCACTTTTTTCAACCACCAGTAATTACTTGCTAAAATGTTATGTCGCTAGACGATAATATGCCCAAATCAAAGATTTGTTCAGATTTAATGACATTAAAATAATGTAATTGACATTAATTTCTCCTTGTTGTAATAACTAAGGAATTTGATTACACAAAATTTTATATTAAATGCTCAAAGCAAGATTATGATCTTCAAGCTACTTAAAACAGTGTTTTTACTTGAAACATGAGTACCCCTTCTCAGGGACACAATAGCGAAGGTCAAAAGGTCATCCAATCAAGTTAAATTTACAGCCAGCCTTGAAACAAAGAAACTTGTGTATGTGTGTAACAGTGAGAATGATAGATTTCTTAATTAAATTCTTTTGTTAATGATAATTATTACTAATTTGCTGACAAAAACATAACAATTGCATATCACAAACCTGTTTTGGGAATGTTTGTCAAAATCTACTTTCGCACGAACAATATAAAAAAAATGACTGGTAAAAGTTTATAAATCTCTGGCAATTTTGTCATAATTTTGAGTTAGTTCTTCTCTTTTGTTTTTATTTATTATGTGTATATTTTGATTTGGTTACATTTAGACTTGAGTACATTACGACATGGAAACAGTTCTCCATTTACAGTTACCACATTTTGTGGATGGCTTCCTTTTGGGGTAAGGAGGAGCCCTATCAATTTCAGGGTCAAAAGATCAAAGATCAAGGTCACTGTGACTGATAGAAGTAAAATTGTTTCAGCACAATAGCTTCTTCATCATAATTTAGGGTTACCAAACTTTGTGGATGGCTTGCACCTGCAGTAAAGAAGAGCTCTATCGATGTTATAGTTGAAAGGTCAATGTCAAGGTCACTATGACTGAAAGAATAAACATGATTTTTGCACAGTAGCATTAGTTCTACATCACATACCTGGCCTAAACTTTGTGGATGATTTGCATTTGGGGTAAGGAAGAAGCATGTAAATGTTGGGGTCAAAGGTTAAATGCCAAGGCCACTGTGATTGAAAGATGAAAAATTGTTTCCACAAGATATCATTAGTTCTACATCACAGACCTGGATCAAACTTGTGAATGGCTTACACTTGTGGTAAGGACTGCCTAAAGATTTTGGGATCAAATGGTCAAAGGTCAAGATCACTATGACTAAAAGAAGAAAAGTGGTCCTAAACAAACATTCCAGTTATCTACATAGAGAAGTATTAAATAAGGTGTGGGCATATAATGTGCAATTCACAGTACTCTTGTTTCTATAGAGTTATGGCCATTTATTGTGGGATACACCCTTTTCATATGCACAAGTTCTGGTGCTTGAGGCTCTCCAGAGTAAAATTGTAATAAGCAGGGTTCATTGCAAATGCACAATTGCAAATAGCATTTACTTTTGTGACAAAGTTTACCTAATATTGCTATTTATAACTTTGGTCAAGTAAAGTAAAGTTTGTAAGGTCTATGTATATATTTATTGTTTTCAATATTGTAATTACATATACTGTTTTTTACTTTCAGTTATAATAAACTATGTATTGCGCCTCTAGTGCAGATTTAATTGATTTTACATTTGACTTTGGAGCATTATTTTGTACAAAATGCTTATCAATATTGAAAATTATCCTTCTTCCTTCTTTCCACTTCTTTCTGGGAGCTGTGGTAGGTCAGTTGAACATCATAATCATAAGCCAAGGGTCATGGGTATGACACCCACCCATGCCAGCCGCCCCAGTTTGTCTTTGGGAAAGACACTTGGCTCCCATTTCCTCTGCATGTTATAGCCAATAATGTGTTAAAAGTGCCTTTAAAAAAACCCCAAACAACAACAACCAACCAACCATCCACTTCTTTCCACAAATCTCTGTTGACAGTTATATTAGTGTCATGGATACTTTAATTAAAACTTTTTCTTTTTTGTGTTTGTGCTTTCTAACGACAGGGATATTGTAATAAGGTCCATCTGCTCATTTGTACTTATGTACTTATATATGGTAGTATGTATGTAATGTCCTTGAACTCCTCCTACACTGTTAAAGCAAGGCACATCAAATTTGGGTCAATGATAGTCCTATCAGTGTAGACTGTGTCAACACTTTTGGAATATCGATCACATCCCTGGGGTTCAGTTAGGGGGATAGGGGTGATTTTACATACATTTCAAATAACTCTTGAGTTGCAGGTCTCATGCTTGAGAACTGGCATATGTGCTAAATGATCTAAGTGTCAACACATATCCGGCTTAGACCCCTGGGAGATTACTCAGGGTCTATACCTACCACCAAGTACTTAGACCCTCGGTTACAGTATAGAACTACTGAAAACCCCAACCTGTAACCATATATACATTTACTTGGGTATGAAAAGACAAATTTATACATGTAATTTACATTGAACCCAAGCTCCAGCCCTACACCTAGGGATTTAACCCTGGGTCATAACTAAGAAACTATTAAAATCCCAACCTTATAACCATATATACAATTACTGTGCATGAAAATATAAATTTCTACATGCACCTGACTTTGACCCTGGCATTGATCCCTACCCCCAGGGATTTAGATCCTTTGTCATAACTAGGAAAATATTGAGATCCTCAACCTATAACCATATATACACTTACTGAGCATGAAAAGAAAAATTTTATTGCACACAATTAAAATTGGCCCCAGAGCCCATCTTTTCCACAAGGGACTTAGCCCCTGGGTCATAGCTTGAAAACTATGAAAACATACTTGCCATATTCCCAGACAGTGTTGGTTTTTTTGAGACTCAAAAAGTGTGTTTTGAGGTTCCAGGGGGGGGGGGGGGTCAGTGCATGTGCCCCATCCCAAAGTGATGTCATCCAAATGAGAATAAGCTATCTTTTCAAATCAGCCTATAGCAAATGACTTGAAATTCAAATCTGAATAAAAGAAAATACCATCTGTTTTCTCAGAAGCATTGAATATACTTACAAACAAAAAAATGGTAGACTTAGCATTGTCAAAAAACACCACCACACACATATGTACACATGGTCACAACCTCACAGACATTAAATACAAAAATACACCAAGTTACTGTCTTTAAAATCCATTGGACAATGGAATGTAGTTTTAATTACATGCAGTCTTTGCTGCTTTCAATAGTTCAGTAGTTGGTTTGAAGGTAATGCAAGTGTCATTTGTGTTCACAAATATGCCTACACTTTTCCTATGCAGATGTGCATCCATGTCTATGTTGGTGCAAGCAATGGGCAAAGTTGCTAAAAGTGATAAAAACCTATAAGATGGCAATGAATATCCATTTCAAAACAATGAATCTGACAATGAAAACATTCAAGGTTTGTGGTAGTCGGCCGAGTTGCTAAAGTCTTTGACTGCTGCTATTGGAACATATTTTCAAGTCACACCTACGGCAGTCAAGATTGAATATATTCTCAGGCTGAATTAATGAGAAAAGGTACTAATTTATGCAAATACACAATTTGTCATTTGATTAATGATTATATACTTTTAAAAGAAAAGTAATTAAGAAACAATGGGTATTTATTATAATAAATGCTAGTAGATAATGAGTGAACACTAAAGTTAAATGAGAGCAAGATCTGAAACGGAAAATTCTATGGTGCAGTTCATTTCAGGTTAACCAGATATTCAAACATGTTAATGTTTTCATGAGTTACTTGATCTCATGATAAAACATTTATTGCAATAATGTAAATGTGTAAGGAAAATATGAGAAAGTTAAGGTGGCAAAACTGTCAAAGCAAATATGATAATCTCATTTTTTTAGCACTTCTAGTACATTATGTACTACAATTTTCCTTTGTCCCTTTAAAATATTGCGTGTCCCACAAATCTGGAGGGTGAGGGACACAGTGTCCCCTGACCTTGGGATTCTAGGTGCAATATTGCATTAGAGATTGAAATGGTGCTGTTGTTCAACCTACCGAAATAATCATGTTTTGCATTTTATGTATGGAGTAAAAATCTGATCTCAAAGAAACGTTGCCACTGATCACAAAAAGGTGGTTTCAACATTCTTATTCAATGCAGTCAGTGATGTGTAATAACATTTGTTCTTCAACATGCATTTCTTTGATGTACTTAACTTCAGACAAATTGGGTTGTTCCTCTTAGTGTACTTTACCTATGCAAATTAGCCTAATGGGCTCGCCTTCAGCAGTACTCAAAGGATTTGACATGACACATCACCCTAGCTGTTGTGAGCCAGTTAAGTAAATCTCTGAAAGGTAGCTATTTATCTCTGACTGCCTTACCTTTTAATTGCCTCTAAAACAGCCATATAAACTGCCCCAAGGATAGTTTTACATGAGCTCTGAGCAGGACTGTTTACTGTTTATACATACCAATCATGGGTATATATCATGGTGGTGAAGAAATGTTTTTTTTTCTTTTTTGTGTGGGAAAATTTTTTGTGTGCCAAGATTGCTGAAAATTGTATTTTTCAAAACACGACCATGCCTGGGGGTTTGGAAGTCCAAAATTTTGTTTTTTGTGTGACATGTTGTGTTATGGCATGTATGTGAAAATCTCCACCCTAAAACCATGTACATACTTGCTGGGCATGAAAAGACAAATGCAAATACCCAACTAACATTTGCCCCTGAAGCAGTCTTTATGCAAGAGGCTCAAACTTTGGGATATTGGTCTAAACGTGGAAGAACGAGGATACATGTTTTATGCAGAATTCAATATTTGTTTGTACATACAAAGCAAGTTAATACCTCATATTAGATCCACCATGAATGTTGAAGGGGCATATAGTGTTACCTGGTCCATATGTCTGTTTGTCCATCCCTTACACACTGGTTATGTTTCGCATTTATGTCAGTTTCTTGGGCATCGTTGGTTCCAGAGTCATGAAATTGGTATGTAGATTTGTCTTGTTATGTACACCACCATCTTACCAAAAGTAGTTCACTGTGCTCACAATTTCACTCTTCAGTGACTTTGATCAAGTTTTTTATTTAGGCAAGTTTCTTGAGCATTTTTATCCCAAGAGTCACGGAACTTATTGTGTAGATGCATCTTGGTAAGTACACCACCAACCTGCTAAAATTAGTTCACTGTGACCTATATTTTATGCCTCAGTGACTTCAACTACATTTTGTGTTTAGGTCAGTATCTTAGGCATTACTGGCCACGGAGGTATTCAATGTTGTGTATGGATGCCTCTTGGTTAGAACAATTGCCTACGCAAATTATGTCACTGACTTATATGTGAAGCCTCACTGACTTGTAAAGTTTTGCATTTTGTTTATTGGGCATTGTTAGCTGCAGAGTCAATCAAATTAGTTTGCTGATGCTTTTAGTGACTACAACAGTGTTTCAAATTTTTATTGAAGAAAGCTCATGCTTGACAACAAGCCCATCCTTTTACAAAAGTTTAGGAAACTGTTATTAAAGAAAGCCCTATTCAATGATAAGCTCCCCTCCACTTTTCAAAACATTTATAAAATAAGCTCCTGGGCCTATTATAGGCGAAATATGGTATCTACACTACTTCTTCCTTTGATCATAACATTAAGATAGAAATCTCCAAGTCGTTCATGGGTATAAATTTAAAACAAATTTCATTTCACAATCAGCTTTAATGTATAATTCAAATGAGAAAATGAAACAAGTAGTACAATTGTTTAAATTTCATTCACATGTAACTACTGTAAATCTCTCCAGTGTAGGCCATGACAATTAGTAGTGTCATGTATAATACTACATGTAAAGGGAAAGAAAATCTTATACAACATTCATACAAATCTTCGTATGACAACAAAAAGAATGTTAATTGCAATAACAATTTGAGTCTTAAAAAAACTGTATGTACACTCAAGATTGAATTTGGAATTCCTTAATTTCTTACAAATTTCTTACAGTTTGGGAAGGTAATCCCTTGATAGAAAGGGAAGCAACCTATATGCTACCACAGGAAACTCAAGATGAGCTTATATCTGCATTTTTTCTATTTTTGAAAATGAATTGTACAAAACCTTCGATTTTATAATTTTTCAATATAACGGGCACTTTATGACACTGTATCCATAATTAGAATAAGTCCATTCTGTGAAATGATTAGGATATACAAAGATTTTCCAAGGATTCCAGCACAAAAATGGTGGCCAGTTTGGAGAACAACTGCAGGGGTTGTCCCTCACGATGGCAAGACCAAGAACATGTCATAGTGCATGCTGGGAAACTGGAACACCCTCCTCCTTATCAATATTTCCAACATGTATGTGATTTATCATCATGGTTTTTCTCACAGACTATCAGAAATGTGGTGTAATCCTGCCATGACTAACTTTTCCAAGTTATTACTTTGCAAATAGAATGTAAAGCAGATTTTATTGAGGCATGTCATGCTTATGACTAACAAAATTGTTTATAAGCAAAATTACTGAGGAAAAACGCTGGTACTGGATTATTTACCACCAACAATAAAAGAATCAATTCCTTTGTGAAGATAATAAAAACTGAAAATTTTCTAATGAAGCAAACTTTCTTACCTCTTTTAATCTATAACCCTACGAGGAGGCTACTTTAAAAGAAAGAGCAGCTTTGATTTTGAAATAAAATGTCACTGCATTTCATCCTGCAACATACACTGATTTTTATAAGTTTGTCATCTGAGACAAATAAATAAACAAGCATCTTTCAAAAAAAGAACCAGGTCTCAATAACTATATGATACACTTTAAAACTAAGGAAAGGAGATAAAATATGTTAGGATTAGACTTTGAAACATAGTAGTATGACTTTCTTCAGACAGTAATGGTGCTGAAAGTGCAGTCGGACACAAAATAAAATTTCATAAGGTTGTGAAAAGAGATTTTTTTTATAGACTCTATTGTGTACAGCATACCAAAAATTTTTTAATGTGTTTTATTTTGTATGAAACAAAAATCATTTTTCCAATCCAGTATGAATATTTTTTTCAATATATGAAAAATTCCATTTTATATGAAATCCAACTGATAAATTCCTGAATTAGCTGTCACTGTATTGGTGGTTTGAATTGATTCTTCCTACTTTACATCCATAGAAAACACATTATTTGTAAATCTTGCATAAACATCATTATACTTCAGTGTAATTTAATTTGCTATGTAGATAATGTTATGCTTTTCAATGCTCTCAATGTCTCTTTCTAATTGCTTCATTTCAGCTTCCATTCTCTCCTTTCGATTCTTTTTTGGTGCTGTATCTGTGACGACGGACAATCCCTGGTATTGATCATGAATTTCCTCCCAATTCTTCTTAAGGCCTGCAAGCATGAACTGACGCTCTTCCTCACTCAGCTGTTGCATTGAGCCCCTACGGAAGTGCTCTGCTACATATGCATTGTATTCCTCCTGGGCACGCTTGATCTCTTCTTTTCTTTTTGTGAGATACTCAGGGGTGTTCCCATAATCCTATAAATGTGACAATAAGATTCAAATTTAACAGGGTTGAAGGGCTTTCACCACAATAATGAGGTTCAGCAGGTGACACAAATAAGAAATGCCCCTGATATATATATATATATATATATATATATATATATATATATATATATATATATATATATATTTATTTAATAAGCTGTATGATCTGATCCATGTTGATGGTAAAATGACTTCAACATTTAATTAGACATCTGGTGCATGAGATTTCAGACATTAAAATATTTTAGCCAGATTGATAAATGAGGAGGAGGTACATGTGTATGTATGTATGTATGTGTGTATGTATGTATGTATGTATGTATGTATGTATGTATGTATGTATGTATGTATGTATGTATGTATGTATGTATGTCTGTCTGTCTGTATGTATGTATGTATGTATGTATGTATGTATGTATGTATGTATGTATGTATGTATGTATGTATGTATGTATGTATGTATGTATGTATGTATGTATGTATGTATGTAAGGAGGGCAGCAATTAAGTATGTATGTGTGTATGTATGTATGTATGTATGTATGTATGTATGTATGTATGTATGTATGTATGTATGTATGTATCTATGTATGTATGATGCACAATCCTGGCTTTATAGTGCCAATTAAAAGTATAGTTCTAACAATATAAAGGGAAACATTAAACATAAAAGACAAAAGGCAAAAGATGATAAAGTTCTGTACAAAATATTTAAAATAAATGAGGAGAAGGTGGTGGAGCTAGAGAAAGATGAAGGAGGAGTAGATATTTCTACAACTTGTTGAATAATTCTGATATTCTGTTCACCAAGTCAAGAAGGAAAAAAGTTTAAACTATTTATCTTACAAAATTTCATTTCTATGATCTTTAAAGATAAGAACCTCAATAGTATTTGAGAAAAGAATGCCAGATGGAGTTCACTCTTTTACAGTTACAGTTAACTTTATATCTTGATCTTGTTTTCTTTCATTATTATTATTAGTAGTATTACAGTATTTTTCCTATGAAAAGACCAGGGGGCCAGTCTAATACATTTATCAAACAATAGGAGGTGGATTTATTATCAGACAAAAATATCCTTAGTAAATATTTGCCAAAATTTTGTAAAATGGGTGATGGTGGACTTATCATTAAGCATGGGCTTTTTATCAATAAGTACAGGAGTAGTATTATTTTTATTTTTACCAATATTTTCCTTGCACTTTAGCTTTTTCATCTTAGAAATCTGAACTCATGAGCTACCTGTCACACCTCTTGTGATACTGATTTCTGATGCCCTTGACTTACTGTGATACAGCAATAATGACAAGTTTCACTGATAATAAAGTATATATATATTTGAAGACTACAGAAATTACTAAAAATGAATCTCTTCTTTATACTCACTTATAAGTTGAGTCCAAATGTAAACAACATAGACCCTGATCTACCGTCACATAATGCACCTACAGATCAAGGTCTATGTTGTTTGTTCTACTGAGAACTCCTAACAAACTGCATAGACCCATATTTGCCAGTGCATTATGCAATGAAAGATCTTGGTCTTTGCAGTTTGCAGTTGAACTCAATTTATAAGCAAGTATATACTGTATGTGCATTATGCAATGAAAGATCTTGGTCTATGCTGCTTGCAGTTGAACTCAATTTATAAGCAAGTATATACTGTATGTGCATTATGCAATGAAAGATCTTGGTCTATGCAGTTTGCAGTTGAACTCAATTTATAAGCAAGTATATACTGTATGTGCATTATGCAATGAAAGATCTAGGTCTATGCAGTTTGCAGTTGAACTCAATTTATAAGTGAGTATATACTGTACGTGCATTATGCAATGAAAGATCTAGGTCTATGCAGTTTGCAGTTGAACTCAATTTATAAGTGAGTATATACTGTATGTGCATTATGCAATGAAAGATCTTGGTCTATGCAGTTTGCAGTTGAACTCAATTTATAAGTGAGTATATACTGTACGTGCATTATGCAATGAAAGATCTTGGTCTATGCAGTTTGCAGTTGAACTCAATTTATAAGTGAGTATATACTGTATATGCATAAGATAGTTAATTACAGTCTGCCAACATTTATCCCACAATTACTTTTATGGGAGGCCACAAATTAGAAAAGTCATTCATAAATTGATTTTGTCAGAAAATCCGCTTTATGTGATGTTTTTACTGACAATGATTTGTGTTGCATAAAATGAGATTTGAAAAATAATTATAATTAAACATAAGTTCCTGAGACATTTTATGCATCTTTATTCTTTTTCATGCTTTAAAATGAATATATGTGTATATATATACATATATATATACATATATATATATATATATATATATATATATATATATATATATATATATATATATATATATATATATATATATATATATATATATAGATATATAGAAAAAAATATATATATATATATATATATATATATATATATATATATATATATAGATATATATATACAGATATATATACATATATATATATATAGAAACATATATATATATATATATATAGAAACATATATATATATATATATATATATATCAGGCTTCCTTAAATCTCTGTATTTGTTGGACATGACCACCAATTCAAGGTTTTGACTGGCATATACTCTCAGCAACCGGACACTTGTCTTAGGATCTCCCAAATATCATGATATAAAATTGTTTTTGATTTGTTTATCCATTAAACTGTCAAATAAACACCTTAATGAAGTAAAATTCAAAGGTCACTATGTCTAGTGTACAGACTGTTTTTTGTTTGTCGGACAATCAATAATAGTATTGCTGACTAATCTTCATTCAAAGGTGACTGGGTCCAGTTTACAAATTGCTTCTTTGTCGGACAATCAATATAGGTATCACCAGCTAAGCTCATTACAGTTCAACTGCATGAAGGCAATATTGCTCAGTTAGCTGGTTAAATGGGGGTAAAGAAGGGCAACTTAATCATTTAGTGAACAATAGTGCAGTAAATTTCAAAGATTGGCTTATCAATAAAGATGCATGTTTGTTATTCTAAAGGGTTTTATTTATTTTTTTTAATTGGTAGGCTTATATATGCCTAGATGAGACAATAATACATATTAGTCCTAGTTTTACTGCTTGAGAGAGCACTATGTCAAAGCATAAGCATAATAATCATGAAAACTATAACCCTTAGACGGTGTTTGCAGACGAGATTTGCCACATATTACCATGAAGCAAAATGTTGATGGAGTTTTGACATCGCTGGAAGCTGAGTATCTTGGATATACACCCCATTTTGAGCCCCTATGCAATGAGTTTCTTACAGCCACATGCAACAGAGGTCACTTCAAAAGGATAAAACTGAAGTGTTCGTCATGTGACAATGACATCTCAGCCAAAGCAGTACATTTTATACTGATTATTCATGAAAGCATACATGATAGATTCCCAAACCATGCCATTTTTATTGCATTCACTGTGTTTGAGCCTGACACTTGTCCTAAAAATGTTAGTGACATGCCACAGTTTGGTAATGATCACATGGACACTTTGATCACTCATTATGGTCAACCAAGAGAGAACAGTGAAGCAGTCATCAGTGCCGACGAAGTAATGAGTGGGGGATTCTCAAGTACATTGTGTACAACAATTACAGAGGACTGTCAGCAGCTGAATTACTGACAAAACTAGTTTCAGTGAAAGGGCTGCCTGAGTGTGATTCATTTGACAGAAATTTCACAGGTACTTCCAGTATCAAGCAAGGTGTGTGAGCATGGATTTTTGGCACCATAATTTGATTAAAACAAAGCTGTGACACTCTTAATGAATTTATGAGAATAAATCTTGCTGGTGTTGATTTAAAAGACTTTGATCTATTGCCCACAGTCAGGAAGTGTATCAACAAAACCAGTGTTCTCCCCAGGGTCTTTTACCGTAGCGGGCCCACTACGCTATTGTTTCAAACCCCGATAACCCCCGATGCTTTAGAACCTGCCGCTATGCTATGCTCTTGCGCCACTATGCTTAAATGTTTCCCACTACCCTTATAAAATTAATCTGTTAAACAAACATCCTGTCTCCTAATTCAAGCCCTATTACTCAAATGACACCTGTTCTTACCTCTTCTTTGATATTTTATTAAGATAATCCAGGATAATTACTCACTCACCTAACCATTATCTTTTGTACCTGGCTTGTGCGACTGCCAGTGAGTAACCTTTGGTGCTGGTTTCGTCTGCACAGAGACAGTCACGTGATTGGTCAGCGACGATGGAGTTTACTGGTAGTGTTATATATATATTTCAGTCATTTTCACTAGCAGCCAAAGCAGTTACACATATTACATTAAAATATCGTGGGAAAAATGAACACACCACCTTCCAAGAAACGTAAAATTACTCAACGCCCGGCTAGCCCCATGTTGGGCTGGTAACGAAAATCGGAAATTGGCGTCACCAATAGTGGCAGTGATTCCGATTCTGATAGCATCAGCATGATTTCTACAAAGAAAGGGATCAAGTAACGAAGGATGGGATTTAACAATGAATGGAAGACGTTAAACCCCTGGGTGGAAATTGCTGGATCGGATGGTAAGTTTTCCATATTGCTAAATTTTGGTTCAGATCTACTGGGGGTGGGGGTGGGTTTTGTAATATTTTTTTATAGTAGTAACCAGTAGTTGTTGTTGCAATTGTTGTCGTTCTTATTAAGTTGTGATGAGGAATGAAAGTTGCATTTATTAGCGAGTTGTTATTATGTTTACATAGTTTACTCTGAGCAAGAGAAATATAGTTTGGTCAGTAAACCTTAACTTAAGTGAGTGTTGCACTATTAATTTCTCATTTCTCTTTCCTGTCTATCCAAGTAATAAACGGAACAATCTTTATCTTCCAGTTTTACCTCTTTTGAAAAGATATAAATAAAAAGTATTCCTTCATAAATATAACTTAAATAGTTTCATCCATATGCTTACTATTATTCAGTAAAGTAATTTTAAATTTAATTTAAACTTTTGAACAATATTTAAGCTCTCTGACATTGATTCAGTGATGAAATTAACAATAGCAAACACTTTGATATATTGTTCTTAATGGAAATAAATATGTATTATCTTATTCTGTGATGATTATTTGAACACATCACTGTCTTGACTCTTGAAGAATTTGTCCTAGGTAATTCACTTAATTAGGATTGAGGTAGTTTTGTCTCTTTTTTGTACATCCATTACTAAATTTTATGTTCCATTTTTTTTCTCCAGATTGTGCAAGGTCATTCTCCTCAATGAATAGAATTAAGAGTGTTGTAAGGAACAGGTTGACACAGAGGGTACTGAACTACCTGATGACAACCAGTACTATAGGACAATCCTTAAAAGACTTTAATTTTGATGTGGCAGTCAGTATATATGGCAAAAAGAAGAAAAGACATATATCATTTATTTAAATTAAGAAACAAATGAGATAGACATTAAGCCTTGTTATAACCTAGAGAAATAAAGAATACTATGTAAATATATACACTTCTTTTTTATTTCATTGATAATAATTTGTTACACTTTTAGGACATTTACGCGCGCTTTGTAAAACATTTTATGACCGTAACGCGTTTACCCCGATGCTATCGAAAATTTCTGGGGAGATCACTGAAAACAAAGATAATGCATTTGCCAAACTGATGAACTTTAAGTGAGTGGATTTACCATAGTGCAATGCAGCAACAATATGATCAGTGATAGGAATACTGATAGGAATGCTTAAAAAAGAAAACAAATGCCAACAACAACAAAAAAATGGTGGGGAAATCCATAGCAAATCATGATGATAAACTTGTGGTTTGCTGCTACCACTTGATGAGATCTATGGAGGGGTGAAAACAGTTTTTTTTAATGAATATAATTTACAGACGGCAGATTCATGTGTGTCTATGAAGTCTGTCAAAATGTCCAGTTGCACACGGGAAAATTTAAGGATCCCTGATATATATATATATATATATATATATATATATATATATATATATATATATATATATATATATATATATATATTGACACAAAAATTGGCAATGGCGCAAATACAAAACAGTTTCCAAGCTCTTCATCAGGGGAAGAAACAAATTACATGCACAAAACAAACACTATACACAAAAGCCAAGAGAAGGCCTGGACTACTACATGTTTCAATGACAGGGTGAATCTACAAATAAGAGTTAAATAATGGAAGAAAGAAAGAAGAAATAATTGAAAAATGGTTTTAAAATGGGTAAACTACATGTCTATTTTGTGTTGCTGTCAGATTAACATAGTTTTCTAACAAAATTCAATGATGGAGTGATCATGTATATCATACTGAGAACCAAGTTGCAAATTTATATATATATATATATATATATATATATATATATATATATATATATATATATATATATATATATATATATATATTTATATATGTGTGTGTGTGTGTGAGTGTAACAAAAATGACAGCAAACAGTGCAAAACAAGTTATTAACTAGAGCCTAAGTGCTTTCGACTCTCATTGAGTCTTTGTCATTACTGTTGGGGTTATTGTCAATAAAGAGATCATGTGTTATCCAGGATATAATCTATGGCTACATCACTTAATATTAAGAAATAGATGGCTCTCTTGCTCCTCCTTTTGTAGGTCGATACCAACTAGGTTGCCATTTTATCATTGGAGTTCAAACCAATAAGGGGCGATATCCACAATTTTGAAATGATACTTCTATAGATCCATAATCATGTAAAGTTTTGTAAATTCAACATTTTCCTTTGTGTTGATTGTTTGTGATTGTTTTGTTATTTTTCCTTTGACAAAGATTCAATGTGAGTTGAAAACACTTATGCTAGTTAAAAACTAGTTTTGCATTGTTTGTTGTCAGTTTTTTACATAAATCTTAGACACATGCAATCACTTGCTGGATCCAGTGCACTTGAAAGGCTGTTATTCGCCAAATTTTTTGTATTCTTTATATATATAAGCATTTGAAGGTAACAAACCTTTCTATGAATGTACAGAGGCTCAAGGCCAGATGGGTCCAAGTAGTGTTTGTCTCCCTTTCTTGTGTCCACATAGATCTTCTCTGGTTTGCGTGGTACAGAGGTTATGGTTTGCACTGCATTTGTGGTGATAAAGTTTTTGGTTGTTTTTAGACCCATCAATGGCGTATCATCTTTCTTGGGAACTGGTGGTCGCCTTCTTCTATCATCCGGATAGTGGAACTCTTGCTCTGGAAACACAAGAACATACTACTTATTTTATTGCATCAAATTTCAAAATGTAACACAAGGAAATGTGATTTAATTAAACATGTGCAAAGGAAAAGAGTCTTCTGCATTAGCTTTGAAGAGGTTTATAAAAATATCTTATATTTTCAAAGTTTCTTGAGCTACATGAAACTTGTACCCCTGATTCAAATATGAAAAATGTTGATATTCTTTAACTTTACCACCATAAATAAAAGTATTTTTCCTATGAAAAGTCCAGAGGCCAGACAAAGAAATGTTCAATGAGCAGATGTGAGCTTATTAACAAAGAAATATATTTCTAATAAAAACTTGCCAACATTACGTAAATAGGGGCATGGACTTATCATCAATCACGTTGTTGTTTTTTTAAACAAATAGAAAGGTATAATTAGGGCATTTTAAAATTTGGCAGATAATATACTAAGAGTATATAGCTGATGAAGGGTGGGTGTGTTCAGCCCAAATTTTATTTTTGTGGTCAAAAACTTGAAACTGATGCAGTTGCATTTTCTGATCCATTCAAGGATTCCATTCAAATCTTTTGCCTTATCCAAATGTTTGGTCATAAATTTCCAACGTTACTAAAACACTGATTATTTTGATCCAGAGTATCTGCATCGTTTATTCAGAGAGATTCGCACCATGTCCCCATATTTTTGAAATCCCCAAAATAATTAAAATCAATTATATAAAAGACAAATTTTTCAGACAAAATCATCTTCCAACTGGTCCAGATAACCCATGTTTTTATATATCAGAAATTTTAACCACTAAAACTTGAACCCCACACCATATAAATAATTCGTCTGAACTATCAAAACTGTATCTCATTTCACAATATCTGATGCTGAAATTAATACAGGGATCATACATGTTTATCTGGTATCAATGATCACTGAATCCTGTGTGGGTTGTTGAAGAAAAAACCTGAAGGGAGAGGGGTTTCAACACACCCAAGTGATTCTGCAAACATTGATACCAGAAAAACATCTACAATCACTATTCTTGGATACAATTTTTTTAAAATACTTAAAATTTTCAGATACAATTTAAAGGTTCCCTTCTGAAGGCACTGATCCAGTAGTTGACTTTACTTGTTCATTTTCTGGGGTGGTGTGCACTACTAATCAGCTAATGTAAAATGGTTGATGTACACGAGCATCTTGCAAGAGAGTCAACTTCGAAGATTTATTGACAAAAAACCACTTTAATGTATCATTCACCATAATATCCATCATTTCTGAGGAATAAAACAACAACCAGATGTATGGCAGGCAAATACTTGAAATTAAACAGATTCTAAACTGTATTTTGATTGATACACAAATGAGAATACATGCCAGTTACTTTGGAGTAGACAAGTTGAAAATCCCCTTTGTGTGCATTGTTATTTCATTTGCTCTGAGCGAATAAGATGCATTAAGGCAAGAGATCATGTCTTATTTCTCTACACTGAGAATTTCACTCTTCTGCGTGACTGATGAACATAACGGAATTGCATGTTTTCAGCCAATACACACACAATGGGAATGCAGAGTCATTTGTTTTAGGTGTGGCCTGGAAAAAGGATAAGTATAACAACACACCAGGGCATCTATATCACGTGAAATCAGATGTTGATACATGGATATGACCACATTCATGCACCTCATTAAATAATGCTGTGCACACATTTTTATATAAGAAAGAAAACTTTGTCCTATACATTTTTCTTGCTGGTAAAACTGGTTTAAGATAAAACTTCTATGGTCTTCTTTTTATTAAAAAATTCAAAGAATTTATTAACACTACTTGACTGTACATGCACAATGTTTTTCATTGTAGCAACCAGGCATGTTATGTTTATGTTTTTTATATTTGTATAATGTCCATTGAATTTGCTCTTAAACTCATTTAGAGCTCAATAACTCATGACTTTATTGGGTCATTTATTATATGTGCAGCAGAACTATGTATCCTTAAATCCACCCCATAAGATTTTTGAACCAGTTTTCCTTAATGGAATATGTAGAAGAAAATAATTATTAAAAAAAATCTTTCTAAATTGAACTATACTCACTGTTTGGAAGTATTGGTTCATTTGCATGTTTCTTAAGAAAATTTTCTGTAGTTGGGACTGGAACTTTAGCCTGTCCCATTGTTTTGTGATCTGCAGTGTTGGAAGTATATTCTTCTTTTACTGACAGCTGAAATTTAGAGTTGTACCTGCAGGAAAAAGAGAATCAAATTGTAGTTTGGTATTTTCATGAACTGAACATATCAGGGTGCTTACATAAAATATTTTATAGGTAAAAAGAAATGGCAATGAAAGATGCCAGGAAGGTGGAGTATTACAATATGCTGGGCCACAATTATACCTTACCCGCTGCCAAATAATTTTCAGGATCATAGAACTTATGTGGGGAGCTAATATCCTACCGTAACAAACCCTGCTTATTATAATCATCACCATTCTACTCCTCCTCCTCCTCATAGTGATGATGATGATTATCAGTAAATGCATCCCTCAAGAAATGAAAATATTCACGTGGGTGCATTATGCACATGCCATGATAAAACTGTATCTGGGTAGGCTAAACAATTATAAAAACAAGAAACAGGATGCTGTTCTTTGGACCAAAACCTGTTGGAATGATTCCCTTTTATTGGTTACACCCAAAGTCAGTGCATAGCTATAATATTATTATCAATGTCATCTCACGTATCATTCAACTAATCAGAAGATTTTATTCTTTCACATAAAATGGTGCTTTAACTCACTATGTATCCCTCATGACTCCTTTAACTTCACTGAGCAATAAAATTATGAAAGTACACTGCTACTTTACAGTGGTATTTGGAGAAATAATTATGAAAAGCATCATGTCATTAATTTCCATATTTAACTGAGCCTTGTTCTATAAAAATTCATTAATTTCTCAGGAAGAAAAATCTAAACACAAGAATATGGAGGAAGTCTCGGTATACTGAATCTTGTCTTCAACTGTAATCTGGGCCTTAACTTGTATGTTAAACTTATAACAGGATTAAAAATGGGGCTAATTGGGATTGGGTTTAAACTGTAACTTTTTTTATACAAAATTTTGTGCAAAATCTTACAAGCTGAGACTATATGGCAGCATTTTGAGACCCCTACTTATCATAAATCACCTGAAATAAATCAATGCCTGGTAAAGTTTAGCTGTGCCACATAATGCTATCAGTGAGGCATCCACATTATGATGGATTAGGGAAGAAACCGTTGTTGAAAACAATGCTGGTTACTTGGATCCGGTGGTATCACATGCACTATCTTCATTTTGTCATGAGTGAGAATACACTGCTATAGTACTCATTAACAGTCAATGCGCTTGGAATCTGAACAAAGTTAGATTTAACTAAAGTATACCAGTCCCTCACTTTTATCAATATAAAAGGTCACTAATATGGTACAAGTCATAAAGGTCATGTAGGCATTCAGTACAGACTATTTAAGTAATTGGTGTAATTTTTTAGAATCTGATTACACAAACCTTTAAATGCGATTATTCACTTTATTTATATCCTCATACATCCATATTCCTTGGAAGGTCTTAATATACATGCACTGAGAAACACATATGGCAAAATCAATGTTAAAGTACATCAATATTTTTGGATGAGGTCAACCTAAAGGTGTGATCCAGTACAAACCGGATTGAATGTCGCACTGTGATGTCACAATGAAAGCTGCACGGGTTACAAGTTTTAGTACTACCCTGTTATTTGTTATGATTAGACCTGATGTCCTTTTTTCTTGACCCAGTTTAGTACCTGGCCACCATTGTAAAAGTCCATATCGATCAATAATTTTCGTCTGGAAGTTTTTTGATGACAGTTAATGTGCAGAGCATTCAACAATCAGGGTTGAATAGACTATCATTAAACTACATTAGTATTAAATTGTAGATCAACAGTTAATGTTTAATTTAAGATGATTAAATGTGCCTACATGACCATGGTGACATACACACGAGCTTAGCCACCCCCTCCTCCGTGTACATTTAATTATAAATAAGCAAATTATACCATACAAAATTAATTTCTAAATTTTCTCAAAGCATGTTACTGTTGGAACGGGGATCAGTAAAATAAAATCTAGACTACTTTTTATTCTTTTAATTTATGAACTGATGGGGTCATTGAACAGTAAAGAAGACTTTTCTACATCGATTCTCAACGCCTATGTATTGTCATCATAGTGATAGTATCGCACGAACGGACGCGAATTTTTACTTATTATGCATACATTTAAAAGATCATTCTGGGAGGTACTTTTAAAGGTATGCATAATAAGGAAGAATTCGCGTCCGTTCGTGAGATATAATCCCTATGGCGACAATAGGTACGCAGCGAGAACAGGTCCTGTACCAGTACAGTTAGAAAGACTTTTCTAGAGAAATTATTAAATTTCCATATTTACCGAGGCTTCTTTTCTTTCTTCACCGCCTCCGTTGGTATTAGGCTGTATATTGTTCCCTCGTCCATGTTTCCTTTCTGTCTCTCCGCCTCAAAAGTATAAATATGATATGATGATCACTAACGGAAAGACTGTAAAATAATCACTGCTGTCAACTTGACGACCGTCTCCAGGAAGTATGCGTATAGTACCCGGATTGGTTAAGGGAGGTGATTTAAGCAGAGCATTAATTGCGGTTACCTCCCTTACTTCTGCAACTCTCTCGGATGGATGGATTGATGGGACTTTAACACGTTTTTTAATGGAGGAAGAAAGGCCGAAATCTAGAAAATGAAATAAATACATAAATAAATAATCCCGTTTGAACACTCTTAAGGCGGCAGTTCATTAAACATACTTCTATATTGCACGATTAGTTCAATTTGCATTAATAATAGTTGGAACAAAGTAACAGCAAGCATTGTTACTCATCATCATCATCATCATTATTTAATGTTGTCACTGTAGTAGCAGCGGCAGCATTTTAGCAAACACTAACACAATTATAATCAACCCCCTTTGAAAAGAGATAGAAATAAAACTTATAAATAGTAGTTGAAAGAATATAATTTAACATCATTCAAACTAAATTATTGTGTGATACACTAATTGTACGTAAGAGAGAAGAGCTTTGGATTATTTCTTTCTTTATTAGGCATGAATGGGCCACTTTACGGCAAATATTGCAATGAAAACACTTTTGTGTGCCTGTATAGGTATAGGGTTATCAACATTGTATACAAAGATCTAAAAGTAGTAGAGTGTGGCGAAATAGCGGCAAAAAAGGGGCCCCATGTTAAATAGGGTAAAAATTTACGGGGCATAAGGGGAAATTAGAACGAGGCCGCCATTTGAAAGGTATGTTTTGTGACAGTGTAGCACGAGGCGACTGTCTGCACTCGACTGGAAATACCATCTTACGTCATAGGTTTGTCAATGTGTGGTGAGTCTGTCTGTTTGTAATAGTGTAGCATGTTAGATATGTTTCGAAAGTAATGTGAGCTTGGTTTACCTTCTAAACGAAATGCCGTAGTTGCTTTACTTGACAAATATAGGAACATAAAAGTACATTGAAGTTGTATATCTTAACATGGGTGTGTGTCTGAGAGAGAGAGAGAGAGAGAGAGAGAGAGAGAGAGAGAGAGAGAGAGAGAGAGAGAGAGAGAGAGAGAGAGAGAGAGAGTTAAAAATGCAAAAAACAAGGCAACACCATTATTTTCAAAACCAATATTTTGTTAAATAAACCCCGCTCACTTAAAATGAAGGGGAAGGATTAGGGTTTGTTCCTTCCTTTCATGTACAAAAGATTAAACATAAACATATTTACAAGGTTGACAACATTGTAAAGTAAGGCTAGATTTCCAATGATCATTTAGGACAGTATCATTTTGCCATGGATGTACACTACGTTTCTGGACTAAAGAAAATAGATAACCATAGTGTTCACAAATTTATTTACGTTTCTAGAGAAATCACTTTCAAAACAAGTCAGTAAATGTTCTAAAGGGAATCCAAGACTACGTTGATGAAGAAAATAGACACAATATTGACTACACACAGTAGAAACAGATCCTTGTAATCGCACGTTACTGAATAGAGTGGAGGCTGCATTTCTTCTCATAAAGTCAATGATGTCGTCTTCCAAAGGAGGTAATCCATAAGAGTCAAAATAGTCCACGCTGTGGTCGTTCGGAAAGTAGATGGCTACCCAATGGGTTCCTGGACGATGACTGTCGTCTGTGTTAATAACATAGGTTTGAACATCTTAAGGTTTTCGATGTGGAAGTTCATCTTTAGCACACATCACTCTCTTCCAAAAAGCTGTGTACGAACTGTGAGTCAGCAGGTAATGAAGTTGCCAGGTGTTAATTTTGTTCACAGATAATGATAAGTCATCAGTTCACACTTGACTTTTTCCTTGAAAATATCGCTCATGTAAGTCGATGAACAGGCAGTCTCCGTACTCTGTTGCAAGAGAGCTTCGATGCGTTTTGTTTCCAGAGAAGTCAATGGACGTAAGGAACGGCTTTATACAACTCTTTTAACATCTTCTCTTCTGAGATGTGGGTCTAGGCGTCTTCCGGATACTCTTCCAACTTGTCTTCTGAACTCATCATAAAATATTTGTCGTGTTGCAGTTGACTAGGATGATCTATTGGACAACCATAACAATGTTCTCTGGCTAGGCCTGTGATTCATTCAGCTAAGTGGCGAGCAAAACAGGAGACAACGTCTTCTTCTTGTTCAGTCCATCGTAACATCATCATGACTGTATTTTTCTCTTCTGGTGCACTTGTTGTCTGTAACTGTTGTTCTGGATGCAAAACATCAGTCTCCTTGCTTACAGTCATGACTTCTTGTTCCATATCTTTTTTTGTCTTCTTCGTCACCGAATGTCTGTGTCTGCTGCTGTTCTTGATAGAAAACATCATCGTCACCTATTTCCATGAGTTCTTGTTCCATCTTTTTTAATAGTCTAGGCTCAATTCTCTCAAACTGTTTATTTCTAGAGTATTATCAAATTCAGCATACAATATAACGTTTACTGTATTCACCAGAGCTAGTGCAAACTGAAGTTCCACAAGACGTTGACCTGCTTTTATAGGGTGGAAATGACCTTCGTCACTGCCTTGGTCTGGAGTGAAATCAAATTCCCACAAAGCATATCCTCCCGCATAATCTTCGCATAAAATGCCGTGACTACTGTTGGTTCCAAATTGTCATGTGGCTTCAAACAGACTCAAGTAAGATCTCAAGTAATTTTTCTGGGTAAAGGTAGGTTCAAAAGGTCTGGTACACAATGTCTGACCATCTGGGTTGACCTCTATCTTGGACATGTTGGAAGTCGAAAGAATTTTTATCGATAGCTCTGTTTAGGACTGCATTGCTGACGATACCAACCAGTAAACGTTCCGGTAGTTGACGTTGCAAAACATGATCTTCGATTTTAGATCGGAGTCCAGATGCAATGGCGAAGGTTTTGACTTCCACACGTCGTAGATGATACTTGGCTGTTGTTCTGCTCAGAGTCTAAGTGATGTCGTTTCCCACTTTAGGGAAGATTTCCACACGTAAAGTCTGACTTCTTCGATGTTCGTTTTGTACTCGTTAGCATTAGCTATCAAATGGAACACGGTACTACTTCGATTTAGTTTCAGATGTACATCTACACCATTCAGCAAATACTTGTCTTGCATCCACATGTCTAAGTGCAAACGATCCATCATTTCTAAACTAAGTACTTGTTTGATTTTCTTTTGGCGATCGTTAAATCTAACATTGTGAGGATCACCATCTTCTGTCAACTCTGTGTCGTTGAAAGTATCCGGTTTCCACACCACTGAAGCATACAGATGTGTGTTCTTGACTTCTTTCCATACGTCAAGAGATTTTCCAAGAAAGCTCGGTAAGGGTAAGTGTCTATGCTGCTGCTCACTATTTTGTTGTTCAAGTACAAATCCACTTCGCTGAATAACGAATGCATGAAATTGTTCACGGTAGCTACTCTACCATTGGCTCCTGGATTGTTGCTGTCTGTTTTGAGAACTTTGACTTTCAGGTGCAAGTAACTGTCATTCAAATCGATGTAATCTTCAGTTTGTCCTTTGGTTTCAAATTCGATAGGCGCAGAGGTAGTCAAAGATAGCACGGAATGAAATTCTACCCATTTGGATCTTGCATCGTCATAATCATGGGTGGCATGACAAACAGGTCTAGTTCTGACTTGATACATTCGCAAGAATACCGGTGCATCATTTTTAGTTAGCAACTAAAAATGTCAAACTCTCTAACTGCTTTTCTTATTGTCTGATTCTGAATTTGTTTGTGAGGTATGAAAAAGCTTTTGGCGTCTCTTTTTGCCTTGTTATTGCTGTGGCCAAAAGAGAAATCAATGTCTTCGACAGGAGCCTGAAGCGAATTTATACGTGCGTTTCGGCAACCCAAGAGTTCTTTTCCAGTTTGAAGCAACACATAGTTTCCAGCTTTCGTGAACGCTCCTTTAGGACTTTGTTGGACAATGAGTACGTTTTGGAGAAAGTCTTTTCCATGTGTCCAAGCTGCATATTTTAAAGTATGCAGCCCTCGAGTGACCATAGGTTTTAAGATGATCGCTACCGTACGAAAAGCAGTTTTGAACATAAACCGTGTACAGGATACATATGTTACAAATCACTGGAAAATAGTTTTCGAAAATGTAGTTTCGCGGTGACGTTTCCTTTATAGAAAAGCATACTTTGTCGCAGATCTCCTTTTATGCTAATATTGACACTGTCAAAATAAGATTTACTGACAGGAAGATAGCGAGGATGTACAAATTCTCGGTGAACGTGATAGGAGTTTCCGCCTTCATCGTAAGAAGCTATGGCAGAATCCACTTTGAAAGGAATGACGCTCAGCAACGGAGCAGATGTGTTTCCTACGACATTATACTCGAAGAGACATATTAAACTGAGTCCTTCCTTCAATTCGATAGGGGAAGTAAAATACTTGTAGAATAGATCGTTGTTGTGAATGTCTTTGGTTGGAACGCGAGATGTGTTTTCACCCAGAATAGCAAACAAACCAGGAGAAAAAGTGATGGACAGCGTTTTGGCATCGAAAATTCTAATTTGAGACGATGAGAAATTGGATAGTATTCGATAGGTACACTTCGAAGAGTTTTATCCAATGCTTTCCCAAACTGATTGTTAAACAGAGTTGAAATCGTTTCGAAGAGATGTCGAGCATTAAAATACTATTCTAAAGAAATTCTCATGGTATAGATATTTCATTGAGAATTTGTTTCTGGTGGTGTTTTGTATTCGTAAAAGCCAGGATCATTTTTATCTAAGTCTTTTTGAACTTGTTCGTTGAGGATTTCTACGACGAAAGTAGTTTCGTCTTCGACAATATTACAGACTTGAATGGGATAAATAATTTCTACCAAAGCTACTTCCCAATGAGCTTCGCGATCTAATTGTATAGACTGAGGTAATTTAGCCGTGAAACAACATAACGTGTTGTTAGGAAACACACCCATAGAACTGTCGCTGGGTAATGTAAAATAAAATTGGTTATTCATAGTTTGATGGTTTTGGTTTCCGAGGAGTCACTCGTTATCAAGGTATGATTTTCCAAGGAGGTTTCTAGAAGAGGGTTATTCTGATTAGAAGAGTTGTTGTTGTGACTGGTGTTGCCGGCGAAGCTACCGTTGTTGTTACTGTCAGTATATTTCAAGGAAGGACTGTGAAGAAGATAATCAATACAACTACTGAGTAAATTAGTCCACAATTGTTTATCACATTGTTGCAAAGTCAAATTTCCAATCGTTGCTCCAGTGAGTAACAACAGATTTGGCAGAAAAAGACGAATTTATTTTTATGAACACGTTCGCCACATCATATCCACAGTGGTTGTTGTTGCCGCTGTTGTTGAAAAGATGAGCTATGAGAAGGAGAGGTAGTAGTGTTGAACGGCATGGTTATGACTTTACTTTTTTTTTTATAGTCGATGACTTGTGGAGCAGTAATCCAAGAATCGAATCTGGGTGGATATCTTTTCCAACGGACTTTCACTTCTTGAATTCTATGTTTTCCTGCCTTACGCGTTCTTCAAGCGAGAATGCTTTCGATATCTTCTTTCTTAGTCACTCGTTGTAACTCGGGCAAACAAAAAGTTCCTTTTAACACTTCACCACTCAGATCTTCAGTGACACGAAACAATTCTGTCGTCCAGTTGGGTAAATAACCTTTGTCAAAAGTGCGTTTTGCTTTTCGAATGGGAACCCAATCTCCTGTGTTTAACACTTCTTTTCTTTTTTCGAATCTTTGACGTTCCAAACAGTCGAGGAAACACCATCACTTCGTTTACAGGTGTTACTTCTTCAGGTGCACATCCAATGCTACGATGGTACGATTGATTTTAAGCTTTGACTTGACGTTTTAACACGTCGAAGTATTTGAGAGTATGTTGATATGTAAAATAATTCCACATACGTTCTTTCAAAGTTTTTTGAAAATGTTCCCCGACACTAGCTTTCGTTTCAGAATTTTCAGTGGTGAAAAAATGAATATCTTTTTCCAATTCTTTTTGAAAAGCTTGGTTTGAAAATTTGGTGCCTTAATCTGTTTGCCATCGTAGAGGGTGTTTACCACTTTTTTTCAAGACAAGTTTTAAAGCTCGCACTAACTCTGAACTTGTTTTAGATGTTAAAGGTAGTACCCAAGCTGATCTTGAAAACACATCAATGACACAAAACAAATATTTGACACCTCAGTTATACGATGCTAAATGAGAAACATCCGCTAAATATGTTTACCATTGATGATAGATTCCATCTACTTTCTTCTGAATTCTGGAAAATTTTCTTCGAATGGGTTTGTGTAAAATGTACATCAATTGTTCTTGTAATCATTGTCGTACATCTTGCAGACGTAAACTTTTGAGTTTTGTTTTAGCAGCACGATATAATTTTTGAGTTCCTCCGTAGCCAGCGGCATGAGCAAGATTGTGGTAAATGTTGTCTAAAAGCTAAAAGTGTCTCCATAAGTCACCCACTGTTCAATACTGCTCTTAGATTCATGTGGTATTTTTATTGGATTGCGATGCTTGACGTGTCCGACGAGCGATAGGAGTAGAAGTAGTTATATGTTCTTTGGCCACTTTTTCCCCTTCTGTATTCCCTTCTTTCTTTTTGTCTTTTGCTGAAGAAGGTGTGGACATAATCTTTTTGACCCAAGATTTCATTTCTTCTCGTCTGGGAGAAGGGAAGGTGTCACTAAGTTTTTGTCAGGGTGGAGAATGTTTGAAACACTTCTCTTGTTTCTTTTTTTGTTTACATCCCCGTTGCTATGACTGTCATCGCCTATGCTGCTTTTTGTTTTTCTTCGCTTTTTATGACATTCTTGAAATCTTTCAGAGTAGGTTTAGCAGTCTCGTCTAAAGATTTCTGATGAAACAGTTGAAGTCCTCGCAATAATTTGCAATAGTGTTGCGATGTTTTCGTTTCTGACAAATCTGTTCGATCCATTAACAATTGTAACTCTTGTTGTAAATGTGCCATCTCAGTGAGATTAGAATTAGGAGATACATGGGGCATTCGTTGTCTGATTTTGACTGATTGGATATTTTTGTTTTTACGATTTGTCGAAGACCGTAAGAATGTCGTCCTAATTGCAGTTTCTGTCTCTGTGTCAAAGGTACTGTTACTTTTAAAACAGTCAAACAAAATTCGCACACGGTATCGATGACTTCTTTGGATGCTTTTTGAATGATTTGATTTCCTGTTAGAACATTGGAGTTGGTAAGTACTGACAAAACATCCCAATGTTTAAGTAGACTTGGAGGAAGACCCTTTTTTCCTTTTGTGGAAGGTTTCTTTGGACGATGGTGTGAACTTGGTGACATCTTTGTTCGCGAGTAAATCTGTAGTTAATCTTATTCAGCACATCTTCTTTTATACAGGAATTCGTTTCCACGGATTGTCGGGAAGCCGTATCAACTTGATTTTAGGTATTACTGGTGTTCTCGAAGACCTAAATCATGCCAGTTCTTGTTTGGACAAATCTAGTACACTTTGTAAGATGCCTGTTCTGTCTTGTAGTTTTGTCTTTTTTTACTGCTGCAGCCGTTGGTAGATCATAAGAAGACGTCGACGGAGTAGAAGCTTCTTTAGAGATCGGTTAGCATTTTTTTTTTCATCAAATGAAGAAATACTGGTCTTAAATTAGGTTTAGCAGGCATCATCATTAATGGCGTGGAAGGAGAGACGGTCACATAGTGAGGTTTTCGTTAGTACGTGTGCATTCTAGTGACAGTACCTCTCTTTCTAGAAGGAGTTGTTTTCTTATGAGATATCTTTTTCGAGTGTGATCTTGTTGTCCCTCTCTTCTTTTTAGTCTGTCTTTCAGGTTTTGCTTTTTTAGCTTGGGCATTATGATTCCATTATGATTCAATTTTAAAAGGGAGCAAACAATGACATCTCATAAAGAACCACCTCCACCAGGCTTCAAAATGATTTTTGTTTTGGTTTGTGTATCGATTCTTGGATCAGCCAGTTGTGGCAAAGGTACTTTATGTTTTTCAGAAAAACGTTTTGTTCAATGGGTTATGCGAATGATACATTGTAGTAATTGGCGTGCTGTCAAAGTAAACCATCGTAACACTTCTTTGAGATTAGCTTCTATCAAATGTGAACGTACCTCTGCATTTTTTTCTCGACTGATGGCATACACTGCATGAACCAATTTGGCAGAAGGATGGAAACACTGTGAGAAAGAAAAGGAGTATATGGTGTTTTTATAGTGTTTAAGACAGACCTGAAAGGTGACGTGTAAATGACTAGACCTCCTGCTTGACGCCAATAGTGAAACCAATTCGTACAAAATCTCAAATAATCAGGTGTGGCAGCTTTTATATAGTCGTGTGGCAATTGAGTGGCATCGCCATAAACATAATTTAATTAAGGTGTTCATAACTGTTTTGCTAACACTTGAACTTGATATTTATCTCTTGTAATTTTAAACAACATGCCATAATGTGCATTGCGACTAATAGTGCAATGCGCTTTACTTTGTTGAAATTAATTTTGAGTAATGTAAATAATACTAACATTACGAAGTTGTCTATTTCGTGTAAACCAGAATTTAATTTCGTCTTCGTTTTCTCCATTTACATATCATTGAAGATGACAAGATGTGTTTGACTAAAGTCAGACACGACCCCATCATCTTCGCGAGGAATTCTTTCTACAAATGAAATGGATTCTCCTTGATTTTCTTGAAATAACGTGTAAAAGGTTTGCCACTTTTTGTAACACCATACAATGCGTTGTGGAGGACGATCGAACAATTATGATTTGTGTTCAATCGCAGGTTTGACAAATTCGGTTTTGCCTGAACCAACTGGTCCAGCAATCAACATGTTAAAGGGGTGGCGAAGATATAATACCTCTCAACTTTGACAATCTGACTTTTCGTCAATTACTTAGAGAATGGAGGATGCGGCCATAATAATTGTGTTTGGAATTCTGACATTCGATCAACGACACAAGACATTTTATTCATTTGATATGTTTCTTAATTCTTTCATGGTGTAACCAATGTAAATTAAAAAAATACAGTTCATGGTAAAACCTATCCAATTTTCTTTTCACCACCACCTTTTCTAGCATGTTGTTTTTGTTTGTTTTGAGTCTCACACAAGTAATAGAGTCAGCGCAAAGATTTCGCGGAATATCGACGACTGACTGCTTGACTGGTTTGTGGGGGTATGATGGCTAGTGTGTTCATGGGCATGAATTTCTTTCCGTTAACTAATTCACACGCTTTAGCAATGTAGAAGCTTCCTTCAAGGGATCGATACCTCCGTGATCCATACATAATTGTCTAATTTTCCACAACAACGTAGTAAAATATGTACATCAGATCGACAATATTTCAACATTTGTTCTTGAAAGTCAAAAGAGTCTGACGAGTGAAGTTGGTACCAGGTGTAGAATGCTTCCCGTTGTTCTGTGTGCATACCGTCAATGTCGTAGTGGTGAATTTCTGGCAAATGTGGGAGCACGACGTGTTGATTTGCTTCAGCATTAAAAAAGTGTGTGCCATTTCTGTCCACCTATACGTATTATGCATTCTAGCTAAAGGCATGGGTAAATAACTCAAGGAATATTTAAATTGTACGTGTCCCACTTTCATGTAAATGACGTTGGCACCAGTCATGACGACGGATGCAAATTCTGCTCCTTATTCTAAATAATGTTTCAAAAGAAATTCTCCGTTGTAACCGGAGAAACTGTGAGCCATAACTGTAGCATATCGATGATAGCTCCCGTAACGATGGACTTCCTCTTAGCTCCAAGTGTCGTCGGTGGGGTCTAAAATCCATTCTGCAAAATCACTAAGAGTGTGCGTGCCACGAAATATATTTTCTCGTCCTCCTGAAATCACGCTACACTTTGAACAATGATGAATTAAAGGTTCATAAATGCATTTGTCACAAGCACGATGAGATACGCAAAAGTTGGGAATGTGAATTCCAGTTTCTTGCGAACATTCAAAGTAAAAAAAAAATAAAATCCACACCATGGTCTTGTCTCTTTTTCTTGTGCTGGTCATCCTTTAATTCTTTCTTCAGTTCGTTGTCTTATTTTTGATTGTAACATTGATGCTCTAATTCGACGACTTGATTACAAAAACGACATCTCTTCTTTCCTGCACAAACGTGTGACTTTTGGTTATTCGTTCGAACAAGATGTGAACAAGCAGAACACACTGTCAATAATTTGCAAGCACTTTTCTGTTGTTGAACTTGTTTTGTGCGATGTCGTTCGTAACACGTGGAACTGACGAATGCTCGTTTGCAAGTAGAGCATGGAAGTCTTTTTCTCCCTTGAGGAATGCAAGGCTTGGAGGCTAAACACTCAGAACATCTCTTTCGACAATCAATATTGTACTCCCGATTGCTAAAGCCATGGTCACATTGCTTGCAATAGTAACTGCATCCAAGAAACCCCGTGATGGTTGTAATAACATCGAAATGATCTGGATGATGATAAAAGTGAATGTATTTTCCATCTGGAAAATCCGGTCCTCGAAACACGAGATCTCCACGAACGACTTGAGGTATACTTTCCAAGTAAAACGAATGCCCAACAAGTCTTGAAGTTTTTGCATTTCAGGAACTCCTCACACCGTCCTTTTAGAAATGCATGTTTGCTGTAAAAGTAGTTCTGTTTCTCTTCATTGTTGTGTTGTCTCCGATTTTCGAATCCTCTCCCATGATCGTTTCCATTCTGCGGTGTTGTTCTTCTCGGCATAAGTTCGAGACACTGCGATGGTACGCGCTAAACACATCTGGTCTTGATGGTTGTTAACTGGACGATACTATGCTAGGTACTTGCGAAGTTGATCCACCAATAAAACTTTTGTGCGTTGTCCGCTGCCTCTTGGAGGTGAAACGTGCGTCATGTGAAAAGTCGATTTTCCATCGGCAATGTTAAACTCGTCATTCGATTGTTGAACGTGTTGAATTTTTTCGATTATTTTTGGAAGATGTTAATTCTGCCGGTGTACTAAATTCGATCCAGACCGGAGACTTCAAACTGTCGTGAATAATGGATAGTCTGAAATGATCATCATCTTTAGGTCTGCACTGTCGTTTCAATTTTTCTAATATCGATTCCCATAAATCCGTTATGAAACCGACTGCTTTCTCTGGTGGCATTTCGGACTTGAAGTCTTTACATTTCAGCATGTACGTGCAAACAGTCGTTTGAAATTTTCTGGAAGTCACTTGCTGTGTCTCTCGACCTTGATGCTCTCTGTCTAGTGGAGGTAGTTGGTATTTGATAGGGGTCAATAATTTTCTCTATAGAATCGCTAGCATGAACTTGGGCTAACACTTCTCTGATGGTATTCGGCGACAAAGAACGTCGTCGTCGCTTAGCTTCTGAATTCACGTTAAAATCAGAGCCGTTTTAAGAAGTTTGGGGGTCCTAGGCACAAACTCTAACATTAAAAGTAACCAGAATTGCGCCTCAATATCTCAGTCTCAGATATAGAGTATTGCATTGCATTTCCATGTGCATGTGTGTCATTTTGTTAACTTTATTAATATAGTACTAAACTGCTAACACAGTTAACACAACAAACTGCGTAGGCCTACTACGAGTGTAAAACAAATAAAAGATTAGTTAAACATACGCTAAAGTTTTGATTGTTAATTAAATTGAAAGCGAGATTGTATTATTGTAATGAGTAAATAATTGCTTACTTTGCTATACATTGTCAGGACATTTTCTTACAAACATCGCTTTCGTGTTTTGCTCTCAGCAAAGTCTCTGATGATATCATCGAAATTCAAAGATTCCAACACATCTGATTCTATGCTCATGACAGACAGGCAGCTTAGTCATTCTTGCATCATACGGTTGCGAAGCTCGTTCTTGATTAATTTAAGTTTTGAGAAAGAACGTTCACCGGTACAGTTTGTCACCATCATTGACAGAAACATTCTTATTTCAATTTCAACGTTTGGAAACGTTGATTCCAGATTGTCATTCTTTATCATGGCATAGATTACTGACATAGATGGCACTGATGTTTTTGCAAATGACACTGACATATAGTGTTTCAGGTGTACACATTCTGAAATTAGTTCGTGTTGGTCAAGATCTTGAGGATAGAACTTTGCAAGCTTTTCACTGTATTCTGTTATTTGTTCAACATTCAAATGGTCCAGTTTGATTAAGAATGTAAATCTGCTGCTGATTTCTTCATAAGCTTCTCCACGTTTGTTTAGTTCAGTGATCAATGAGTCGATGATTGGTAAGTAGGTTTGAATTCTAAATTTTGTGCTCGCATCCATAACAGTGTCAATTGCAGGACCTTCCAGAAATGTAATTCGCATATTTCTTTGAGTCACTCGTCTTTGGCTGTCGTAGTACTCTGCGTTGTGAGTTTGTGTTTTGGCTATGCGTTCATATTCTTCAAAATAATTATTGTCTCTAAGTGCATCAACATAAAGCTTCAGTGATTGAATCAGATTGACGGCGATTGATAAATCCATGTCTGCTTTTTGTAGAGTCTTGCTTGTTTCGTTGAAGCGTCCAAGGATATCATTCCAGAGAATGGTGAGGAATGCAATTTCCAACTTATCCATCTTTTTGCTTAGAGCTGCTGCTTCATAGGAAGCGGCTCTAGGTTGGTCTTTGTCCCGTGCAATCCTATCAAGAGCTGCTTGAATTTCTTTGTACCCATGACACAGAGCCTTCACAGCATCAGCATGAGCGGACCATCGCGTATCTGATAAGCATTTCACTACTTTGTGTTCATGTCCTAAAGATGTCTCCAGGACATGCCAACGATGCGTTGATGCCACGAAAAAGGCATATAGTTTTTGAAGAAAGTCGAAGTAGGCTATGACTTGCGTGCAACATTCAACAGCCTTCACGCCAACTAAATTCAGGGAATGGCCCGCACACGGAACGTATACAGCTAATTCGTTTATTCCTTTTATTCTAGCTTGCACGCCTGAGTATTGACCGGATATGTTAGAGGCATTATCATAGGACTATCCACGGCAATCTGCTATGCTGATGTTGTTTTCATCCAAAAAGTTCACGATGGTGTTCGCAAGATACTCTGCTCCATGACCGCGGATACATACAAATCCTAAGAACCGTTGTACTGATGATAAATCTTTCACATATCTCACGGTCAATGTCAATTGATCGGTGTGACTCACATCCGGTGTGGAGTCCACACTAAGAGAGAAATATTTTGCTTGTCTTAGTTCTGAAAGGATTGAGCAGACAACTTTGGTGCCCATCAATGCGATAAACTCTTCGCATATAGTTGCCGATAGATAGGAGGGGTTACCTTTTCCAGCATTGCCGTATCTCTTCAAATGTTCACTGAGAAATGGATCGAATTTGCTAATTAATTCCAAGCTTCCCAAATAATTTCCATTGTGCTGTGAACCTAGAATCTGATTGTCACCTCTAAAAGACAAGCCCCTGGATGCCAAAAACTTCACTACAGCCACAACCCGCTGCAGAACATTGCGCCAATATTGCTGTTCCACTTTTAATTGCTTCATTAATTGTGTATCAATGTGACCAGCTTCTCTAACACGCTCAGTGTAAATAAGCATGCACTTTCGATGACCCTCGCCATTTTCATGTTCGCTGAGACGTGTCATTGCATTCTTCCAATCGTTAAAGCCAGTTGTGCATAGAGCAGATTGATGACCCATCGTAGTTGTTGAAAATAAGCGACACACAAAGCAATACACGGACTTCTGTGATGGAGAATAGAGTAGCCACTCGCGACAAACTGATTCACCATTTCGCAGTTCACGGCGGAAACAGAAATCAGTTAAGCAACGTCTCTGCAACTTATCTCCAGTTCCATACACGCGTTGAGTCGTACTAAAATCAGACTCTTTATGCTGGCAACTAGCAGGACCTCTACGAATCCAATAAGATCGTAATTCCTCAGTGATTGGACTCCATAAGGCTGCATTTGTTGGATAGCCCGCCGAGCTGACACCTTGTGGAATTTTTTCGACTGTTGGTGATATGACAATATCTGAACTTTCAACGGGTAGACTATCAACTTGCAGCGACACTAGCTGTTCATCTTTATCACAGACAATGGCATCAGTAGACGAGCAAGACGACTTAAGAGTATCTTGCGTCTCAACAATGTCGGACTGCAATGATGATTGTGCTTTCTGACTTTGAAAAAAAGACGATAATTTTGGATGTTTGGCGAACCTTTCCAATTCTGTTGCTTCTTTCTTTCTCTTCGCAGCACCACTCATATAATTTCTACTCATTCTTGGTGGGTTGTTGTTATGTATGATGTTTATATAATATTATAAATATTTTAGGAAATTATAAATGTTTCTTCACTTTAATATTTGCTTAAATCTTTATGTTTATCAGGAAAAACATGTTTAACTAGTGTCCTTGAATTAGGTTGTTTTGATCAATATGTTTTCTCAATTTGAAGGTCAAGGTTGAATTTTGTTTACAAGTAAAATTCCATTAAGATGACACATGTTCTAGAACATTCTGTCATGTGACCAATCTTTATATATGCCATGTTTGGTGGACATTTATTCAGTTTTGACATTACCATCAGTCTTGTAAAGAGCTATTACAGTTGTGAAAATTCATTCCAAATTCTAAGAGAGGAATTATTTTAAATATTCATTGGATTATAACAGTGCTCACAAACTTTTGGATTTTGGATTTTTAATTGATGATTTTGGAATTTAAGTGAACTTATTCAGAGATTTTGGAATACTTCATTTTGACATCAGCACATCAAGATTACTAGTACATCAGGACTTTGGAGACCATTAACACATCATAACATTCAAGGACACAGCCGTGAATTCGGAACATTCTATATTTAGGACTTGTGATTAGAACAATCATTCTTATTGGATTATTAGGATTTCAAAACACATTACTGTAAGTGACTTTTTGATTTTTCATTTTAATTATCTAGTAATAAATTGCTTGTTGATTTTTACTTGATTTGTTGGTTTCACTTTCTTTCTGTTACATTTTTCTTAGACCATAGAGTCGTAACAGTTGTCTAATGGTTCGTTTAATAGATCGTAGCTAGTGAAAATTGACAAAATGGCAAATCGGTGATAACTGACAATTACAATCTGAATCTGCGTAAAAGTCTTGTGTCTACAGGTTATTGTCAGTCATTATATCCAGACATACATAGGAGTCTGCCGAAAGATGCAATTTAAATTTCGGCCGAAACCGAGACTACACCGAAAGCAACAGTTTGGTCACTTTCTGCACCGATACCGAAACCGACACCGAAATTTTGTTTTTGGGCCGCCGCGGGGCCCTAGGCACGTGCCTCGCGTGCCTATGCCTTAAAACGGCTCTGGTTAAAATGGTGTGATCTTTTCATGATGATTGTTAATTTAAATATGATTTAACTTTATTAATTCTCTCTCTTTATATAGAGCTATATTTGTGATAATGACTTAGTATAATTACAATTGGCCGAGTCAGAACTGTCTGCGTGAAATAGAAATGTATGTGACTTTAGTTTTTGAAACTTGCACAAACTCACAAGTTTACGAGAAGAATTTATATCCTATGTTTACTGTTTGTAAAAATATCGAATCGATAAATGTTACAATCTTTAGCGTGGCGAGAAATATTTTTTACAGTACTTGACATCTTTAGCGTGATTCCAAAATTCGTTAGTTTGTATGCACTGGAAAAAAAAGCCAGTTCATGTGTCCTGAATTGCACGTCGTCTCGAATCTGGAACAAAACACGTCGTTAGAATAAAGCGATCCTATTGGCCAGAACAGTCTTTAATACCATCACACCCGAATCTGGCTCAGAGTAATTTGGAAAGTCCCTCGATACAGGAGTGATTTCACACTGCATCTAAAGTCATCCCATTTATGAAGCACTGACAGGATTGGATTTGTGATCAATGACAATTATGCTACCTTTATGTGAAAAAAGAGAGTTTGGATGTAATTTTTTTTTGGAGAACCTTAGATGTATGCTTTGGAAAAAAAAATATATATTATAATTTGTGGTTGCGATTCAATCTTGTGAGATGTTACCAAAAAAGGGGCATTTTTTCTATGGATGTGAATTTTTTGGGATGTGTGTTCTTGAAATTTCATAGGAAAGTACACCAAAAATGTAAGTCTTTGTATGCATTAATTTCTTGTTTAAAGTAGGAATAAAATATTGATATCTCTCCCTCTGGTGTAATGTTAATTCCCTCTATGTCTCTCAGACACACATCCATGTTAGGCCGCATCACTTGGATGTACCTTTGGTTTAGCCTTTTTTCAAACTTGCATTTGTAAATTTCCGGCCTGAAAAAAACTCATAAAGTACATTCCTTGACTGGCTATATAAAATGTGGCCACGTAACCGAAATTCTGAAACGCGTCGCTCTGAAAATCTTACATTTCTGTTATTTCCCGCCTACACTGTTACATTTTCAGACAGACTCATCCTGTGAAAACTTATGAGCCAATTTTTAGACATTACATCTTGAAGTTATAAATCCAAAAATCTCTCCTATTTGATGCATGACTTATCTATCTATTGATATACCTCTCTCCATCCTTGTCCTATAATACAGCAAAAATTATATCCTTCTTTATTTCTTCTTACACTCAATAATAATAATAATAATAATAATAATAATAATAATAAGAGGACGACGAAGAAGAAATAATAATAATCATAATTATATATTTAATAATAATAATAATAATAATAATAATAATAATAATAATAATAATAAGATGATGAAGAAGAAATAATAATAATAATAATAATAATAATAATAATAATATATTTAATTTTTATGGCCTGTTGAGTAAGACCCTTGATAAGACTGGATATTAAATAAACTGAGTACTGGATAGTAGATAACTGGGTTTTAAATGTCTCTCTCCCTCTCTGTGTTTCACACACACACACACACACACACACACACACACACACACACACACACACACACACACACACACACACACGTTTTAGTTTGGTGGGTTTCAACAACGGGTAACCAAAATTAACTTCAGCACATTACATTTTGCCAAAACACTTTGTGCCTAGAGTTAAGTATATTGATCTTAGGGATAAAATAAGGCGGTCAGTGTATTTATCAATCTACCATAGTTAGTGAAGACGTCTGATTGTAACTTTGTATCAAATTTGATGAATGAAACTTTGGCCTAACAGTATGTTAGCAGAATTGTAACATAATTTAGAGTACAGACAAACTCTCATTTTCTGACCTAAATAAAAAAATAAAAAAATAGACAGACGCGAATGGGATTGTAGTTTTGTTTAAAACAAAAGAGTAGGGACATGATATATGGAAACAGATATTTTTACTTTATTTATAAGAGGGCTTATAAGGGTTAGGGTTAGGGTTGTTAGTTTCATTTAGAAGGGATTTAAGTTCTATTTTATACCCCTTCTTTTACATCCTACCCTGGGTGGTCAGTACATAACTGAATGTTAATGATTACAAGAGGTGCGTCTATGGATATTTTTAAGATTACATTTCTTGTTATAGGCATAAAAAGAACCCTACACATGATAAACCCGAAGACGTTAGAGCTTATGTCATCAATACAGACGACCGTCATCGTTCAGGAACCCTTTGGATAGCAATTTACTTTCCCAAGGACTACAACGTGAACTATTTGGATTCTTATGGATTATCTCCTCTGGCAGACGACATCATTGACCTTATGAGAAGAAATGCAGCTTCTACTCTATTCAATAATGTGCGATTACAATTATCTGATTCTGTTGTGTGTGGTCAATATTATGTCTATTTTCTTCATAAACGTAGTCTTGGATTCTCTTTAGAATATATATTGACATGTTTTGAACGTGATTTCTCTAGAAACCACACTAAAATAGAAAAGTGGTTTTGCGTGAACATTATGGTGTTCCATTTAAAAAAAAAAAAAACATTTTGCCCAGAAACGTAGTGTACATCCATGGCAAAATGATACTATCCTAAATAATCATTGGAAATCTAGTCTTACTTTACAATGTTATCAACCTTGTAAATATGTTTATGTTTAATCTTTTGAAAATGAAAAGGAAGGGACCATTTTAAGTGAGTGTGGCTTATTAAAAAATATTGCTTTTGAGGACAATGGTGTTCCTTATTTATTTGCATTTGTAACTCTCTTTCTCTCTCTCTCTCTCTCTCTCTCTCTCTCTCTCTCTCTCTCTCTCTCTCTCTCTCTCAGACCCCCCCCCACCCCGTTAAGATACACAACTTCAGTGCACTTTTATATCTTATATCCCTATATTTATCAAGCAAAACAAACTACGGCATTTCATTTCGAGGGTAAACCAAACTCACATTTTCCTTCATATACATCTAACATGCTACACTGTTACAAACAGACTCACCAGACATGATAAACTTGTGGCGTAATATGGTATTTCCGTTCGAGTGCAGACCTTCGTCTCATGCTACACTGTTACAAAACATACCTTTCAAAAAGGCGGCATCATGTTAATTGTCACGGAATTGTGTGTAGTAAAATGTATATGCATTATATACAAACGAAAATGGTGACGACTTTCGTTGCCGCGTACAGAGTTACCCGATGGTGGTTTATTTTTCGGCTTTAGCTATTTCAAAATACTGATTTCGGTTCATCCACTGCTGCACGAGCAAAGTGCATGCCGCAGCAAACCCGATTACATAAGTTGTCTGGCCGTGGATTTCATCATAACCAAGGTACTTATAGAGTAAAGACTCGTTGTATTATCATAACACAGAGGAGTTTTGTCAGGAAACTCCACTTTGTGGAAGGAATCTTCAGCTGTAGAGGTATGTGAAATATAAATTGTATTCTTTCTTGATATCCGTTTTATGTGATAGAACTGTTTCATATATTTTAATGATTGAGAATGTATTCTAAATTTTACAGAGACTCAGATCTATGTCACATAAGGCCATGCTATCAGAGAAACTATAGTCTGTTTCAAGTTAGTCATTTTTATAACTGGACAGACAAGTTGAATTCAATTATACGTTTCATGCATTCGACGATGAGTAATGTTCGAGTTTATATAATCCAGTGAGCGAATTCTTGTCGGACACAGATTCATGTACGAATGTGGTTATTATGATAATCATCTCGCACAGTAGTTCTGATGACATAATTTCAAGTGTAACGAAGCCAATTCATGTGAGCGCACGCCTAACGTATATTATTGTGTACGTACTTAACCGTGTATCATGTACTACACGGCTCAGTTATTGTATTTTTTAGCTGTTTTCACGGGGATTTGTAGAACTCGGTGGGGTTTCGTGTAACCCGGATGCTGCAATCGATGGTGACGTTGGCTATGAAGGACGGTATTGGTTTACCCGCAGTGAAGGACCAAAGCTTCGGGACCAACGGGACAACAGGGCACAAGGAGGCTCTCGAGTGATCATTCGGCAGAGCTGGCGGAGCGGGCCATTCGTGGCTGCTCCTTGACCGTTCGACGAGAGATGTGGAACCGGAAATACATCGTGATCGTCGACCATACGCCATGAGATAATATATGTTTCATTTTTTATTCAATATTATTCATTATCACTATGTGGGTGAAAATACAATTTAATATCACTATATGAGTGAAAATCAATTAAACATATATCTTACTTGTTGATGAACCATACATTGTTAATTTTTGTGTATAAATTCTATCTATACATTGATCATCCATAGTGGTAGATCCATATATCAATCATATTTGTTTATAAATTCTATACAATGATGAACTCTGTGCGCATCATTCTGTTAAATCCATTGTTAGACTTTATGCGCACGAGTATGGTGTCAGATTCATTCATCGTTCAGTTACATTATAAATAAACATCTCATTCACGAAACTGTTCAGTGTCTTCGCTAAATCCAATCCCAACTTGGCTTCATCTTGTTACATTAATTTCCCCTTATGCCCCGTAAAATTTGTGACCCTTTTTAAAATGGGGTCCCCCTTATGCCCCTTTTCGCCACGCTCAACTAGTACTAAAAGAGAAATAAATCAATATTTAAAAAAAAAATAAAATAAAACGAAAAGCTGGCGCATTTGCGGAGAGGGCTAACATATGTTAACTTATTAATATTTTAAATTATGATTTATTGATTACCTTCATTACACGTATGCGTGCGTGTGTAATGTTGCACAAGTCTTCCTGCATTGAGAGAGAGAGAGAGAGAGAGAGAGAGAGAGAGAGAGAGAGAGAGAGAGAGAGAGAGAGAGAGAGAGAGAGAGAGAGAGAGAGAACTTCATACCAAATGTAAAGTGAAAAGACTGACACTGAACTATCGTTCCGGTCAAGTGGTCAACTTTGACGTCTTAAAAGAAGCCTTAGACGCAGGACAAGATCAAAACTTTCGCGTGAAAACGTTGTATCCTCACAAAATTGTACCTATGCAAGATCACAAATCGTCAGTCGACCCTTGGAAAAAGTATATCAGATCGTCTACCAGAAACGAGTGCGACTTCCCGATCAAAAAACGTTACCGTACGGGTACCGAGCTCTAGTGGAAAAAAGTTCCAAGACAGACAGATCATTTTAAGTACAGACGCTGACCGAGAATGATGAATTCGACACAGCAACAGTTTGATGGACCCGCTGCAGATTCAAAGTTCAAAGAATACAAATTTCCTGCGGTCTCGCCTGATTATTGTGCCTTTGAAAGTCGATTTCAGACGTTCAAATAAAGCAAGTGGCCTAAACATATGGATGGATTCCCCTCTCCCAACTCTTTAGCCAGAGCAGGATTTGTCTACTTGGGACGAAAAAGCCAAGTACAATGTTTCAGTTGTGGTGTGATGATCCGTATGAACTATAATGATTCAACTTTCCTGGAACATGCTAGATGATCTCCGCGCTGTCACTACCTTTCTGTGGTTGGTCCACCGATCACAACAAGTTACCGTACGGACACGATGAACTCCAGTATAAGAAAGGAGAGAGTTTCAAGACAGAAATATCACTGTGACAAGAGAAGCAGACCGAGAATGATGTATTCAACACAGGGACCTTGCGACCAGAGTGATGTAATACCCTATGCCGCAAGCGATGCATCACGACCTTGCCACTCGACTATCGAAAGCAATGCCGTTCGTATGCCTACCTATGGATGTCATCCACACAACCGCTTTGGATACCACCAGTTCATCAAGAACCACGAATCAAAGAAAGAAGACTACACGTTTCCCTCAGCTTTGCCTTGATATTGAAATTTTGCTACTCGATTCCAGACGTTCAAAGGGAAATGGTCAAATATATCTGGAATGACCCAGTCCCAAATCTTTAACCACAGCAGGATTTATCTACTTTGAAGGAGATAAAGAACGGTGTTGTGGTGTGAAACTTCACGAATGAGTTCGTCAAGATGGTCGCTTAACAGGCTTGAGGCAGCTGCTCCGGATTTTTGTGCCGTTTTTGATGATTTATGTGCTTGTTGTCTGTCTTCGTCTACGTTATTATGTTCATCATGCATTGGCTGTTCTGTTGGAATGTGTTTCATCATCTTCTTGTTGGAAACGAGAACTATTAGACTTTTTCTCAGCCGTCTTGCTCCACCGCTACAACTACCTTTGTTGTTGGACATACCGCCATCACGTGATACTCGCCAGTCCGCCCGTTTATACTATGATGGACCCTCATTAATTGCTTTAAATGACTACTCCTTGGCTCTCCACACAACATTGTGCACCAGACTAAACGACCTGGGACTACATTCATCATTACTTAAATGTAAACGGAAGCGAATAAAGAAACGTTGTTTCAAAGCTGGCCGGCGTAGAACAGGAAGAAGAATTCCAGTTATCTCCCTTTCGCCATTTCCGGCACGACAATTTGAAAACTCGGCCGTTAATTTCAATAACTTAATTCAAATTCCTCTGAAATCGTCAACCTTTGTGTCAACTATCCAAGAGATACCACTGCGCATCGCATTATTCAATGCCCAATCAGTAGGACCACTGGACAAGCGCACAGAAATAGTTAATTTATTAACGATCAGAATATCGACATCTTTTTCCTGACAGAGACATGGCTAAAAACATCAGGCGATGAGCCCAAGTGCGCGGATCTAACACCCCCCGGTTACTCCATCAAGTCGTTCCCCCGCCACTCCCGCGGAGGTGGAATTGCTGTCATAGCAAAGAACTCCATGATCAACCGTCTTAATCACACTACAACCTTCAATTTCTACCACACATCGTTTGAACTAGTGCAAACCACACTCACACTGGAACAAAGGTCAGTCCATTTTTTCTGCCTCTACCGCCCTCCTCCTAGTAGAAAATACAAGCTGACTGAATATCTCTTTTTGGAGCAGTTTCCGAATCTCTTGGAGTATGGAAATTCGATAGGTGGCAACCTGATTATTCTTGGAGATTTCAGCTATCACTTTGACTGTCCTGGGAACCCATTCACATCAAAACTCCTAGATTCCATTCACGTTTTCAACCTCAAACAGTCAGTTAGCCAACCCACCCATAAACATGGTCACATTTTAGACTGGATTCTTCATAGACCTGATGATAATATTCTACAGTCTTCATTGGTATCCCACGAACTTGCATCAGATCATTTCTGCATTATATGCCATCTTGACGTATTAGTCCCAAACCCTCCACCTTTATTTGCTACTAAGAGAAACCTCCGTATGATAAATAGAACCCAACTAATGCATGCCATCCAAGCAATCCTAACAACTTTGTTACCTCCTACAGCAAAACAACTTGATAACTGCCTGCGTTCATTGCTTGACAAACATGCCCCAGCAACCAAGTGCAGAGTATCAATTCAAAAGTGTTCTCCGTGGTATAGCAGTGTTAGGGACCAGCTTCGCACTGTTAAAAGAGACCGCCGTAAGGCTGAAAGGCTTTGGCTTTCTACCAGACTCACTATTCATAAACAAATCTATGAAGCCGCTAAGAAGAATGTTACAAACATAGTCCATGCAGCGAAATCAGACCACTACAGTACTAAGATCACTGAAAGTTCCAGCTGCAAAGAGCTCTTCGAGATCACAAACAAGCTAATGTCAAGGAACAAATGTACACCACTTCCAACTACCTTCTCTCCAGTCGACCTTCCGGACCAGTTTGCAAATTTCGTCCGTGACAAAGTACAAACCATTAGAGATAAACTTGACATCACAATTTCAACTGACTCGTCGTCGCCATACAGTTGCGATACAGAATTTCAGCGGCAACCTTTAGCAGCATTTGAACCGGTCTCTATGGATTTAGTGCGTACAATCATGATGAAGAGTGCCCCAAAGTCATGTGAACTTGATCCGATTCCGACATCACTGCTGCTTGAGTGCTTAGATCCAATATTGCCTTCACTAACTGATGTTATTAATACTTCTCTCATCCGGGGAATTCCTATCATTTTTCAAAACTGCCATTGTAAAGCCTCTGCTGAAGAAACCAACACTTGACCATAACGATTTAAAGAACTACCGCCCAGTTTCTAACCTCCCATTCATGTCAAAAATCTTAGAAAAAGTTGTTCTATCCCAACTTGTATCTCATCTGAATTCAAACAGTCTTTTTAGCAATGTACAGTCTGCATATCGCCCTCGCCACAGTACCGAAACTACCCTTCTGAAAGTAGTTAATACCTTCTCTCTGCTTTGGATAGTGGAAAGATTACAGTCCTCACCCTCCTTGACTTGTCTGCAGCATTTGACACAATAGACCATGATATATTACTTCACCGTCTCCATCATGTATTTGGCATTCACGATACAGCCTTACTATGGTTCAAGTCCTACCTGGTCAACAGGACACAAATTGTGTCCACAAATGGAAAACACTCCAGCCCAGTTGATCTATGTTTTTGTGTTCCACAAGGTTCTATTCTTGGACCTGTTCTCTTTATTCTATACACTCAGCCGCTCTCATGTGTCATAGATAGTCATCCAGTGTCTCACCAATTGTACGCTGATGACGCCCAAATATACAAATCGAGCCACCCAACTGAAGTTGATGCTACCATCCAAGGTGTAGAGAGGTGCATTTCCGATGTGAAATCATTGATGACATGTAACAAGTTGCAGATGAATGATGATAAAACTGAAGCCATTCTGATTACAACACAAAGACTTTCTCATTCACATCCTTTACCTCAAACAATAAATATCAGCAACAACAACATTAAATTCACACAGCCAGTACGAAACCTAGGTGTTACTCTAAACAGTACTCTTTCATTGCACCAACATGTCAGGAACATATGCAAGGCTGCATATCTTGAGCTGAGACGCATCAGCTCCATTCGCAATTATCTTTCAGTTGATGCGACTAAAACACTTGTGTGTTCCTTAGTACTTTCAAGACTGGACTATTGTAACTCAATTCTATCTGGTTCGTCTCAGTATCTACTCCAGAAACTTCAAAAAGTTCAAAACACAGCTGCTCGGATCATTCTTAGAGTACCACGAACCCCTGCTCTGTACCCTACACTGGCTACCCATTCGATCCAGAATCAAACACAAAATTTGTTCTCTGTGCTACGTTTCATTGACTGACTCCAGTCCAACATACTTATCTCACCTCACCCATGTGTACACACCAACAAGATACTTACGCTCCTCTTCCGATACTCGTATTCTCATTATTCCCACTATCAAAATGAAGTCATACGGACAACGTTCTTTTGCATACCAGGGCTCAGCAACGTGGAACGAATTGCCCACTGAACTTAGACACAAAGACACAGTGATCACATTCAAGAGTGCTCTTAAAACTCACCTATTTCGACTGCGAGAATAGACCTAAAGACTTGATAATGTTTCCTTACCTTAACCATTTTCAGCATGTTTTTGTTTTCTAATTTCATGGTGTTTGTTTTTCGTAATCATTATATATGTTTTTAGGTGTTATCTAATGTTGTAAAGCGCTTAGAGCTTCTAAAGATTAGGCGCTATACAAAGTCCTCATTATTATTATTATTATAAAGATACAGCATACCTTGAACATTCCAAATGGTCTATGAGCTGTCACTACCTTCCTTTGGTCCGTCCAAAATATGATCTTCATGTGGGATACTTTACAAGTGTAGATTATTCGTAGTTTACCTTTGGAGCTGCGAGAAAGCATTTACAGAGACTTTGTCAAGATTTAAGTGAAACTTGTAAACGGAATACAAATATGGATTGGTGGAAATGTATCGTTGATTGTAATTTATAGTGTTCGGATTATTATTGATGATTTCTATGATTAGGACTTTGGTGTTATTAATTTATTGATAATGGATATAGAACCTCAGAAGTAGGACGTGATGAAGTGGATGTTAATGAGTGTGATTCTCTACTGGATAATTTTGATTCTGATGTATTTATAGAAATTTACTATTTAAGAAAAAGATAAAGAATGTGTAAAAGTATAAGAGGATTTAGAAGAAGAAGAAGATAAGACATTGTCCATGGCCAGTTTAGAAGAGCACATTCAGAATCTACTTCCTGAGCTGCGAGAACGCATTTACAGAGAGTTTGTCAAGATTAAAGTGAAACGCAAAGAACAATTTGCTTCCGAAATGTCATAAACTTTTCAACCATTGGTATCTGAATGCTATAAGAGGGTTGATTACTTTGGAAGTGTTCAAATGGTCAGATATTGACCAACTACCCATAACTAAGAAGAATTTCGATGCCACGACCTCTACTTACAAGGTTGGAATATTGCACAAAATTCACAGGACATAGACTTAAAGGATTACAAAAAACTTTGAAAAGAAGTATCACCTCAAGAAGAGACTTGTTTCATGACGTGAGGTGTGTGAGTTTGTGACAGCATTTCTTCGATATGATTTACCAGCAGATTCCCTTTGGCAAAAGTACAATTATTCTCTCAAAAAAGACATTCCTGTGAATGGCTAGTATAGAAGAGCACGTTCAGAATCTACCACTGGAACTGCGAGAACGCATTTACAGAGACTTTGTACAGATTCAAGTGAAACGCAAATAACAATTGCATCCGAATGCCATACAAAGACTGACTAGGTTGTTCAAATAATCAGACGTTGATAAACTGCGAAGACAGTATAAAGGTTACCATGCCACGACTTCTGTCATCAGTGTTACACCAAATTCCATGGAAGGAAGTCAGTGACAGTGTTCAAGACTTAGTGGATTACCAAGAACTTTTAAAAGAACCGATTCCATAAGACGAGACAATTCCATTGAATTTTGGACGACGTGTGGCGTATGTGTTAGTGACTACCTTTCTTGGATTTCGTTTACCAGCAAATTCTTTGTGACAAATTTATGAACAGTACATGCAAAGATATGACTACCAAAACTTATCTGTGCACGAGAAACCTATTGTGTTAAAAGTATTGTGAATAGTGATGAATACGAGTTGTGTTCCTTGGTGTGAAGAAGACATTCATCATACTTTATCAACTCTTTATACTTACAATGAAGTGTGTATGACCAGTTGGTTGCACCAACAGATTTACGACTGGAAGGATGTAGGTGACTGGAAAAGTTTTGGATTCAACACTTGGACACAAGAAGTAGCTGATTATGCCAAAAACCATTGTGTGTGACTCATGAAAGAAAAGAAAAACATGACCTTTGTTTGGCATGTGAAATATTTTTGTTGATGCTGTTATACCATAAAAAAAAAATTAAACGTGTATAAAATGTCTTGTGTCATTCATGGAATCTCAGAATTCTAAACACAAGTGTTATGGCTGCATCTTCCGTTCTCAAAGTGATTGACGGAGGCACTGTATCTTTGCCATCCCTTTAACATGTTGATTGCTGGACCTAGTGGTTCAGGCAAAACCGAATTTGTCAAACGTGTGATCAAAATGGTTTGATTGTGTTCTACACCGTATCGTGTGGTGTTACAAAGAGTGGCAAACGGCTTACACGTTATTGAAAGAAAGTCAAGGAGAATCCATTTCATGTGCAAAAGGAATTCTTCGCGAAGGTGATGGAATCGTGTCTGACTTTAGTCAAACACATCTTGTCATCTTCGATGACATATTAATAGAAAACGAAGAAGAAATTAAACTTTGGTTTACACGAAAAGGACATCATCGTAATGCTAGTATTATTTACATTACTCAATTTATTTGAACAAAGTAAAGCGCATCATACCACCAGTCCCAATACACATTATGTCGTGTTGTTTAAAATTCCAAGAGATAAATCTCAAGTGCAAGTGTTGGCCAAACAGTTAGGAACACATTGACTAATTTATGCTTATGACGATGCCACTCAATCGCCAGATGCGTATTTACTCATCTATTTAAAATCTACCATTCCTCATTATTTGAGATTTCGCACGGATTTGTTTCAGGATTGGTGTCAAGAAAGAGGTCCAGTCATAAACATGTCACCTTCCTCATTTTCGTCTGTCTAAAACACTATAAAAACAGAAGAAGAAGAAGAAATCCCCAAAGAAGAAAACATTTCCTGCAAGAAAGAGAGGCACTGCTGCTAGAAAGCGCACGTATTCAAGAAAACGTCGCTCAGTGACCGTCTCTACTGCCACTTCTTCTTTTCCTCCGTTGATGATGATGGCTGCCAAACCTGATTTAAGACCGGTGTTTCCTAATTTGATGGAAATATGGAAACCCATTTCTAAAGAAACTTCGCCGTCTTTTTCTATTGCTCTGGCTGCTGCTGCTGCAGCCAAAAAAGTGGCCTCTCATAAGACAAAAGTACAAGACATAACAGGCATGTTACAAACTTTACTGGATTTGTCCAAATAAGAACTAGCTAGAGTTAGTCCGTTGAGAACACCAGTAGTACTTAAAGTCAAGTTGATACGACATCCCGACAATCGGTGGAGACGAGTTCCATTATGAAAAAGAAGAAGTGTTGGATAAGATTCACTTCAGTAATTTTGTTCTCCTGAAACAAAGATGTCACGATGTTCACACCCTCGTCCCAAGAAACCTTCTTCCATAAAAGGAAAAAAGGAACACCCTCCTCATTTAGCTAAACATTGGAATGTCTTGTTAGTACTGACCAAATCCAATTTCCCGATGCAAAAACAAACCATTCAAAAAACTCCTAAAGAAATCATCGATACCGTGTGTGAATGTTGTTTGAACGTTTTAAAAGGAACGGTGCCTTTAACTACGACATAGAAACAGCGATTAGGACGACATTGCCACGTTTTCCGCCAAATGGTGAGAAAGAAAATGCCAATCAGTCAAAAGAAAAAATGCTCGTTCAACGAGGAGGATTTCTATCCATGCCTGTAGGACCGTTGTGGCTGCTCCGTTGCTAGGTTCGATTACTTGACCTCTTTTAGGAGGAGTGATGAGATGATGATGATGAAGAAGAAGAAGAAGATAAACGGGACACACTTTTCTGGAAAGACATCACACTTGTACCCTTGGATCTTATGGAAGGACGAAAATTAACTTTTGTTTCTTACAAACGATAGATGGAACTCCATCGTTGGTACGAACAACGGACACCAAATTTACTCCTAATCATAAACTCATTGAGATGTAACACTTTTAGCAAGAATTACAATCATCGATGGATCGAACAGATTCGACAGAATCGGGAAAATCGCAAGGGTATGGACAATTATTGTAACGTCTTCAACTGTTTCATCAGAAAGCTTTAGAAGAACCGATCACTCTTGTTCAGACATCATCCTTTATACCGTACTATCGAAGTTTCAAATATTTGCTTTGTGTCATTGGCTTGTTTTCAAAATCAGCTTGGGTAGTTCATTTGATTTCTAAAATAAGTTCAGAGTTAGTGCGAGCTTTAAAACTTGTCTTGAAACAAATTGGACGACACCTTCTACGATACGAAAAAGACAATGGCACCGAATTTCTGCACCAAGCTTTTCAAAAAGAATTGAAATAACAACACATTCATTTTTTCACTACTATAATCCTGAAACGAAAGCTATCGTCATGAAACGTTTTTAAAGAACTTTGAAAGAACGTATGTGGAAATATTTTACGCATCAACACAATCTCAAATACATCGACGTGTTACCACGTCTAGTCAAAGCTTACAATCCATCGTACCATAGTAACATCGAATGTGCTCTAGAAGAAGTGACACCTCAAAACGAAATGATGGCGTTTGATCGATTGTTTAGTACCTCACAGACCAGAAAAAAGAAAGATGTGTTATACACCGGAGATTGGGTTCGCATTGGAAAAACAAGACGCATTTTTTTACAAGGTTATTTACCCAACTGGACGACATAATTGTTTCGTGGTCCTTCTGTCTATAAATTGGAAGATATGAACAAATAAGTGTTAAAAGGAATTTTTTACTTGCCTGAGTTACAACGAGTGACCAAGAAAGAAGACGACGTGTATGATATCCAAAGCATTTTCGATCGAAGAACACGTAAAGTGGGAAAACATCGACTTCAACCCAGTTTTGATTCTTGGATTGCTGCTTCACAAGTCATCGACTATAAAAAGAAGTAAAAGTTACGACCATACCGTTAAGCACAGCTGTATCTCCTCTCAGAGTTCATATCTCAAAAAACTACAAAAACAACCCCTGTTGGTGTAGAGTGGAGAACGTGTTCCTAAAAATCAAATCGTCTTTTTCTGCCAAATGTTTGTGGTGTATTGTGTCTTCGGAGCAGCTATTGGAAATTTGACTTTGCAAGAAGGCGATAAACAATTCAGGACTATTAGCAGTTGTAACAACAAGGGTAGCCTTGCAGCCAACGCCAGTCACCACTCCTCTTTCAATTACAGCAGCAACCCTCTTCTGGGACTCTCTGTGGAAAATCATCACTTGAGAACGAGTGACTCCTCGGAAAACGAGAACCATCGAACTTTGAATAATCAATTATATTTAACATTACCATGTGACAGTTTTATGGATGTGTTTCCTAACAGCACATAATGCCGTTTCACGGTCAAATTACCTCAGTCCATACAATTAGATCAGTAAGCTCACTGGGTAGTAGCTTTGGTAGAAATCATTCATCCTACTCAAGTCTTCAATATCAACGATGGTCAAAACACTTTCAGCGTTAATATCTTCAAGGAACAAGTCCAAGAACACTTGGACAAATATGATCCTCTCTTTTACGAATCCCAAAAAAAGTATCACCAGCCAATCCTCAATTGAACATCTATACAATGAGAATTCCAACAGGATATTATTTTGATGCTCAACATCTCGTCGATACGATTTCAGTTATTTTCAAGGATCAGTTTGGCAAAACACTGGATAAGTGTACAGATCGAATACCTTGCCATTTCTCGTCGTTTCTCTCTGTCCGTCGATCTTTGAAAAAGAGGGATGTTTTCTTTCACGTGCGCGTACCGAATCTGAGGTATGTTTTCCTTAATGTCCGCGTCTTTAGCATATAAAACGGTGCGTTCGCCAGTATTGCCATCCATCGTTGGCTTATCAACACGTCTAAGACTGCTAAATTAACCGAAGCTATGGTGCACATGAACAGGGTAAGGCACCACATGATTGAGAGGAAAATGGAGAAGAATATCACCATTTTCCTCAAAATTGCCCAAAAATTTGTTGAACAAGTCCTGTGAGAGGAGATGAAAAAAGAAGAGAACAAATAGGAAAAGAAACAGCAGCAGAAGAGAGAAGAGCTGGAATAATGGAAGATGGAGACAGATGAGGTCACTGTCACCTGCAGAAAGAGAAGACCCAGCGCTGTAGTCAAGCCCATGGTGAGACCTAGTCGTCCTGGATATAGTTGTTAATATCTCAACGGTCCAGGACAAAAACCCAACGGCCCTTTTCAGGGCCATCCACATCTCTAAGAAAAAAGATACTATTCAATTATTGCCAATTTTTGTTTACAATTCTCAAGCGTTTGCACCTTTCTTTGGGTTAACCAGAACTTTTTACTAACCAAAACATTCATCTATTCTTTTTCAAGGAATATATTTCTAAAATTCCAACATTCTGAATATCTTGTAAGAGAACTTCGTTCCAAATAAGTATTTACCCAACTTTATTTCAACCTTAATTTTCCCACATCATGGAGGAATTTCACCGTAGGCTGTAACCATTTTCAAATTTACAGGTTTTGTGTCTGCTGCAAAGATATTTGTCCATGTTTCTATCAAACTATGTTTTTTTCTAGAATGGTCACATTTACACCAATGCCAATCAACAATACAACTTTTATACTGTTAACTTTACATGAAATAAAAATAACCTTCTGTCCTCGACGGGTTTCCCTCTTTGCTTATCAGCGATTCTGTGCTTTTCTAAGCGTATTGTTATTTTCTCTGCCTCTGTAATATTCTTAGGTCCAACCTCTCTCAATATCAGTCTTTTATTATATACCTATAAATTTGTACTCATGAAAGAGTCAGAATTTTACCGTCATTTCCTAGTAGTAGAACAACGATACTGACGTTTTCTGATTCCGTATCATGAAACTCTCAACCGAGGCTGGAACTACTTTTTCCTCGAGGTTTTCTGGTTACAATAGCAGCGCCCCTAAAATGTGTAAAGCATGAAGAACTATGCCGTAGTCTCCATTGACATGCATTTAGAAATGAGATCTGTAGCATCAAGTTCCAACAATGTGTCGAATTCCGCCGTAAATAACTGTCAAAATAATTATGTCATTCCGATGCCAAGTCCCCATCGGAGCCTCTCACAATGTGATGCCAGAAACAGTTCAACCACTATCAGCATGGCCGCTGAAAGAACTCCACGAGTCATTCAGCTGGTGAAATCTTCCGTAATGCAAAATTTGACAACTGCACAATAATTGTGAATCGCATATATGGATCTGCTGCCCCTATGCATCGATGAATTCGGGTTATTGACAATCAGTGAAAATGAATGACAGTTGTTTCACGCGCTTCATTCACGCATGAACTGATATTTATGCGGATATCAGCAGATCAAAATGTAATTCGCTTTATGATTTAAGATGCAGTTTGTATTAAAAAGGTTGAAACTTTAAGAGATTTCATTTGCTTTTCAGTTAAGCACAGGGATTTTTATTAAAATATGTTAAAATGATAGGTATTTAATAAAAATATCATTGTCAAAGTAATACGATTCTGATGTCTAGATCACGTTCTGTTTTCAACATCAGAAAATCCGGATCACGACGAGACGCAATGCAAAGCGTTGAGTCATGATCCGGACACACACACACACACACACACACACACACACACACACACACACACACACACACACACACACACACACACACACACACACACACATTCATACATACTATTCAACAGTCTTATGCGGAAATTCCCTTTCTTCTTGTATCAAACTCCTGTTTGTATTTTTATTGATTGCACTGCCTCCTACCAGTAAACTGTCGTTACTATTCAATGTATCTTCATTTATGCTAATATTCATCAGTGAAACGCCCTGCATAGATGTATTATATCTTCTATGCTCTTTAGAGGTTTGTTCTAACTTCTGGAGAGTATCTATTTGCTTTTGAATTTTTCCCACTTTACTGTCTAATTCTGTTAAACTAACCTTTACTTCATTTTACATAACTGAAATACTCTGCCACATTTCAGTGATAAAATCGTTCACTTGGATTTTAAACCTGGTTGTGTTATCTGCCCAGTCTGACACGCTATCATTAGACATACTTGTATTGTCTGTCTAATCTGAAATGCTATCATTAGACATACATGTGTTATCTGTCCAATCTGACATGCTATCATTAGACATACTTGTGTTATCTGTCCAATCTGACATGCTATCATTAGACATACTTGTGTAATCTGTCCAATCTGACATGCTATCATTAGACATACTTGTGTTATCTGTCCAATCTGACATGCTATCATTAGACATACTTGTGTTATCTGTCCAATCTGACATGCTATCATTAGACATACATGTGTTATCTGTCCAATCTGACATGCTATCATTAGACATACTTGTGTTATCTGTCCAATCTGACATGCTATCATTAGACATACTTGTGTTATCTGTCCAATCTGACATGCTATCATTAGACATACTTGTGTTATCTGTCCAATCTGACATGCTATCATTAGACATACTTGTGTTATCTGTCCAATCTGACATACTATCATTAGACATACTTGTGTTATCTGTCCAATCTGACATGATATCATTAGACATACACAATATGTCCAATCTGACATGCTATCATTAGACATACTTGTGCTATCTGTCCAATCTGACATGCTATCATTAGACATACTTGTGCTATCTGTCCAATCTGACATGCTATCATTAGACATACTTGTGTTATCTGTCCAATCTGACATGCTATCATTAGACATACTTGTGTTATCTGTCCAATCTGACATGCCATCATTAGACATACTTGTATTATCTGTCCAATCTGACATGCCATCATTAGACATACTTGTATTATCTGTCCAATCTGACATGCCATCATTAGACATACTTGTATTATCTGTCCAATCTGACATGCCATCATTAGACATACTTGTATCAGCCCCACTAGAAAACTGATATACATCTGAGTCTTTTATTCTGTAACTTCTTTCTTTATTACTTCTGACTTTTGTACGTAGAATTTTCTTTCAATGAAGATTTTGTGTCTTCCCAACAAAATATTTACATTTCTTTCTCTTTATTACAGGCACCGTAATTCAAAAGATACAATATCTGACAACAGAAATGTAACGCCATTCCCCAAAAAAATAAAGGGTCAGGAGGCCGAAAAAGAGTGACCATTACATTTGTTTATGAGTGCATAAATGCATGCTTTTTGTAGAGATGCAAGAAAGCTCGAAGGATCGAAAGAAAATTGGACGATATTGAAATGTTCATGACATTTTTATTAATGGCAAGAATGCTACAACAAAATCTATAAATATAAACACTATACTGTCTTTGTTTCTGCTCTAAATAAATTTTTTCATTTCCATGACAACCCAAAATTTACCAAAAGGTTTGCTTTCACTAAAAGTGAACAATTCTTTATATTACTTTCTTTAAAAAGATCTAGTTTCAAACGTTTTCATGGTTCCAAAAAACATTCATCTAAATCGATCTATTGGGTGGTGCTCCCAACGCACATTCAGCACCTAATTCAGTTGCCACCCCATGGGTGAGACTGCACCCAGATATGCAAGTGACATATAATTTCATCATTCTATGTCAAAAACACATCATCACCACATTGTCACCCAGAACGGAGGTTAAAAGACCTGAACACCACTCTTTACTCATTTTCGGATCACAAAGTGATCAAAACAAAAGGTCATTCACTGACCAAAGCCAGGGGCGAAAGTTATTTGAATATTCGCGCAACGTCTTTTTGCACCCAGCCTCAGCCAGTCAGAAGCGAGAGTTTTGTCACTTAGTTAAGCCCGTGTATTGCCATTAAGCAGCTTGCAGGCTAAGGACAAAACCCAAGCGTGACTGAACGAATCAAACGCACGCGCAGCAGACTACAGTGGAACATTTGGAAGATCCTCGTCTCTTTCCGATGCGAGTCGAGTGACTTCGCCTTTCTGAAAGAGACTCTGAGGTAATTGTAGTGATCCTGCTCGAATTGGTAAATTTTTGGCTTACGAATATCGGCTTAAGTACAAGTCATACAGGTCACGTGCGTTCAGTACCGACTATTTCAGTAATTGGTGTAATTTTTTTAGAATGTTATTACACATACCTTTAAATGCGAGTATTCACTTTATTTCTATCCTCATACATCCATATTCCTTGTAAGGTCATTATATACACGCCCCGAGAAATACATACGACAAAAACAATGTTAAAGTACGTGGACATTTTTGGACGAAGTCAACCTAAAGGTGTGATCCAGTAGAAACCTGACAGAATGTAGCGCGTTGTGATGTCACAATGAAGGATGCGTGTGTTGAAAAAAAAAAATCAATTCGTACTACCCTGTTATTTGTTATGATTAGACCCGACGTCCTCGTTTTAAGACCCAGTTTAGTACCTGGCCACCATTGTAAAAGTCCACAGCGATCAACAATTTTCGTCTGAAAGCTTTCTGATGACATTTAAGGTGCAGAACATGCAACAATCAGGATTGAATAGACTTTGGTTAAACTTTATTAGTATTAAATATCAGAACAACAATCAATATTTAATTTAAGATGAGTAAATGCGCCCATTACCACATTGACATACACTTTAGATGTGCGAAGAACCGATTCTTATAAAATGATTGGTGTTGAACATAATAGTAAACGACGTTTTAAGAATCAATGAAATATATGCACTTTTGATTGTTAATGTTATTCCTGCAACCTTGAAATAAAAAAAGAATTGAAGAAATATTTTGGTTTTAATAGCCTGAAATGATTACTTACGTTGATTTTAGTGAAGACATGCCATCTTGTCATTGTGACGTCAATTAAATTATTATGACGTACAGAGAACCACAGGCTTGAGAGCAGTTAAAAAATGCCATTATTTACATCAGATGTTTTTTCTAGCATGGGAATGGAAAAAGTCGAGGACGTTACGATTGTACAGTGGAAGTGCTGCTGACAAACTAATGTACGTAGCGAAGTACATACCGACAGCATTTAAGACTAAATTCAACTAAGAATGATGAGACAATTTGATGAAGGCGCAGAGAGTATGAACATGTGTTATTTATGACTTCTCAGTTCAAATACAGCAACAAAACATGCGCCTTCCAATTTACATGGTAAATCATTAAATTTACGAGATATAACAATATTTATGCATATTCATTACTAAAATACTCATTAATATTTTAGATTACATTCACAGTATGTTTAGCGATCACGTGTTTCTAACAGAGGGGTTGTCTCACAAGCGTCCATAACTTAAGGCGATAGACGCTTTACAGATCTATGACTATACGGTAGCGAGTTAGAATATATACAATATACACATCTAAAATGAGGACAGTTTTGTTAATTATTGAGTAGAGTAGTAAACAATCTCATGTAACTGAAAACTTTACAGTATACTTTACAATAACTGTAAGCAAGATATATTTAGGCAACGTTTGTCAGAATAAAAAAAATAATAATACTGCCACAGCGACACAAGGTACAGACTAGATATTTTAACCATAATGAGAAGTACGTAATCTCTTCCCCTCTCCCTCTCTGTCTTAAATACTTCAGACTTGTTTATGAGAAGTAAATATAATTATGATGTTGTTGTAAGTAAAACTACTACTATTTATACATATTACTGTAATTATAAAATCTCTAAGACATGTATTAGTATTAATAAATAATTTGTTCGGTCATCGGTGCAGCCAAGGCTCACCAAACTTGTCACCACATCATGTGTCCGGGGCAATAAAAAGACAAAAATGATGAGGATGGTGACACTCACTGCAAATAGTGATGATAGTAATGATGATGATGATGATGATCATCATTTGCAAATTACTATTATACCTGCCGACCCACATAGTACCTATCTACGTACCTATCGAATATGCACTTGCATAAGTATCTAAGTATGTACTTGGTAACTATCTACCTATGTATCTAGAGCTACTTCCATTGTTTGATTGTTGTCCAGGGCAAATCCCCACCCGTGTTATTAAATATCCATTCAATCCTTACCCTATTCTCGCCCTTTACAGTCCGTGATCAAGGGGTCGTAATCCAAATTCGTTGCATAATATATCAGGTGTCCTCACGCAATAACTGCATGTACAGAGTTGGGTTACTAAGATATTCAAAAATGTCACTGTAATTGCAATATTTTCTTATTTATCCTTTGACTCCCTTTCAGAGACGGGGGTCTGTGGAAAATTATACTCTTCTCACTGATGGTTATCTAAAAAATAAGGACATGTCTCTATATGTGCGACAAAAAGTAATTGAAGTACAATTAATGTACAAATGAAGACAATCATGAATAATTATAAGAAGTTATTTAGTTTTGGAAGGAATTGTATTATATCGGTGAAAGTTTTAACAGAAAAGACAAAGTAAATTCTATAATCAATTAACTTTACTAACAAAGTCAATACGCATCGCTTCATCGCTCTTACTTGTGTATTTACCGTGCAAACTATTTACATTGGAAGAAATGTTGTTAACAAACGTAAACATTGTAACACAGAGTTTGTATTGTTGGTTTGTTTTCTTCAGAACAGACCAAGGTAGATGACAATCGATGAGCTGAGAACAATCAAAGACCCTCCATTCTGAAGTACTCCATTGCATAAGTTACCAGAGCAGAGGCAAACTTGAACTTTGATTCCATCGATGGTTTGATCCTCGCATTTATTCGCAGATCCCATACCGGTAATACAGTCTCGCATAACATCTGAAAAAAAAAAAAAAAAAAAGAAAAAAAAAAAAAAAAAAAGGTTAATTAAATTAGATAATTCATGACCAAACTCTGTATAAATAAAAGCAGTAGCACTAATTGGTAACATATAGATATTATTTTTTATCTTTATATATTTTTGCTCCTGCTGAGAGCTGCATATCACGATTGATTCTTAGGGGCTGATCCATTATACCTCAAAAGATGGGGTCACAAAATGCGTCAGATAATTATATACCTACCTACCCCCACCTCCCAACATACACACACACAAATATATATCAATATGAAGCATATACAGAAGATTGGCTGTGACTGTAACCGTTTTTACCTTACACCAATGCTGGAGAATCAGTAGCTCAAATTTAAAGATAAATCCAAAATAGATAAAGAAAATCTGAATACATCCAAAGACTTGCATTGCAAAGAGAAAAAAATATGTTTGATAACAATATTTAAAATGAACAGCTAGTGATCGCTAGTTGCTGTTGTTAGTACGAGAGAGAGAGAGAGAGAGAGAGAGAGAGAGAGAGAGAGAGAGAGAGAGAGAGAGTGAGAGAGAGAAAGAGAAACTGACGTTTAATACAATGTATCAGTCAACAACTTCTCTTTCACAGTGCACTTTTATCGACTCTGAATAGCATTGTGGTATCCTGTACTGGGAATTTAATGAACACAAGCGACTCCAAAACAAATCGATATCCTTTTCTTGAGGTATTATCCAAGACCGATGGACCACAATACCCTGGCAACAACTATGACGCCCACCGCACCTTCAGAATCTACCGCCACCATGACAGCAACTTTGAAACAATCACAGCAATAACCGTGAACGGAATTTTTTTCTGGCTGATCTTTTCATAATGGTATAATTAATTTCCACTGATGTATTGGGCAATTTTTCCTAATATTAAGATTTTTTTGTGTTTCTTTGGCTGCATACCATTCCATCCTCTTTAGCAAACTTAGTGTTGTTCACTGCTGATAAGAATCACCCCATGTTTTCATTCATAAAATAAATGACACGTAAAATGTTCAATAAAATGTTAAAATAACTTTTTGTGTCAGTTTTGTTATTCCTATAACATAACATAATGATTAATATGCTTGTTTTTAGATATGTAATAAAAAGGTTACTGACTGAGTATAAAAAAGTATTGGGCCCTCGTTCATGTTACGTTGAATGTCCTCGCAAACTTGGGCATTCTGCGTCACATGACATCGATCGCAATAATTGTTAATACTCAGTTAATAATCAATACTTATAGCAAAATCAAAGGCAAAAACTAATCTGCAATCGCACGTGTTTTTTAAGATTGTGACTTCTTATTCGAAGCAAGTTTTTGCCGCAATTTTACTGAATGCAATGCATAAGGAAAACTTTTCAAATGTATCAAGATTTATGAAATTCTGAGGACACTTTGCATTAAATCAATTAACATTTACCCAAATTTGAGTTTCTAAGTTATTTTAGCTCAGAGTTACTATATATTCCACCTATTATAGTCGAGTATGTGGGATTAATTATCACGCGTCGACTCACTTTACGTAACATTAAGTAATCTACTCGCACCTGACCTGAGCCAGTTAATAGTTCAGCTATTTTGGTCCTAAGCCCAGCCCGTCATAATCTGTACATGAAAGTCTTTCCTAATGGTGCAATCAGTGACAATGATGGTAGATGTTAATACTTTGTTCTTTAGTTAAATAGAATCTAACTTTAAAATTTGAGCTAAATACAATCAGTGCTTTCTGACTTATCCAAGGATAAAGTTACTGTATATTCCATATAGTTTAGCTTATTTTGTTGGACCAAGTCAGTTTGTGCTACTAAATTCTCACCTGTGTTATGTGTTGGCCCTTGGGATGATTAAAATGATTGAACTTTCAATCGCATGATATTTAATGTTATATCATATTAACTTTTACGGAGACATTCTAATGGAATGAGGTCGACTTAAATTACACAAGAACATAGATCATATGTAACATTAAAATGTAATTTCCTATTCGTTTCGTCTGAAATAAAAAAAGAAAGAAGCAAAGAAAGGGTAATATAGTTTTCCCCAGGGAAAAAATTGTCTATGTTTAGTTTTTTCATAGACCTCCGCCCACCACCAATAAAAAAAAAAAAAAAAAAAAAAACAACAACAAAAACAACAACAAAAAAAACAAAGTGTATCAGTCATACAAAACACTCAATATACAAATGTCGAGTTATATAATAGACCCTCGGCGAAAATTATATGATTTGCATTCTACATGTACATCTATATCCTGACATTCAACAAATCATCACAAACACACCTGTTCACTATGATAAAATGATTTTAAAAAAAAAAAACTAATTCATAAACTCAGACGAGAGAAATCATATTTATAATATACCGTAGTTAGATTAATTTCCTTTGAAGGAAAATTATTAAAGAGCCCATTTTCCGGGCAGAAAGTGGCTCTGGGGTGGGACAATTACACCGCTATTGTACAAAGCTATACAGATCTTAAAAATATGACAAACACATATCTAGAACCGTTACAAACTTCCAGAGCTTTTGTCCTTTCCTTTGGTACAGACTCCTCCGTCACACGAGGTCTTGGAGACTCCTGCATTTTTATTGAATGGGTCCTTGCATCCGTTGTCCGAAATTCCGCATTTGTAACATTCAATGGCATTTGCTGTAAAAACAGACGCATAACCAAAAAAATTAACAACAATGCGCACAAGGAATTTGAAAATTTCAATAATGGTAATTCTTGTAAATACGTTTGCATCCCAATAACCAAAAAAAAAAAAAAAAAAAAAAAAGATATGAAAAAATAAAAGAAAAAAGAAAACAAGATACTACACAGGGAACAAAGCTGCAATGAAGTTTTGTTGAATGTTACAAATAAATAAATAGATAAATAAATAAAAGTAAAGATATAAATCAACATAAATAAATAAATAATATTCAAACTGATTAAGTAGTCATTCAATGAATAAATACTAGTAAGTGAGTAAATAAGTAAGTAAAAAAAAATTTTGTTTGTTTTTATTTAATTTATTTTTGTATTTGCAACAGTCTAACGTTATTGCTTGAATAAGAAAGTAAATATTAATATGATTGAAGAGAATGTTAATAATGAAATAGTTCACCTCATAAACACCTTATCTCGTTTAATCTGAGTAACAAATATATCAAAAGTTAAAAAAAAATCTTACATTACCTGATTGCAAGCAGACAACAATCCCAAAGAGAACCATGCCCGCGACACCAAACATTCCCATTTTTACTGGAGGGTGACTTTACAGAGTTCAGTACAGTAATGTAAATTGCAGTTAATTACGTCTCCAGCTTGATTATATTGTATGGGGTTTATCCGTCTACGTGTTTATACATACATTTGAGTGGTCGAGAGAGCTTATAAGAGGTTTCACGGGTTTGATAAAGTCAAGCTGTTCATGACTTATTTCCTCCCGATGATAAAGCCATCGAATGATGATATTGCAGCTAAGCTAAGAAGGTGGATAACTTGTTAATGACTGGTTGACGATACCCAAGTTTACTTACATGTCCTTAGAAACCGTATGAATAAGAAGCTTCACCTTATAAATATTTAGCAACAAGTTATCCTTGATGTTATAATCAATATTCCTACTCATAAAGCTAGTTCTCATGAGAAAATTAGTGAGCAAATGCTAACGGATATAGCTATTGAGAGGTTAGCAAACCCTTATACTTACTTTTAAATAAAACACAAAGGGAACATTCTTTTTTATGAACTTGGAAAACTGCAATTGTTGCATCTATTATTAGGAAGGAAGGAAAAATTGGTAATTCAACTACAATTCTGTTTCACGTTTGGGTTGTGTATGAAAGATCCCTGCAAGAGTTCTATTTATATATCGGGTCTCTCGCCGGCATTTGTAAAGCCGTACGGCCTTTTGAGCGGCGCATAGGCGCTCAGGTAGTGAAGTTATTAATTTCTGAAATAAATATTTACAATTCCAGCATTATATGTTTTTGAATCGGTCGCTGTTGAATCAGAGTATACCAAGATTTTCTACAATTTATTATCCACTAAACTAACCGTATCAACTTTTCATTCATAAAAAAGAGAAGGAAGGCAACTTACCACCGTTATTGTTACTATATTTAGTATCTTTGAAGGATTCTCTGCTAATTCTTGCCAAACAGTCAACTTCAGGCCCAAAACGGATGTCGTTCCTATTCTGCAGAACTTAAATCCGTAATTAATATCAACATTTTTTGTCTCCGTTGTCTGTCACTCGAAAACAAATACAAATATTTCTCTACTTCATCGCTCCGTTACCGGTAATGGACGTTAGTTTTCAGGAAACGTCCTAATTAAGTAACCCTGCAGAATTGCGATACACCTAAAATACACGAAAAAGGCAAGAGATCTGGGCAGCTCGTTTCCACATGGTTATACCAAAACGAGAGTTGATCGGAATTCTCGCGTGATGTTCGTAAATTCCATGTAGTGTTGTTGTTGTTGTCTTCGTAATTTTCTACAGTATCATTAGAAGCACTACAATTGGAAATTGGCAGGGTTGTCTCTGAGTCTAAACGGAATATTTACATATAGGCTTGCTATCAATGGTATGATATTAATATTGGTTGAATGCGGTGGCTTCGTTGGTAAAGGAGTCGGACACTTAATCCAAGGGTTGCGGAATCAATATTCGCCAAGAAAAGCTCGGGTAAACTGTCTCGGTGTGTCCTTGGGAAAGGCACTTAGATCTCATTACCTTGGCATGATATTGCCAATAATGTGGTAAAAGTTCCGTTAAAACCAGCAAAAACAAATTGAATGCTTTAGCTTATTGTTATCAATAGTGATATAAAATCATTAACTTTCAAATTATTCCATCGTTCAGCTACATTATGATATTTGTTTCTCATTATGCTGAAGAAGTATTTAAAGAAAATGACAATGTACAATGAATATCTGACAAAACTAAACTTTACTCGAACACACCAAAGAACATATCTTACAAAATGCATCAACTGTGAACAGTATATAACCTACAACACTTTTGTCTTGAATTGTAACATTACCCACACGTGCAACAGAATCTAATCTACCATTTAAAATATATGCATTGTAGGTTTTACATAGATGTATTAGTTTGTTGCCATATTGGTTTTTCTTCTTGTCCTCGAACTTTCTTGTAAGTGACACTTCCAAAGTTATTAGTCGATATGCATCAATAATGTAAGTTTCAGTTTCAAAATCATACTCGTAATAATCGTCCATTAGTACAAAATCTTCACACTCTACCGTTCTAGCATTAAAATGACCCATTATACATAACGGATATACTCGCTTAGAAGTCGAGTCCAACTATAAACTGCACAGATGGTCTATGTACTTTGTTAGCAGTAATCAATAGAACAAACGATATAGACCCTTATCACATTTTCTGAAGTATTAAAACTTTCCACAGAAGGATAGTCAGAACCATCTGGTGGTATATATACGTCACTTTCAGAGCCCACAATGCATTTATCTATCTTCAACCATAAACTGATATCTGATTTGGAATATACAGTTTTGACGTGCTTAAAAAATATAATTTTTAGTAAATGCACCAATTCCACCCGATCTTATGCATTTTTCTTTAACGTTTGAAACAACATGCATAATCCGACACATTCACTACATACATTTATTCAGTTTGATCTCTACATTACCAATGACACTATATTTTTTATGCATTCTAAAAATTTGAGGAAATTCAATTTTGATTTGAATTCACAAACATTGATAAAACTAAAGGTGAGTTCATTCTGATTAGAAATATACCTATTATTAAGATTAGTTTTACTAAACTCACAGACTTTGACAGTTGCAGATGTGTTATTTACTATAAGTCATTCATGACCTCCCTAATTAGTGTCATTGCCCATGTTTGCGAGTAGACTAAATTGGTTTGGTGTCCTCAACTTGCAGACTAGACCTAGACGTTGTTGTATTGCCATACCCAGTTGTAACGAAGCGCTTTTAGAGGATCCAGTTGCTAGCATTCCCTGCATGGCTAGTGGATGAATATCAAAAACTTTAGAAATCGTCTCCTCAGCTGTGGTTGCCTTGTTCTGGTATCGCATCAGACATCATATAATGCTCTTGGTTTCCTCGAAGACAACTGATAACAATTAATAAACAGTTTATCCATTTTGAGTCTGACTTGCTTTGCATAATTCTTTCTCAAATATCTATACAAAGGCAACACCAAGTGGTAAGAAGGGTGCTTACTCACAACTATTTTCTTCAACTATCTATACTCATTGTTATGGAGCTTATGGCTCCCTCCCCCGAATATATGAGAGTTCTCAAGCTCAAAGAAAATGTTTTAAAGCAAGCACCCTTCTGAATACTATAATTATTATAATAACAAGGAGACCCTTTAGTCAGAACTACAGTAGTTTCATTTAAACCGATTGAACGATAAATCTCGGCTAATGAAACAATGCTGGTTGTGGGACCTGCTGTCCTGCGGATCGAAAGATAAGGTCTTCTTAGACAATATATATATATATATATATATATATATATATATATATATATATATATATATATATATATATATATATATATAATAAACAAAAAATAAAAAAACCACATAAACACACAAAAAGAAATATAAACAAAATAAAAACTATATTCGAACTTCAGCAGTTTAATTTCATACTGTTGAAAAATAAATAAAATAAATGGAGGTGTGTGATAGCTGCAACAAAGAGAACACGACTGAGAAAATGAAAATAAAAAAGCAAGAACAACAACAAAAACGATTAAACAAAAACATGCTAGCAAAAACGAGGCAACAGAAATTTAAAAGATGCCAAGACAGCGCACACAACTTAAGAGCTAATCGCGGAATCTCCATAGCATCCCATCACACAGCTGCAAAACAATGACAGTGAAGATTTTAAAAGCAAGCGCAGAAATACATTGAAATATACAACAATTTCATTCTCCCCTGAAAGCAAAAGTACATCAAAAATATTAAGAAGACAACTCAGATAACAAAAAAGTAAAATAATAATAAACTGGGCATCACCAGAATGAACATATGAAACACTTTTAATCATGACGATGGTTGCAGAAGCTTATTTCATTTACTTTATACAATAGGTTATTTTGTATCCTTTTTGTTGCCATGCCTACACCTTTGATCATAACTGCAACCAATTAATGCTGTAAAAGCAAAATGACATAATCAGCTAATAAAGATACAAACTATCCAGCTATTTTTAAAAGCCATCAACGATACCAGGGAATGCTGTTAATGCCTTTTTGGATAGTTCTGACAAATATTAAGGATTATTGTTCGTGCTTAGTTTGACCTTGTCAGCAAATGATTCTGTGCTACCTGTTCCACCACAACCACCACTTTTTTCTCTTCCTGTAACGCATTTTACCAAATTTGTTATATACAGAGCAAGACTTGCTGCAATCATAACTATAGCTGTAATAATCGTGGGAATCGTCACACCCTTCTCCTTGAGCAGTTGTTTTAACCTTTCACCTAATGGTAACTTTTCTCTAACTTGTGAATATGTTTTCATTGTTGTCTCTAATGTTTCCATCTAAAACTTTTAAGTGTCCAACTATTTGTGGTCTATCAATTTCAGTATTTTTCAGTATTTTGATACAATTTTTGCAGTTCAGCTTCTTTATCTCTTTGTCATACATTTCAACATTACTATAGCAGTAATAATCGTGGGAATTGTAACACCCTTCTCTTTGAGTAGTTATTTAAATCTTTCACCTAATGGTAACTTTTCTATAACTTTTGAATATATGTTTTAAATGTTGTCTCTAACATTTCTAATCTTTTAAGTGTCCAACTATTTGTGCTCTATCAATTTCAGTATTTTTCAGTATTGTTCTACATTCTTGCAGTTCAGCTTCTTTATCTCTTTGTCATACATTTCAACATTTAATTTTAGATGTTCTACATTTGAATTGACTACTTCCATGGCATTCACCTAACCTCTAAATTCTTGCTCTCTTCTGTAGAGTAAATAATACACACTCTGCAAGTGGAAGTTCTCCGTTTTGATCAGCATCTATTATACTCCTGATTCCCTAACTTGCACGTTCTTTAATCTTGATTTGCTTTTATCGCTATCTCCCAAGGAACTCTTATTGTTTGCCTGTGTTGAACAGTGTGTTTAAACGGCAATGGTCTGTCTGTATTTATACCATTTGGTGGTAAATATTTATTTTCTTCTTTTGTTCAATCTACAGATTTGTTTAAATTACTTCCAACTTGATTTTAATCTACATGTTTTATGCTGACATCGTGTTTAGCTAACCCGTTTTAGAAATTTATATTTGTTCTTTGTCTACTTTATGGTAATACAATGTGTATCCCTAACCTTCTCCATTAGATTTAATTGCTTTATATTTTTATCATCTATATTTAAGTCGTATGGAACAAATTCTTTGTATTGATCCACTTAAGCTGGAGACATGTGTTAAGGCGTTTGAAATCCATCATTAGATAAATTATTACCAATGAGAGAATCTTTAATTGCTGCATCACGAATATGTTCCTCGTTATCATCTTTATCGCCAGTAGTATTATCAAAATTTTGATCAAATTCTTCACCACCTTCTGCCATTTTTACACTTTTCAACATTATCAACAACAACTTGAAAAGGATTTGGGTTTTACAGAAGATGAAAATTACAGAAAAGCTAACAAGTTAGTTGTCTTGAAGAAGAGTACAAGCAGGAAATAAAATATAGTATACCAAATGGACATACCAGGATATAACTTGTAAAACATTAACTTACAAAGAGTTGGAGAAAATGGAAGCAAATCAAAAAAACCTATTAGATCTTTGTAAATATCCATGTCATTGTCAGATGTTTTCATCCTAACAATAACTCAGATCAATACATTTCTACATATTGTTGATGTGAATGAATTGCAGATTATGTTTAAAGAAGATTCCGCGACAACAAGTGGAATTAGATACTTAATGGTTCTATCATTTAGGTTGGGATTACCTCTATCTACGCTGGATTGCTATCTTGATAACTATAAACACATCAATTTTTAAAACTGAACAGAGGACAAACACGACGTTAAAAAACAGAACGCTGAAAAAGAAAAGACTGAAAATAATGGCAAATAAATGCTTTGTAATCAATGCATTTTTTCAATTGACCACCGTTGTAGCAACTGCTGTGATTACTGGCGTCTCAATCTATTACTTAGTTAAGTATTTAAGAGAAGATACTAAAATACAAAATTCACAATCTCATCAATGATAAACTTAGAAGTTTTAAATTACTCGACTTATCTTATGTGTTGGTATTTCTCTTTTCGATGGCACCCTAGCATTATTAAACCTGCTATCACAAGCTTTCATGCGTCTAGTGTTTGATCAATGAAACCAGTTTTCCAACTGTTTTGGGTCAGATAGGTTAAAGTACGTACAAGAAATAACATAATCTATATAGAGATTTGTTTCATCAACACTTTAGGCTTGGTAAAATGCAAATATCTCCTATAGAATTAAATCGATGGAACACTGAGTATTTTGACCGTTGTATCTGATTTGATATTTTGTTCCAACTCCTGTAAATTGCTGGTTGTTGCCATGTGAATTACTCTAAAATGTTCTTCGTTGTAGTTTCGTTGATTCGTATACTGTTTCATGTTTTCATTTCGGTATTCTCTGTTTTCTTCATTCCACTTCTTATTAGTGTCCTTATTTTGTTCCCTCCAGTCTTGGTTGTTCTCACTTTGACAATGTTACAGTAACCATTACCTCTGTAAAAACAACCCAGCAATAGTTTTATCTTAAGCATTGTTTTATTTTATTTCAAAGAGTATTTCATACTTACATTCTACTATTATCATCTTTCAGCATAAATGTAAGACAGGTTTAAGTCGACGTGAAAGCAAGTTGCAACTAACCTTGAAAAATGACGATGCGTACTTAGCAAGTAACCTTGAAATCATGCTTACATTCACCAGAAAATGAGTCGCAAATGAATGGAACATAAGCAAAACAAAACTGAAGAAACACCTAAGTTTGAGAAATCGCCAGAAGAAAGATCCACGTAGAATTGAACTTGTTAAACAACTTGGAATAAGTTCTCATGAATTTAAAAGAGCAGAAGCAGAGAGGTTAAAACAAAAGCGAGTAAAAGCCGTGTGAACAATAAACAAGAAGCTAAAGGAAAATATGTTACAGCTGTGTCTGTTCTAGAATCTGCCAAATAACAACTAGTGAGAACTTACTGTAGCAAAAGAACAGACAAATCTAATTCCAGAATTGATTTAGGCAAAGCAAACAAGTTCATAAGCGTTGCGAAATTTCACAGAAATAAATGGCAAGTGAGACAACATAAATATCATTATTTACCATGCAACATTAAGTTCATGTCTTACAGTCAGTTACAGCATGGTTTGGAAAAAATGTTGAAGTTCACAATTGGTCCCACAACTAGCATAGATGTTGAAGAAGTCATAAACCTAATTATTCGAGTTTCATTAAGCCAGTTTTGATACTACAAAGGATACAAGAAACAAAATAATTAACTAATTAAATAGCGTAAGCCACAAAAGCACGCAAACAAAATGTCTACTAGTGGGCCTAATGATTATAACATAGCATAGGCAAAGTCTAATTACATTTCAATCTTAAAATGCAATTAGAAGATACTGAGCAAGCAAGTTCGTCAGCAAAGCAAAATCAGGGAAGCCAGTAATTAAACACATAATCAGACCCTTAAAAGGTATTACCGGAAAAGCCTGATAAATCTGTTACAAATCACAAATGTAAGATGTCTTTTTCCATGCCTTTAAATGGGAGAAAAAGTATCAATTGCATCGTCACTATTTCTTACAATGCCTTTAGGTAAGAATTACATTAATTTGAGATTGATAAAGATCAAAGACATTAGGAATAATTTGATTGCTTAGATCGAACATTACAGAGGTGTCAAAAACAACAAAAAAAAAAAAAAAAAAAAAAATAGAAAGCATCTGATCAGTTTTTAAACCAGGTAGAGGTTAGCGTGACTACTGCTTCAGGCGGGATGGGTTTTGCAGCTGCTGATTTAGGGGCTGCAGGAATGGCAAGAGGATTTATTCTATTTCTGCCTTTTAGAGGGTCTGGGGCAACTTTACTGATTTTTGTGTGGCGAAAGCTTTCAATAAAAGGCTGATACAAAACAAAGTTTTAAAACACAGTGAGATACTAACCTCTGTCATAAGTAAGTTGAACAATACTGACGGTAATTAAGACAATAAACGATTGTGAAATAAACCAAATTGAATTTAATACGATAGTTACCGAGTACAACAAATATAAGGAGATAATGAATGCAGTCAGGACGAAAGTTGGCAACACAGAAAGTCAATATATTGCAGAGCTAAAATGACTTTTGGAAGAGGGAAATAAAATAAAAGAGAAAAACATTTTAGAGAAGCTTACATCAAACAGGAAATCTATGACAACAACCGTGGTAACAAAGTAAGTTCTAAGAGTATCAAGAGATACAATTGAACATAAAACCTTAGCACCAGGTTTATATAAATTTCTCCTATATATGACCATAGATGGACAGCCAGTGAAAGAAATATATTTCACAAATCCAGTTGATAACAGAAATGGCAATCTATCAATTTCATTACAGAGAATGGATTTTGTCGTTGGTTATTAAAATATTTTCAATGAAATGAAAACTAACTTATTCTTTTACGGCAACGACAAGAATGAAACAAAAAGTTTGGTTTAATTTCAGATAGTTTGTATAACATGAACAAAATGAAAGATGGTGTGACTGCTAGTAATGACAACGAAGAACATATTTATATCGAGTGTTTAATACACAACTCTAATGTTCTCATCATACCGAGCAATCATTATACAGCATACATAACCAACAACAATCATAAAGCGTTAGGATTCAGTAGTCAGAGATCTTTAGAGACATCTCCTGAATCAGATACAGTTTGTAGATTTTTGAAACCTAAAAATGTATAGAAAAATCTAAAACAGATTTAAATAAATATATTGATCAAAAACTGGCTAGTAATATTGACGTGGTACATAATAGTATTGACGAATTAGACAAAAGGATAGAACGAGCAAGGAAAGATTAAATGACTTGGAACAAAGTTTACAACGGAACAGATGCATTCAAAGCTGAAGTAGATATTACTACAATTAATGAAATTTAAAACAGATTTGCTTAATACAAAAAGGAGTGTGGCGAATGCAAAAGGTTTTATATGGCGAATTCATCCATGGATGTATATTTATTTATAATTTATACATTGTATCAAGACAGGAGTATCCAGATGGCATTTCCAAATATGTATTAGGAGAGTAAATGGCTGTTGGGACTGTTAATAATCGTGTAAAAAAACCTAAATACAGACTGTCGGAGACTTTTAATGCTCAAATTACACCTCAAACACAGATAGTACTTATGGATTTAACTATGCTCCATCATGTTTTTGCCGAATATAAGTTACTCACACTAGGTGTCTTAAAACATTATGAAATTAACATAAATCAATTAAGCTTATATATAATTTTCATAAAGGTTTTAATTTAAGATTTGACCAATATTAAATTTTCTGGTGGATTAGACGCAAATAAAAAACTGCTTATAGAATGTACTTAAAAGAAAAGAAAACGAAGATAATAATTACAGGATAAAGGAATAATGTAATATTCTCTCGAAGATGATAACAATTTATTATTATTTATGGATAAGCGAGATGTAATAAAAGATCAATCATCATGCGTCGTTAAAACCGTAATCGTTATAAAAATGTGTTACCGTTAAATAGCGTATGCTATGAAAACAACAGTTGCAGTAATAATTGGTGGTGCAATAGCTACCTGCTTAGCATTCAAAGGAAGGAATTATTTGTTAAAGTCATTTGATCGTAATTGATCTGATGAAGAATGAATTAGACATGAAAATATAACAGATTTGAAGAGAAAAAAAAAACAAACTGCAGAGTTTAACAAGAAAATGCAAATAGACTGGACAACCCGAATGAAAGATTGAGAGAACAATGTTCGGTTACCCAGATGTTAAATAATTTGAATGATGCTTTTGCTCTTTATACTTCTACTCATCCGAATGCTGTTGTAGAGAAGCCAAGATAACCTGAACTTGGTGATATTTACCGGTATTCTGGAACACAGGTAAGTTATGAGTATGTATTTATTGTCATTGTTATGGGTGCTAGTGTTTATGTCGGTCACAAGCATCTTTAAATAAATAGTATGGAAACATATGAAGAAAAAACAAAATCCTCACAAACAAGAAGAACCACCACAGGGTGTATATTAATGCAGCACACTATTGTATTACACATACTCCAAGTAGTAATAAACATTAACACAATTTACAAGTGGTAACCTAGGTTAGGACCTAATATTATTTTTGTACCTGGATTATTTTTGTGAAGATTAAAGAAGATGCTAATAATTAAGTGGTAAAGAATCTGGGAAGATTTAAAGACATAACTATTTCTTATGGTTGTGAAGATCTTTTCAATTTGAATAACTTGAACGTATCCTTGACGTTCAGAAATGTGTGGTTACTAACGTCTGATAGAATAAAGATGGTTGAAGAATGTATCCCGAGTGAAAAACTTAGAAAGTTTAAGATCATGAGCGGCTAATGCACACAACACAGGTACAGAAGCTATTCAGGTTTAGCATACGAAATGAATTTTAAAATACAACTTGATTTCGAGATACTGGAAATATTTGTCTCCGGTATGATTCGATTACGTCAGATTCCACGACAACATTGCGAGAGAGAGAGAGAGAGAGAGAGAGAGAGAGAGAGAGAGAGAGAGAGAGAGAGAGAGAGAGAGAGAGAGAGAGAGAGAGAGTTTCATGAAACAGCTGATACAACTTTAACAAACGTTAGACTTCATTGACCACGAATGAGTTTAATACGAGTCTTGATACTGTGTAAGAAAAACAGAGAAAACCCATCCACATTTTTTTTAAAAACGATTAAGCCAAGTTAGAGTATGCAAAGAGGAAGGCAATCAACCTTACCAAGTTAGCATTTAATGGTAGACATTACGGAATATAGGCATGGGTGATAGTACAGAAATGCAACTCTGCCATAAAAGGCCTGCGAGCGAATGTTAGGTACTTAGCGGTCTTAAATTTCAAAGATAAATGGTCGATGGAAAATGTATTCAAGGAAAACAATGTGGTACCTGTGGTTATGACAGATGGGATAGTTTAAAGGTTGAAACAAATGAAATAATCTTTTAATGCGTTTAGATTTCCTTACCAGTACAAGGTTATAGACTATGGTCAAACATAACCATATGGAAGTGTATTTATGTCATCAACTAAATAACGTTCGTCGTCATAACACCTTAATACAACCTCATTCGACTTAATATTGTATAACTCATGATTCTATGATCCAATTGAATTAATCTCCTGATAATTTACTTCATGTCTGTAAAGAGAGCCATTGCACATCTCGAATTTTAGACTGTTGCTGATCACGCATTTCTTTATCACCTTACAAATCTTCTTTCATCTTTTGTCAGTTGCAAACGCATAGAGCTTACTTCTAAGGCCACACGAGTTTTGTATAGATACACCACATAATTCATCTTGGAAATGTCCTGGAACTATATTTATTCATTTGGGGAACACTGAATAAATTATAATTCTTAAATCAGTTGCGTCATGAAACTGGATGTTATCCTTTTGTCATTGTAGAAGTTGTCTGTTTCAACACTTCTGCACAGAGCATTTTTACCTGTCATTAACATACTTATTTTATCATCATATTGGTTTCTCAACATTTTCTAGTAGAAGTCGTACACCCCTCAACCAATTATTTAGTTCTAGCACAGTGATGACACCACAAATGAGTTTGATCAATTTGGTATTTTTGTTCTTTAAGCTGACTACCACCAAGTTTTGATCTATTATCGTTCTCCTTGCAAATGATACATCTTTCTGGCATTTGTTAAATTTCTTTTCATCTGCATATATTTTCAGCTTCCTTCTCTTGCGTAGACCTTCCATCTGTTTACCAAACACAGAATTATTCATGACTTTGGAATGGTCTTTTCCAAAATCATTGGTTGCTTTTTATCTTAGAGTGGTATTCAATCAAGTGTAAGATTTTAGCAGTAGTTCTAGATTGAATAACACGAACCTGTAGATCTTCTTGTGTTTCAAATCTAAGTGAACGCACAACATCAAATTACGATAGTGGATAACGTACTACCTTTGGTCTTCAAAATGCACAATAACCTTGGTACTAAAGATTTTGTAGCTTTTTTCTTCTTTATCAATTTCTTCGGATATTGTGTTACATCATCTTCTTGGGAGATTACCTTTTCAGACGCTAATATGTAGTCTTTGAAATGATCGTGTTTATGTACGGACCTCTAAATCGACACTTTTAACATACCACCAAAACTTTCATAATATTTCTAAAACATTCAATTGTCTTTTATGACTTTGATTTGTTGTTTGTTTGCCCATCTAAAGTTCTTGACAGGCATAAATTGGCTCATGGTACCAACTATACAAATGTTTTTAATATCTAGGTACATACTGAATGACTTTGGCTTTGACTTCATCATCTCTCATCAAACGTTTTAAAATCTTCCAAATACTGGTATGGGTAAATATTTTTCCTCAAATATTTGTGTTTCGTGAACATGATCTTGGTGATAGCTAACGAATCACCTTTGGTTCCTCCTCTAAAATGTTTCATGGTTCCAGTAAAGTTGTTATCGTTAAGATTTTTTGCAAGTTGGCCAAATGATTGTTCCTTTAACCGAAAACTATATATTTCCTCCCTACAACAAACTTCTTTGCCGTCCTTCCCAAAGCTATGAACTATAAAAAGATCCTTACTAAACGAAATGTATTTTTCATCATTATTTAGTATTATTGTCAAGTCTTAATCTGGGCCGTTTTTCACCATCTACTCGATAAATAGACGAGAATCGTAACCTGATAAAATGTGGATAAAGAGTAATGTGTTCTTTGGATACATATCTTTTAAATTACACTGCTTACGTGCAGGACCTCTACAATTTCCAGTTAAACGATCATGATCTCTTACTTTGTTGCTTGTGTTAGATGCTGCTTTCTTTTCACAAATATGGCATATGTTAATGGAATTAAAATACTTGTTATTTTCTTTAGTAAATGTTGCTGTAGCAGCGTGTCTTGGTCTCAGTTATTCGTATACAGTTTGAACAACATTCTGCACATGCCCGTAGAACATTTTATGCAATCTGTTCCTCTAAATACTATTGACTCATAGTCTTTGTGTACTGATTTAATATGGAAATAAAATCCTAACGCTATATGTTTGGCAGTTTGTATGCTCCATGGTTTATTAGAGTTTTGTTTGTTTATTGTCTCTGATGCTTTCTAAGATCACAATATAGAACATTCAAAACTTTCAGTTGAGGCTGGTAGTTTTTTATTTAAACACAGCACCCATTTCAATTTCGAATTTATAAAGAATTTTGATCGGGCATCTATAAACCATTGTTTATATCTGTCAAGGCTATATTTTGATGGTCTGTACGGATAATCTTTCGTGGGTTTCTCATCGATTCTATGGCAAAGAGGAATCATTGTCTCCATTTTGAAAGTTAAGACGAGCATTGCAATCGTTCACCCACGGTGGTAGTTGTATGTATGACCTTTTCCCTATTGGCTGGCATTTATCTGCATGTAAAGTTATATATTCCATCCTACCAAAAGACCAGTTTGTATCTTAAGTTATTCGCTGACTAAACTGTGAGTGTAGCAGCTCAAAAATAGCCTAGCAATTATCTCTTGCCTTTCATGTCTGTCTATGATGTTTAAAACATTTGTTCTGTGATACCATGGTATACAAAATTGGTTTCTCCTCTGTCCTCATTTCGAGTGTAGTCGCAAAATCTTACCGGACTTTTACAGAAGCAAATTCTCTAAGTTTTCTACTTATTATCTTCTTCAAGTATAGTTTGACACTGTTTAAGATTATATACAAATCCTGATCATTTCCTGCATCAAATCTGTAATCTTTAACGTCTTTATTAAATGCGTCCTAAAATCTTCTAATGATAATTCTGTTTCTATTGTATCTGTTTATTTGTTAATTTCCCTGTTAGTCTAAAGACGGACTCAAGGAGGCTGTAAACGTCTTCTCACATTGTTTAGTATCTTAGCATTAACTATTTCACTGTTATTATTTAAGTAACTATTAGCTACAAAATTTAGTATGAAATTTACTCGTTTTGTGATTGTATATCGATCCCCTTGCTATAGCTTTTCCCTCTCGCAAGAAACTTTATTTCCTCCATTACAATACCAGTTTAATTTCATCAAGTTAACACACTGCTTTCACCTTTGGTATTGTGTCTTGCACCGTTTCATCTGGTCAATTGTCTTTTTGCAGTTGCATCATAAAACATAATAATAGTACTCATATATTTACTACTTAAATTCTTTACATATGAATATAATGTTCGCGCTATGATTTTTGTCTGAAATTATTATGGTATACATAACATTTTAAGTTTCTTTTAAGTCATCTATTATTCTGTTTGATTTGGTTTGTTCAGACCCGTTAAAACATCAACTGGAAAGATGCTGAACATATTTCTTCGGCAATATTTATAACGTTGTTTTGCAAGTCTATCAGTATCTGCCTGAAAATGTCTGAGCAGAAATATCCAATATTTACATTTTTGATGATGATGGAAATATTATTGTCACACAAAATTCTGTTGCAATACCAGCAGGCATCATGAGACATTTAGTGAGGGATTAATTCATCATACAAATTTTATTACAATATATGTCCTTCAGTTCAAATTTTCCTATTCCACACACCACTCCCAAACACTTCTTTGCGATAACGGAGCAGTTTTGCTCCAGAGGCAACACTTTCCTGCTTGTATAAACGACGGATAACTTTACCCACTCTTCCTCCTATAGCAAAACTACTCCTAATATATAGTACTGGGGCACCAATCCTCAATACGAATGATTTATTCAACTCCGGTAACATTAGGATTGGTGCACTAATCAACTTTGCCTTAAGGACTTGAAAAACACTTTCCTGGCGCGAACTCCAGGAAACTGTATTGGGTTGCCCCTTTCTTGTCAACGGACTAGCTACAGCGGGTAAATTCGGAACGAATTGACCATAAAACCTTACTAATTAAAAAAAAATAAAAAAAATAACATAAAATCTGTTTCTTGGTTTCTGGTCTAGAAGCGTCAGTGATCGCTTCAATTTTGGCCGGGTGGGGTTTTAGCTGCCCTGACCCATTTACTAGGTGGTCCAAACACTCCAAGTTAGAATAAGCGATACCATACTTGGCGGATCTCGCTGTGAGATTTTCCTTGTGAAGTTTGTTGAACACGTTGATCAAGACGGTAATATGCTCTTCCCAGGTATAGATATACACCAGAATATCGTAAACAAAACTGTCTACATTTTCCATGTGTTTTAACAGTTTGCGCATAAGACGATAACACGTCGCGCCCGAGTTGACCAAAGCGAAAGGCATGACTTTAAATTGATATAGACTTTTAGTGGTCGCGAATATCAGTTGGTGAGATCTAATTTCGAGATATATTGGTGCCTTGCCAATTTTGAAAACAAGCCCTCGATATCTGGCATCGGTTCCGCTTCAAACACGGTAATTGTATTCAACTGACAAAAGTTTATGCAAAAACGGTGGTTTGTTCCATCATTTCTTCTGACCAACACCACCGGGTATTTGAAGGTTCAATCATCCCTAGATCCAGCAATTTGCTTACCTCCTCGTCGATTTTCTGCCGTGCATTCTAGGGTATTGGATAGTCTTTAATTCTGATTCGTTCTGATGTACTTGAATTTATCTCATGCTGTATTAACCCAGTATAACCTGGTCTATTTGTATTCTTTTTTTCCCGGGACACTCTAGGGGAATTTCTGTATTGAGATCTTCTTTTAGTTCGCCTCTCGACTAGTCTTCGATGACCACAGTTCATATTACGCCCAATACCCCTTGTCGTAACGTTCCATCGGACCTCTCTACATATCATTTTAACACATTGGCTTGAAATATTCTCAACCTACCTCCCATGTTTATTCTGGAGTCCATAGAGCCCTTGACCTCCTTGACTTTATTAGGCCCTTTCCATTGGACCAATAGCTTGTTCCTACTAGTTGGGAGAGCGCGAACACTCGATCCCCTACCTCAAACTTCATATTTCGCGTTTTGCGGTTGTATTATTTAGCATACTTACAACCTGAATGCGCGAACTGGTCATGTGTCATCAAACACATATTCTCTAAACTTTCTCGGAAGTTGACAACGCATTGGTAGTCATTATTACTTCCTCTTTCGCGACAAGAGTGAGGATATATCGGTTGTTCCGGTCTGTTGCGGGAAATATGGGTCCCACAATATCGACGGCCATCCTTTTAAATGGGGTGACTATTTAAAGCATTTGTACTCTGGTTATTCTTCCCTTCTAAGGCCAAAAAGTCTTAAATCCGGACACAAACTCCGGTTCCAGAACTAGCATTTTTCGACCTAAAAAAATAGGGTCTAAAAAAATGCATTTTTTTCGCTGTATTTTTTAATGCGAGTAGAAAGTTGACATTATTTGGTATCATTGTAGAGCTACATCTGTCTACTTTCCTTAAGTACCATCCACTTTAGTGTATCCTAAATGATGTTCACGTTACGGAGCTCGGAAGTATAGTACAACCTTATGACGCGTAAACATGGAGCTAGGGGTTAAAGAGTTAACGGTGCTATTGTATTGATCTCTGTCATTTAGTACCATTTTATACATGTATTCCATCATCTTGTACAGTTTTATACATGTATTTCATCATCTTATACAGTTTTATACATGTATTTCATCATCTTATAGAATTGTATACACGTGTTCCATCATCTAATACAACTCTATTCACGTATTCCATCATCTTATACAATTTTATTCATGTATTCCATCATGTTATACAGTTTTATACATGTATTCCATCATCTTATACAGTTTTAAACATGTATTCCATCATCTTGTACAGCTTTATACATGTATTTCATTATATTATATAATGCTGTACACGTGTTCTATCAACTTATACAATTCAATTCACGTATTCCATCATCTTATACAACTGTATACATGTATTTCATAATCTTAAAGAATTCTATACACATATTCCATCATCTTATACAGTTTTATACATGTATTTCATCATCTTATACAGTTTTATACATGTATTTCATCATCTTATACAGTTTTATACATGTATTTCATCATCTTATACAGTTTTATACATGTATTTCATCATCTTATACAGTTTTATACATGTATTTCATCATCTTATACAATTCTATATACGTGTTCCATCATCTTATACAATTTTATACACGTGTTCCATCATCTTATACAGTTTTATACATGTATTTCATCATCTTATACAGTTTTATACACATATTCCATCATCTTATACAGTTTTATACACATATTCCATCATCTTATACAGTTTTATACATGTATTTCATCATCTTATACAATTCTATATACGTGTTCCATCATCTTATACAATTTTATATACGTGTTCCATCATCTTATACAATTCTATATACGTGTTCCATCATCTTATACAATTTTATACACATATTCCATCATCTTATACAGTTTTATACATGTATTTCATCATCTTTTACTGTTTTATACCTGTATTCTGAACGTGAAACAACCGTTTAGTACGAGATGTTTTTGTTTGGATAATGAAGTTTATTGTAACGTGATTGGAATACGTATCAAAATAGAAATTTGACAACTCAGAATGGTTCTGAACCTAATTATATGTTGGAGTATTTGGATGTTTGGAGTTTTTGTTAAGGGCGTAGGCAAGAGAATGCTTTACTGAATATTGGAGTATTTGGATGTTTGGAGTTTTTGTTAGGGGCGTAGGCAAGAGAATGCTTTACTGAATATTGGAGTATTTGGATGTTTGGAGGTTTTTGTTAGGGGCGTAGGCAAGAGAATGCTTTACTGAATATTGGAGTATTTGGATGTTTGGAGGTTTTTGTTACGGGCGTAGGCAAGAGAATGCTTTACTGAATATTGGAGTATTTGGATGTTTGGAGTTTTTGTTAGGGGCGTAGGCAAGAGAATGTTTTACTGAATATTCGAGTAATAGAGTTTTGAGTTGCCTATATTTCGCTTAAGTGAATTTAAAAAAGTTCAAGCTGTCACTGTGCTATAGAGCAAATCCTAAAAGATTACAAAGTTTAATTCCCTATCTTATCCTAGCAATGCTGCAGTGTGGCAAATAACTTCATATTTAGAGAATCATTACAGTCATTTTGGGACGCCGTGATTTCAAAAGTTTACTGAATGGCCCACAAATACAATAATGTTCAACAATATGCTATATAGAGAACATATATAAAAACAAAACAGAACATATATTTTGCTTTTAATCATGAATATGGTAACACAACTCACGTTATGGAATGTATTCGGAGAATGTAATAATATAATATAGTAGCTGTCCTAGTAAATTATTCCATCCTAGCTTTGAGAGAACGTCCCTTAAAACAAAATATTATGAAGGATAAAACACCGAAGAAATCTGCTTAAAGTGATGACTTTACTATGAAATTGAGTATGTATGTATGTACTTGAATTTCCTGACATGTAATTATGGAATCAATATACAATTAAAGGGGACTTAAAGAATATGACAAAAGTAAGATCGCAACTTTGAAGAAAACAGAATAATTTATGCTTGAATAATGCTACCATGGACCGTAGGCTTTACCATCGTCTTAACTTCAATTAATTGTCTTCAAACTAATGAGTAGAATGGAACACTTTAACGTGAAAATAAACTTATATTTGCTAAATCCATGCAATTAAATAGGAACATAGAGGAAGAAAAAAAAAATAAAGAAAAGATATATAGATACTGATAGATAGACATGTAGACAGATATAATGATAAATAAATATAGAGATACAGACAGATGGATTCATTTCATATTCAGTGATGACACGCATGACTATGGCTTCGCTCTTCCTCTTTCTTCTGTCGTTTGTGGACTACAACACGTTTAATAAGAAAACGAAACAGAGTAGCATTAAAGCATTTTTCTTCTTCTTTCTATTCTTATTTATATTTAATGTGGATGAAAAACATAAATAATTGGAAAATTTACACAAAGATCGCGAAAAACATATTCTGACTTATCTATCTCCCCTCTGTCCAGTCACCCTCTCACAAACAATGAATTAATGTTTGTTTAACTTGTGCAATCTGTATCACTGTTCAAACCATACCACAAAGTGGCAAGTTTCAATCTCTATATGTCGACATTACAGACACACGGACGCAGACGCACAACGTAGCATATAGGACATTAGATGACGGATTTCCGTAAATATTGACATCCTGTCATTGTCACAATAACAGATGTTTAATAACCCTTTTCCTGTTAGTAATTGATGAGATAGACGACGGCCCTGAAAGAAATTTTTCATTGCAACGATCTCTAATCTCCGTATCATGTATATTGAAACATGCTTAAAAAAAAAAAGAAAAAAAAAAATATAAAAAAACTGTGTGATTGCAGCCATTTATGAGTATAAACCTGTTTACATGGGCACATGTCTATGGTGATGTTGCGTAATCCTCTCGCATCTTATATTAATTGAAAATCTTTGAATAAGACTGAGGGAAGGTTGTACACGAGTCTTTCTTCGTAAAATCAATTTTTCAACTTGTCACCCCGTCCCCAACATGTCAGTTGTTACAAATACATCTAACTATAAGATGTCTTACATTAATTTGCAACCACAAGATTCGTATTCAATCAGTCCGATACACACGACTCCCTTTATTATTATTATTATTATTATTATTATTATTATTATTATTATTATTATTATTGTTGTTGTTGTTGTTGATGATGATGATGATGTTGTTCTTGTTGTCAATATATCATCATCATTGGTATGTATTCTGGTAATCACCATTGTTTTCTCCCCCCCCTCCCCCCTCCCCCCCCCCCAGCCTCTTTTGTATATAGCTTCTGTAGTTCCAACACATACACTGGCAAATCAAAGCCTCCAGTTGTGTAACATATTCAAAACATATAAAATGGTACCATACAGTTAAAGTACTATTTCTGGTATATGAAAAAATCGGTCTTCTTGGAACTTATCCATAGTCCTGCGTTGAAATATCCAACCTGGGTAATTTTAAAATGTTTTAAAATTAAAGCTCAGAAAATCTTGAAAATCAATGATATAATACTTTTTGAGGGCCATACATAATTCCTAAAACAAAAGTCTGTTTTAGGGTTATATTTGTCATGCAATATACTTAAGTGTACTGTTGAGAAAAGGGGTGTATTCTTTCCTGAATAGAATTGGCGCTAGTCAAGACAGAACTTTAAAATCTGTACCACTTTTATCGTCACAGCGATGTCACTTTTGAAACTACTTTCTTTTCCCTTTTAGGAAATATATCAGCCCTTATGTATGCTATTCAAACTTGTATTTTCATACCTAGGGCTATTTCATTTTTTTATTCTGTTCCTTCTCTCTCTCACTTCTTCCCTAAGATAAACAGATCTTAAAATATGTCAAGACTATAGACCCCTCTAGTATACATGTATGTAATCAAGGAGGAAGTGCCGTCAAAAAATGCCCCAAAACGAACTCCAAGCAACAAAATGTAGGCTTCAGGTATTACTTTTTATAATTAGTTTTCCACATGAATCATGCAAATTGTCAGTGACTGAACTTGCATGGCCTGTTTCTATTCGATAGTCGGTGTCACCCATACAGTATCGTCGTATACCTGTTGCACTCTACTACAAACGGTACAAATTTTTAGGGAAAAAACTATTGATTAAATATAGTAATATAATTGTTGTAACTCTCATTATAATCAATATCATGTTTGAAAACGATGGAGAAATCGGGGATAGGTGAGTGTTGATTGCAAACCGAAATTACGTGACAATCGAAAATCCCCCCCCCCCCCCCCCCATGAGAGCGAAACAACCAGACAGGGCCCGGGCATATTGGCTCCTTAGTTACAGTATTGTTGAAAACACTGCCTGTGAAAAGCATACGAGAATATACGGGGGCCCCTTAAGCCCGGGTCCGGGGCCCCTTGAGCCTCGGGGGCCCTGGTCACGTTGCCCACCTTGCCTAATGGATAATCCGGCCCTGCAACAAGAACATTTCACATAGTAATTTGTCTTTACAATCAGACAATTAGAAGGTTCAAAGTATGCCCTGGAAACGCTTAAAAGCAGGAGCTTCTGGGGCCTTCCACCTCTGAGACTCCACCAGGGGTTCCATCCAGTTGACCCCTTGCCTACGTGTTTACCCCCCCCCCTCCACCTAACCCTATTTCTGATCACACTATTTACGCTTGAAGGCAGAAGTAAACATAAAAATGAACCAAAATCCTTATAGGCAAACTCACAATCATTAAAATATTTTATTGAAAGATGTTACGCTCTGAAGTCTGTCGGATAAGACACAACAATGTTCATTGTATCAATCCGCACAAGAAATGTGTTTACAGAAATAAAAATCTCTTCATTTTCCTATGAAAACGGTCATTCATTTGGCTAAATACACAATTTGAAGCATTATATGTTCTAGATAAATTTCTAAAGAGTCGCCACGAGTGACAATAAAATGTTTCCACTTCACTCGTGAAATATTTTCTTATATCTACTATATAAATATAGATATCCTCTATGTATTATTTTTTTACCAGTATGTGCTTTCGATGTGTTGTGTGTGTGTGTATGTGTGTGTGTGTTTTTGAAATAAAGTTGTTGCCATAACTGTGGTACAATGTTCTTCAGTTAATGTGGTCTCACAGTCGTACAAACACGAGACAAAGTTAGCTGGATACTGATATGCTTTACTTACTAAATTACAGAGTTTTATTAGAAGGGCAAATCCGTTAACTTGTCAAGAGCTCCAACAGGCTATATTTGGGTTCAGGGCCGTCGCTAGTTTGCACTGGACGAAACGGCGCCCCGGGCAAGCGTCGCCTTCGGCGCCCCCTAGTCGAAAAAGTACCGCGAACTCCGCGATTCGGCACCCCCTCAGGCTTGGCGCCCCGGGCGGTCGCCCGTTTTGCCGCCCCTTACGACGGCCCAGTTTGGGTTCATGTTTCCACTAGGGAGCAATAAGAATGTAGAAGCTGGCTGAGTGACCGAAGTTGACAAGAATTAATTAGTAATATTCAAGATGGCAGCATTCCAGACTATATTTATGAACAAGCATGACAATTTAATCATTTCTTTCATGTTTCACTTTCATTAATGTTAAAAACTACCAACTACAACTAGTCTGTTAAGAAAGGTACTCAAGCTATTTTGTTCAAACGCACACACACACACACAGACAGAAGTGAAACCAGAAGACGTTCTTATAGCAAGTGGTGATCAGAATGTAGGGTATATCTTTATAAGCTAACGCAGACTATTTCTGGTCACCCAGCGATAATTAAAATAAATGCCCGTTGTTAATTTGGCATTAGCCTGCCATCAATAAATTATAAGAAGGGAACACAATTAAGTAAAGTAGGAAATTACTATAACATTTATGTGTATCAGAAGGACGTATCTTCGCATGCAAGAAATCGCTAACACAAAGTTTTAAGCAGAAGCGTAGGGTCTATTACATTTTCTTTGTCTTTTTTTTTTTCTTTTTTTTTTCTTTTAAAACATCTTTGGAACTCGACATTTACACATGGAATCTAAGTAATAGATAATCCTACAATTTGTGTCACTCTCTTTATTAGTTCAAATTCAATTGTAAATAAAAAGGAAATCACTTAATTCTTTTGCCTGAACTAAACTTTAATCTTAATACACGTTTATGACATAAATAATGAACAGATCCCATGAAGATCTAAAGTGTTCTTGATAAAGGACAAATATCCGTTCAACTTTCTTACACGGATCTTCCTATAAGCGGATTTGATCAAACAAGTATTGACCATCATTACAGATGTCAGATAATTGTACATCAATATCATGCACAATCGAACATGTTTACAGAAGAGATAATTAAAAATACTGAATACACGGAGCTAAAAGTAATTTTGACCAATTGTATTCTGTATAGTACATCCCGTTTAAAATTTCTTAGCTTACTCACTCACTCGTTCACTGACTTACTCTTATATATATATATATATATATATATATATATATATATATATATATATATATATATATATATATATATATATATGTCAGTCTATCTATCTATGCGAGCTCTTTAAGTTGCGATAACTTGCGCAATTCACATAAAATAATGTTTAAACTGTGAGCAAATCCACCTACCCCATCCATCCATCCATCCATGTATATATATATATATATATATATATATATATATATATATATATATATATATATATATATATATATATATATATATATATATATATATATGAAATTGATACGCAGTACCTGGCCATAGATATAAATAAATTGTCACCTCAAGCAAACGCAAAGCTTTAAGAGCATAAAGAAGTGAAATTTCACTGTTACGACTCTAGCTCTTAAAATATGTAACAGAAAGAAAGTGAAACCAATCAAATCAAGTAAATCCAACAAGCAATTATTTCCAGACAATTAAAGTTAAAATTCAAAAGACACTCACAATTTGTGCGTTAAATTCAAAATAATCCTAAATGTCCTAATCACAAGTCCAAAATAATAGAATGTTCCGAATGAATTCCAATAGCCTTGAATGTCCTGATGTACCACAAAGATGTAATCCAGAATGTATTTTAATAAGTTCACATAAATCCCCAAATCATCATTTAATCCAAAAGTCACTGAGCACTTTAGTAATTCCAGTGAATATTTTAAATAAATAATTAAATAATTCCTCTCAAATTATAACTGATTTAATAACACAACTGCAATAACTAAAATAGATTCCTTACAGATCCTTACAGACTGATCTTTAGAATCGGAATTCTAGAACAGGAATGAAATTGTTTACCAAAGTCTGTCTGTCTGTATGTATGTATATATATATATATATATATTAACACACACACACACACACACACATGCCTACATAACCTATGTCACAACACAATATGAGTAATTCTAATGGAAAAATACTGGCCTACCTGATACATGACACAAAAGACTAATTGCGAAATGCCTATGAAAATACTGGCCTACCAGACACATGTCACAACTTACAAGCATGTACAAAAGTTAAGTATGTATTTTCAAATAACCATACAACTTACAATCATGCACAAAAGTTAAGTACATAAACATCATACATAACAACTGCATATGCTTATGTGTTCGTCTGATAGAAATTTTGTTTACTAAGAATAAAGTAAATAATTTTGGACACTAAATACGCTGTTTAGTTGAATCAATGAAAGGAATGGACCTGAAAGCTGCAGTCCCTCCCAAAACTAATTTGAATCTAACACGACGGGCGTGTTCTTGTGGCTCATGATTATGTATAACGATTGTCTTATAACCAAATCCACCCAGATCGTTCAGTTCAGTTTGTTTAGAAATAGTATATTACATTCTAGTTCTATGCCACTGGATAGATTTGCTTGACTAATATTTCAATTTTTAAATATGTATTTACTTCTTAAATTACACTTAACTGTTATTGGACTTCATAGCTCTGCCGCTTGCTGCTCCGCCATGCCCCATCATTGTTAATACAAATTTAGTAAGCCATAATGAAAAAAGACTCGATATATACTGTGGATTAGAAACTCTGGTATTGTATTGTATTCATTGAATGGAAAAAAATGACAGTGAATGCCTCAAAGGTGTATCACAAAATTAAATGACTGAAACATACATTCATTTGTCAAATGATTTGTTAAAAATATGTATTGAAAAGGACGTGTTAAAGTGTGTACTAAAAAAGAGCTATACAATAACAGTCATCATACGTACCTTTAAATATCATTAGTAACGTTGATTCTATACAGCACAACGATTTATTTCTCTTGTATACAAATTTAGACAAAATTACAATTGTCTCTGTTGGCATCATAGCAGCATCATGCGCAATTAAGACTGAAAGAACTGCATTTTTGCATCGGTAGAATGTAACACGAATTACAAAACAGTGCAAATGTTCTACAAGACATAAAACTTTGTACATATTGTGATATAAGTCACAGAAACAAAAAGGCATTGTTAAGGCATGAGGCTAGCTGTGCTTTTGTACGCGGTCTAGGACTATAACATTTTGGAGGTATGTAATAGATGCTATTGTGACAGAAAGTATCTGTTCTTTATCTAAGTAACAGAAAAGTCGGGTAATCTTGCCTTGAATTGGGCAACAGAATCGTTGTCAATAATATACATCTTGAAAAGTAGAAGAAAGTGGCTGACCGATGGTGGAAAGAAGTTTATTTGGTGAAGGCCAAACTAAATAAAGATATCCCTGCCTATGTGGTAAGTCGGGAAGATGTCTTCAGCTAGGAAAGATTTCTGAATCGTAATTTGCTTCCTTCCTTTACTTCCTTACTTTGAGTAGATAATGAAAACCTGAGCAAGGAGCAGGACGTTTGATCTCAAGTAGTAAAGATAAAGAGGATTTTACCACTTGAAACTCCAGAGATTCGGATGCTGAATCTGGGATCTTTATCTTTCCTGTACGACGATATGGGAATACCAGAAGTTTGAAACCAGAAGCAATGGAATTGTTTTATATTCCGATCAGCGAATTCCAGAGTCTATACAAACCAGAGTAGTTGTATGAGGTGCTTGTGGGATAATGGGGCATTAACATTAGCCCATAGGTTTACATGTAGCTACACTTGGGGAACAAGGGAAAATCCTATGTTAAATTGGTCCATAGGTTTAACATGGGGATGGTATTATAGGGACAAAATATTTATGGGGACAAAAATATTTATAAGGACACGGGAAAATGTAATGTTTAATGGTGAAGGGAAAAAGGGTCCACAGTTTATAGAGACAAGGGTAAACGTAACGTTAAATTTGTTTGCTACAATCCAAGCGCACCACATATACAATCCAGAACCCGCTTTTTGATTACAATCCAAACATACCACAGTAGTAGAAGACGGCACTATATATCCAAACGGGGTCCTGTGTTAAATAGGGTCGAAATAGTCGATGGCTCCACTGGAATTTAACATAGACGCCATCTTGGTTCATATGGTTTGTAACAGTGTAGCATGAGATAAAGGGAAGTGTGAGTTTGTTTACCCTCTAAATGAAAGGCCGTAGAGGAGCCCTGTATTAAATAGGGTTGACAGTTTATAAGGACAAACGGGAAATTCACATGAGAAAATAATAGTCGAAAGGTTATAGGGACAAACGGTCGAAAGTTTATGGCGATAAACGGAAAACTTACATGAGGCTGCCATGTTGAAAGGTAGCTTTTTTTAGCAGTGTATTGAAGCAGTGTATCTTAAAAGAGGGCCTGAACGATGACGGTCGTCTGTATTCATGACATAAACTCCAACGTCTTCAGGTTTATACTGTGTAAGGTTCTTTTTTAGTTGTTGCATACAAAAAGAACATGGTAGGATATAAAAGAAGGGGTATAAAAAAGAATTTAAATCCCTTCACAATAAAACTAACAACCCTAAAACTAAGCCTAATTTATATATAAAGTGAAAATTTCTACCCCATTTTATAATATCCCTACACCTAGCTACCCTCCTTTTTTAAAAACAAAACTACCATCCTCATAATCTTTGCATATCAATACCCAATTATCTACTATTCACCAGTTAGTTATCTACTATCCAGAATCCCGTAATATTCTATCCAGTAACCAATTATCTAATATCAACAAACAGTGATCTATTATCCACCAACCAGTTATCTACCATCCACCAACCAAATATCTACTATCAATACAAAGTTATCTACTAGTCAGCACAGTTACCTACTATCCACAAACCAATTACATACTATCCAGAGCCTAGTTATCTAATATCAACACTCAGCAATCATGTACCTACTATCCACAAACAAATTATCTACTATCCAACAGCCAGTTACCTACTATCTACAAACCGATTATCTACTATCCACCAGCCAAATATCTACTATAATGTCCTCACCCTCACATACTCTCCTATTTTTAAACAAAACTACAAGCCCATGCGCACAAGGTATGACTTAAAAGAAGGGGTATACATAAAATAATTAAGCACCCACCCCCTACAAGTCCTCTACTAAATAAAGTAAAAATCTCTATTCCCATCTGTAATATTCCTAATCGCCTCTACTCTCCTACGATTCCTCGTATCATGTTAAAATCTCTACCCCCTTCAATAATATCCACACCCAACATATAACTTCCTTTTTGAAAAACAAAACCATCATCCTCATAATCCTTACATATCAATACCCACTCATCTAATGACCCCACACCTTTAGAAGTAAAGGAAACAGTATAAAATTCAATTTAAATCCCTTATCAACAAAACTAACTTTATTATTTCCCTTACTACCCTATACTCCCTATTATAAAGTAAAAATCTCTACCTCCATCTATAATGTTCCTACTCTCATATATTATCCTATTTTAAACAAAACTACCATCCCATTTACGTCTGTCTATTTTCAATGTTTTAGTTGAAAAAATCAGAGTTTATCTGCACTCTAAATATGTATATATTACAACAGGAATCTAATATGCAATAACCAGATATATACAATCCAACAACCAGGGATCTACTTCCAACAACCAGTTATCTACTATCTAACAAACAGGGATCTACTATCCACCAACCAGGGACCTACTTTCCAGCAACCAGCGACCTACTATCCACCCCCCCCATCCCCGTTATATATCCCTTCTAAATACAACTAACGTCACTAACCTCACATACCGCTCTATGATCCCTCTTATAAATTAAGTAAAAAAACATCTAACCCCTTCTATAAGACCCCATTAGTTACCTACCTTTATAATATACCTACTCTACTTCATTCAGCATCTCCACTACAACCCTTACTCAACATGCTACAGACCATATAAAGCCATTCTAAATAAAATGTACAACCTTTAAAAGAAGAGGGCATAAATAAAAATAATGAACCACATCCATCCCTCATCAGCCTACCCCCTACTGGCCCTCTTATAAATTCAGTAAACTCTAAACATCAGGCCTCTTCTATAATGACCCTTAATTACCTCCCTTTATAATATTCCTAACCGACGCTGATGTTCTATTTTAATAAAACGCTAATTCCATTAGCGTCTATTTGTTATATTTTGCTTGCCAAAAAATATTAGTATATCTAGACTACACTCTAAATTATATTATTACAAGCTGGCTTGTTCAAATAGGTGTCACAGGATGAAGCCGGGTTGGGACTGGATTAGTGAAGACACCGAAAGCAACTGCGTTAATAAGATGTTTATTTATAAACGCAATTTAAAGATGAACAAATCTGACACCATTATAACAAAAAGATAAGGAAAATTATAAAGTTCCTAACATGGAACTAGCAACAGCAAGTAACTCAACGAGAAAAATCAAAGATGAATTTAACGAATGGAACTTTAAACAAACGTGAATAACATCCTATCACCAATCAACAAATAAGAGTATATGATCTACACCCTGATGTAAACAAGGTCTTACTGAGTACCAAGGGTGACCAAAGCATGTGATTTATGCACTTATCAATGTAATACTCATTTATTCATCAATCTGTTAACTCATCAATTTATCAATTCATCAAGCGATATTGGAATATGTATGAATTTATGGATCTGTAGTTCATATAACGATATTGAAATGGGAATGCATGAAATTATGAATCTATCACACATATAGCGATATTGAAATGTGAATACATGTAATTTTGCACAGATAGCACTACTGAAAATAACAATAAAATGGAACACGTAATATGTATAACTGTCGTGGCGCCCTTTTGACGACCAAGATGTATCTCCGGTTCCACCCGCTCTAGTCAATGGTCAAGGAGCCACCACGCATGGTCCACCCCTCCCAGTCTGTTGAAGGATCCCTCGAGAGCCTTCACATTTACCACAGACCCGTTGGTCGAGAAGCCTTGGTCCCTCGCATCGAGAAAACCAGTACACTCTTCCGAAACAACGTCACCAGACACAGCGTACACGTCACACGAAACCACACAGAGTTCTGTGACTTCACATCACCAAACCATATATAAGGCACAAAAGCACCACACAAGGCACCACACCAGGCAGCTAAAAGTATAACAACTAAACCGTGTAGTACATATGACACGGTTAGTACTTTTGCGTTGATATATGTTGCTCATGCGCGCACATGAATTACATCTCGTTACACATTACATCAATCATTCAATGCATGCCGCGTATAATTAAATAAAGTCCTTCTGTTCAGTTACAACAAATAGCTAACTTGAACCAGACTATAGTATTTCTAATATCATGGCGTTGTATAACCTAGGTATTGACTCTCTGTAGAATTTAGAATAAATTCTAAAACATCTAATATATGTAACAATTCTGTCATATAAAACGAATAGTGATAAAGAATACAATCTTAAATTTCACATACCTCTACAGCTGAAGATTTGCTCCCGTAAAGAGGTAAGCTTCCTGACAAGACTCGTCGTAGTGTAATTTGTTTATAGAGAATTCGCTCTATATGTACTCTAGCTGTGACAGATATGCGCAGCAGCTAGGTACTTAAGTTTTCACTGCAGGCAATTTGCACGTGCAGCATGGGGTGAATCGCGCTCAGTATTTCGAAATAACTAGAGCCGAAAAAATAAACAACCCTCGAGTAACGCTCTAGTCGGAAACGAAACCCGAATACATTTTTGATCACATATACATATTGATATAAATCATACAATTCCGTGACAATAGGATTCTTAAATATTTAAGCAAATTCTCTCTGTTTGTGTTCCAGATCTTAAATATGTTACAATTCTCTTAGCGTACTGGGAGGCCAAAGTTTCATTCCTCAAAATTAATACAAAGTTACAACTGAACGTCTTCACTAGCTATGGTAGATTGATATATACACTGACCGACTTTTTCAGCCCCCAAGGTCAATATACTTGTGACAGTTAGAATTTTTTTAAAATCTAGATACAGAATGTTTTGGCAAAATGTAATGTGCTGAAGTTGTGATTGTCTGTCTGTGTGATTTTGTAAATCAGAGAGAGAGAGAGAGAGAGAGAGAGAGAGAGAGAGAGAGAGAGAGAGAGAGAGAGAGAGAGAGAGACTTAAAGACATTTTTGAAAAGACACGCAAAATAAGGTATATCCAATACTACTCCGGCTGAAAACTAAGAAATCTGACATGCAAAAAAAAAAAAAAAAAAAGAAAAAGAAAAAAAAAGAAAGCCAACTAAACTCTAGATTAAATAACATTTACGCTATGAATAAAAACTATTCTAAACTTTTTTGGGGTGCAAGTTTTTGAAAAAGTACGAAACAAAAGTCACAGAGCTTTCTATTTCACGTAATCAATTTGACTAAGGTAAAATGTTTGAGTGGTATCTTAAAACAGGAACAGATAAACCGTGATTTAAATCTAAATCAATCTATAGGAAGATCAAGGCTGTCTGTATGTCTGTCTGTCAATATTACAAAGCATACCGTAGATTCTGTCAAGTTTACTTTGTTTTACATCGTACGCGGCGTTAAAAAAGATAAATATAGCGCAGTGGGCTCGTGATTTATGAGCGAGAGAGAGAGAGAGAGAGAGAGAGAGAGAGAGAGAGAGAGAGAGAGAGAGCTATTATTATTAATTGTTTGTTTCATGATGTGTGCGAGGGGAGTGAACGATCTGACTACCGACACGGGTGGGTGTTAGAGAAATTGAGAGAGAGAGAGAGAGAGGGAAAGAATTATTATTATTATTATTATTATTATTATTATTATTATTATTATTATTATTATTATTGTTAAGACCAAGAGAACAGCAATATTTAGGCGACATCAAATCTATTTTGAAGTTTGGCCACATAGCTACTGCAATCCCGACTTCCATTTTCATGCTGAGACACACAGAGGAAGGCATCAATAGCCACCTTGGGCGCCTGCCAAACATAAAAAGTATCGGAAATAACTCACACATTCATGTTTGGTACAATTGTACGTGTGTACCATTGTGGCTATGTATAGGACTTCAAGTTCTGTGTTTTGATGCTCTTTCAAAGTAGCAAGTATATTCCAGAGAGTTTGATTGAACCTTTCTGTCGTACTATAATCGGTAGGGTGATAAGGAATGTTCCTACCTTTCTGTCCTATATTTCTTCACTCTTGCAATTTTTACATAAATACGTGGATAATAAAGCAGATTCAAAATGTATCCCTTAGTCACTATGAATCCTATCAGGGAAATATAACTGCTAAGTGTATACAAGTAAATGATATAATGGAAAACAAGACACAAAAAAACCCAGTAATCACTTTCCATCTGGCTAATGTATGTTTATCAAATATGCATGCCGTGATTTTGTTGAACCGGTAGTTTAAAGAGGGAAAGACTGAACAAATTATCTTACAACGTTTTAAGAACATTTTCAGTTTTAATTTTTAACGAGGTAAGACCGAAAAATGCAAAACCTATGGTATTCACAGATCAAGATGAGAAACATTTTAAACTCAACGAACATTTGCCATTTCTGCGACAAATAAATATTTATAAACGAATCTAGGAACAGCGAAGCGCACAAAATATGCGCGACCTCGGTTATTTTTATGGTAAGTGCAGAAGTCCAACTGTTGAATTACAAATAGCCAATATACATAACGTGTCGGGTTATAAAAGACACATCGTTATGAAGGAGTTAATTAGACAAGATTCTGATTATGAGGTAACGATCATACAGAACAACGATGAAAAATAAATATCGGTTAATAAAAACTTTGCATTCGAGATATATATATATATATATATATATATATATATATATATATATATATATATATATATATATATATATATATATATATATATATATATATATATATATATATATATATATATATATATATATATATATATATATATATATATGTGTGTGTGTGTGTGTGTGTGTGTTTGTTTGTGTGTGTGATGGTAAAGAATTTCTTGTAAAGATAATGTAAAGATAACGATTAGGTTTGTAGACAGTTTATGGTTTATGGGGCAATCATTGGAACAATTAGCAAAGAATTCAAGCGATGAAAAGCTTTCGAAAACGATGAGATAATTTCAACAAATGCAGTGTAAATATCTGTGAAAAGACATTCAAACCTACAAATTCATAAATAGCTTTAAGCTGTTGAATGAAACATCTATTCTACCGATAGAACAGTTACACCCGTCTCTAAACAACTGGAACATATATATCAAAAGACGATTATCAGTATGTTTAGGTTGCCATACAACATTTTATACTGAACACTCTTAGTGATCTTCACAATTACTACTTTAAGAAAGATATGTCAATGCTGTGCGATAAGTTTGAGGAGTTTAGAAATGTATGTATGAAAAATTGCAAGCTTGTCTCCGTGCATTATTACAGAGCTCCCTGTTTTGCTCATCGAAGCTAAATCGAGTAGAATTATAATTGTCAACAGATTAGTGATGATTGAGAGTGGAATACAAGAAGGAATTAGTATGATACCCTATAGATGCACTGCTGCTAACCACGAATAATATGTAGATGACAAAGACAAAATTAAAAATGATGTCGAATACGACAAGTCTCAACCAAAGTCTTTCAACATATACCTCCACAATAACAATTTATATGATTGAGCTGTGTTTCAATACATGCCTTTTAAACACATTAGATGGGCAAATGACAAACAAATTCAGACCATAGAAGAACAACTACTTTCATGGAAGGATGACATAACACTGAATATAGGAAGTTGATTTGGGGATTCCATCTGCATGATAATTTCCAAAATTACCCTCTAGCACTGAAAAACGTGTACATAGTATGGACGATTTATCTGAATTTCAAAGACTATTTATTGAACAAATAAAACCAACAATACCAAAATTGTTGAGTACTTTGAAAAGCAAAGAAAATATGGCATTCAGTACCGAAACCTAAAATTGCATGTACAATTCGGCCTCAGATTAAACAAGATACATACAGTTGTCCTTTTTGAACAACAACCGTGGCTTGATTCTGATTCTGAGCCTAATACTAATTTGAAACAAAAGTCACTAAAGATTTAGAGAATGACTTCCTGAAATTGATGAACAACTCCGTATTCAAGAAACAGATGGAAAACTTGAGAAAAAACTAAAGTTACAATATTTCTGAGTGAAAAGAAATGTCTACATGCTAGAAAAATCTTTCATTTGCTAGGAACACTATTATCTATGATGATTTTGTGTTAGTGTAAAAACAAAGATAAACTTAGCAAGCCAATTTACGGTGGTTCTACTGTGTTGGAGCTACCGAAAAACAAGTATGGTAACATAATACAATATTTTTTTTACAGCCGATACGAATTTGCTATGAGATGAAGGATAACATACACTACTTAGATACTAGCGATTACAACAAGGATAACATAACTACTTCGATACTAGCGATTACAAGAACGATAACATAACTACTTCGATACTAGCGATTACAAGAACGATAACATAAACTACTTCGATACTAGCGATTACAACAACGATTGCATAAATAACTGCGATGCTAGCGATTATAACAAGGATACCATGTTTAACATACCGCTAGTAAATAAAAATATACGGGGCGTTTTCAAAGGTGAACTAAATGGCACACATGTTAAAGACTTCTGCTGACAGTGATCACGAACATAAAAAGTTGTGCAAGTGCATACAAAACTGTGGAATACAATGAATTTTAGCTTTGATATGTATATGTATTGTTTATTCAACCACGAGGAAGCTTTCAAATATTAATTTGCTTAGGTCTTTTCATCATCAGATCTACAACATAACGATTATCAAGGTGGCTTTGTCGGCTCACGATGAAATAAGTTTTTTGGTTGACAGCATTAATACCTTACCTTATAACTATATAAAGAGAAGCATGTTAAGAAACCAGAACAGTAAATTCAAGTGAAATAGTTTGTTATAAATAAATTGTGTTGGAATGGGATTGCGCCATTCAAAATTGTTAAGATTTCACGAAAAACTATAAAGTATCATTAATCTGGAATGCTTTTGCTGAATTAGAAAGGACACGGAGAGTTTGTAAAACTGCTAAAATACCTATGAATAAGTATTACAAAGTCATGATGAAGCGTGGCATACCTGCTCCATCTAGGTATCCCAAAAATTTAAATAGGAAAAGAAAAAAGTATATAATGCAGTAACAGATATAAAGTCTGCTGAAGGCAAACAGTCAGTAGAGGTTAACTACAAATAAAAAAAGTAAAAGACAAGTGAAAAACTCGTAACAAACATGTACATTTCCTTTATATATCGTTTTGGATAAAAACATTGTTATTACTTGGAATTTTACATTTACCTGAGATATGTCAGCGGGTTGTATGTAACAATTGTTTTAAAAAAAATTGAGCTTGAAGAGTAAGAAACAAAAATTGCGAGCTTTGAAAAGAAATAACGATAATATTGAATAGAATGTGCAGATTTTTTATTTCTTACTGAATCAAACGGAAGAGACAATTGTAGGGATGGAATGGCATTCTTAGTCAGTTATCTTCGGATTAGATGCTGCCACAGGCAAAGCCAGCACATATCTTCGGATTAACTCTAATCCTACCATAGGGTGATTTTGAAATACCAAACACCGCTTTTATTTTATAATTTTGCCAGTAATTGGAAGTGAATTTGTTGGTATCAATATGCTGAGTACGGTTTATTTTTGCTATCATCAATAGTTTATGTTTTAAATTTGATTTTCTTTTCTTCTTTGTAAGACTGCACTCTATTTGAATTTTACATTCCGATCCAAACTTTATTATTTTCTCTTGAGTCGGGTTCAGAAAAGTAAATCCATGTTTCATCACCTGTGACAATCTCATTCAAACGTCTCTGGTCACACTTTTCATATTTTGTGAGTAGCTGTTTGGCAATTTCAACCTGAGTCTTTTTTAGATCAGCCGTCAACAAATGCGCAACTCATCTTGCACAAACTTTCTGAGCTTCAAATGACACATAAATATATTAAAAACAACTGACGAATTAATGCCCATGATAATAGAAATATCTTCCTCTATGTTTCGTCCATATTTATGTATCGCCCCATTCACAACAGCCACTTCATGCTCACCAATCACAGACAACGGTCTTCCAGAAAGTGGGTCATCATCCGTGGATTCCAAGTCGGTCTTGATATTAATCGGAGAGTACCCTGAGAACTCACTATAGCAGAATTATTCTCCTTCTCTGTCATTTTCACGTCACTGTCACTCACCTATGTTACGTCACACGCATATATATGCAGGTGTCCGGTGTGCTGCATTTTAAAGCTGCAGATCATTTATTTTGTCTACAGACTGCCCGGTATAAATGCGTCAATTTAGCATTAATTTTGACTTTACAGAATGAATTGCTACCAGGCCTCACCAAATAGATTTCTTGATGCAAATCCTGCTACTGTCTTGTTTTTTTCTCCGAAGCCCTGACCAATTCAACAGTTGTTCACCAGCTTCAAGAAATCTTTTCAAATTCGTTTTTGGATTAGGCCCTGAAAGCGGTGTTAAACTGTATGTATGGTGCCATACATTTTGACTGGTTAAACTGCCAAACTTTGTGGACTTTTGTTGTTTTCATGCCCAAATCCAAATATAATTAAAGATTGCGGTAGTGGCCCACCTTTTGTTTAAAATTTTTCATTAAATTCTAGATAAGCTTATCACAGATAATAAACTAGCTATCTAATTCATTGGCTAATGCTACCTAGTATGCACTCAGCCATTTTTTTTATCAACCTGCATCCACGCGGGGACAACGGATAATCGCTGTGGGTGTCATGGAATTCATCGGGATACTCCAGATCAAGTTCCAAATTATATCCAATTTCCGAATCATCATCGATATTAGCTGGTATTTTACTAAGATTAATCCATTTAAACCCATACGTTGGAAGTGGTTGCTGCGTAAACCACTCATATAAATTGTTACTATTAAGATACATTATCCAGTTATTTAGTTTGGCAGGATCATAACCACTAACCATTGGGTTGTTAGCTTTACTAAATCTTTTTGATACCATAGAGATTCCACCTCTTATTTCTTTTTTGAAGAATAAATGCATATCAATATCCATTAATAGCTCCAGTTTAACGCCCGTCATTTTTAAAATGGTATCCGAGCTCATTTCCGGGCTTGTGATATACTGAACAGGACCTAGGCCATAATTTTTGATTGATACTTCTCTAAAATTGTCAAAAACATCTGCCAGTAGCATCACATTGGTTTTAAGGTAGATATTACTGTAGTCACTAAAATGTTTTATATTGTATTTTTATCCATACATTTTGGGCATGAGCATACTCTGCATCCATTATACTTAATATGGCTAACGTCGAGTAAAACGCTTCTTTTGGCGGTAATTTATCCTCATCAAAACGTTCAAAAATATTAATATATTCATATGGGTACAACCCGTTCCTAGTTAGCAGATCAAAACTGGTATGACTCGCTAAATGCTTTTGTTATTTTGAAATAACTTTTTTGCAGATTCACTGCTAATTTTTCTAAGCTACCGTTGAGACATTGAAGGGAACCAATAAATTTAAGCTGGCCTCTACAAAAAGACAGTATTTGTCCATGTTGTTTGGTATGCAATTTATATGTATTTTTCTCAGCAGCAGCCATTATGAGATGGCTATCATATCCACTAAGATTGTGAAATATTACAGGTACTATAGTTCTTGACGGAGAAGTTTGTTGTTGTAAATTACAATCAAAATGAGCCGCCTCTCGATATTTACCAGTGACCGCTTACTTTATTGCCATCTAGTTTTTTAGCTGCAGATGTGGCAGGAAGTTGCATTGTCAAAATAAGTTGATTATTTGCAGTAATTTTCCTTGGCACCAGCCTTTTGGAAAGCCTCTCTTATTTTATTTTTTTCATTTCTTCGTCCAATCAAGAAGAAATTTGTCAGCAGAGTTGTTCAGCAGTACAAGACCTTTTGGTTCATCTATATATCTGATATGTTTTTATCATATTATGATACTCTCCAGAATGGTCCAATATTAATAGCTTTTCGAGAGCATGGTTTCTCAATGTTGACTCCCAGCCTTGGATAAATTTTTTTGGTTGAGACTCAACAATAATTTTCTGTAGTGTTACGACTCTATGGTCTAAGAAAAATGTAACAGAAAGAAAGTGAAACCAACAAATCAAGTAAAAATCAACAAGCAATTTATTACTAGATAATTAAAATGAAAAATCAAAAAGTCACTTACAATAATGTGTTTTGAAATCCTAATAATCCAATAAAAATGATTGTTCTAATCACAAGTCCTAAATATAGAATGTTCCGAATTCCCGGCTGTGTCCTTGAATGTTATGATGTGCTAATGGTCTCCAAAGTCCTGATGTACTAGTAATCTTGATGTGCTGATGTCAAAATGAAGTATTCCAAAATATCTGAATAAGTTCACTTAAATTCCAAAATCATCTATTAAAAATCCAAAATCCAAAAGTTTATGAGCACTGTTATAATCCAATGAATATTTAAAATAATTCCTCTCTTAGAATTTGGAATGAATTTTCACAACTGTAATAGCTCTTTACAAGACTGATGGTAATGTCAAAACTGAATAAATGTCCACCAAACATGGCATATATAAAGATTGGTCACATGACAGAATGTTCTAGAACATGAGTCATCTTAATGGAATTTTTACTTGTAAACAAAAATCAATCTTGACATTCAAATTGAGAAAACATATTGATCAAAACAACCTAATTCAAGGACACTAGTTAAACATGTTTTTCCTGATAAACATTAAGATTTAAGCAAATATTAAAGTGAAGAAACATTTATAATTTCCTAAAATATTTATAATATTATATAAACATCATACATAACACCTCCCCTCATAAAGAAAAAGAAAGATTTATATAATAAAGCTTTCTTTTGAATATACATCTAATACTACAATAACCAATTTTACATAAGAACATGTTTTATGATACTGGACTTAATTACATCAAGCAATATTACATTTCTATCCACGTGAGAGTGCATCTGCAATCACATTGTCTTTTCCCCTGATGTGTTTGATGTCAATGTTATATTCCTGCAATATCAAACTCCATCTCAACAATCTCCGATTTTTATCTTTCAATTTGTTAATGAAAGTAAGGGGATTGTGATCACTGTACACAATAATTGGAGAAAGAGCTGAGGTGACATACACTTCAAAATGCTGTAAAGCCAATATCAAAGCCAAACATTCCTTCTCAATTGTGGAATAATTTTTCTGGTGCTTGTTTAGTTTTTTAGAAAAATAACACACAGGGTGATCCACACCACTTTTGTCTTCCTGAATCAATACTCCACCAACCCCTACATCACTTGCATCAACAGATAATTTAAATGATTGGCTAAAATTTGGTGCAGAAAGAACTGGTGCATTCTTAAGGATGGCCTTTAACTTGTCAAAAGATTCCTGACACTTGTCAGACCAATAAAATTTGGCTTTCTTACTCAATAAACTTGTCAAAGGTTCAGCAATTTTGGAAAAATTGGAACAAAATTTCCGATAATATCCAGCCATACCTAGAAATCGCATCAGTTGCTTTTTACAAATTGGAACTTGAAATTCAGAGATAGCTTTGACCTTAGCTTCTATAGGTTTAACTTGACCTTGTCCCACAATATGTCCTAAAAATGTGACACAAGCATGGCAAAACTCACTTTTACTCAAATTAATTGTCAGATTCGCATCGCTGAGTCGATCGAAGAATTTTCGAATGGTTTCCAAATGATCTTCCCAGGTGTTGTTGTAGATAATGACGTCATCGATATAAGCGTCACAATTATCAAGACCAAATGTTATCATGTTCATCAGGCGTTGAAACGTTGCAGGCGAATTTTTCATTCCAAACGGCATGACTTTATATTGATAAAGTCCATCTGGAGTTACAAATGTTGAAATTTCTTTTGCCCTTTCCGTCAGTGGAATTTGCCAGAATCCTTTTAAAAGGTCAAACTTGGTGACATATTCCGCATTTCCAATTTTATCAATGCAATCGTCCATTCTTGGGATTGGAAATGAATCAGTTTTGGTGACACTGTTGACTTTTCTATAGTCAGTACACATACGGAATGTATTATCTGGCTTGGGAACAAGAATACATGGTGAACTCCAGTTACTTTTACTTGGTTCTATGAAATCATTCTCCAGTAGATACTGAATTTCTTTCTTCAGATAGTTCTGTTTGAGAGGATTCATCCTATAAGGATGCTGTTTCACAGGCGCAGAATCTACAATGTCAACGTCATGATAAATTTTACTTGTTCGTGTTGGAACATCAGGAAACAAGTGCTCATAGTCATGTAATAGCTGTTTTAGTTCATTTCTTTCCTGTTGTTGTAGATGTGAAAGTTTCTGGTCTAGGTTGTTCAATATTTCTGAATTCCGAAGATTGGTTATACCAGAGACACTATAGTCTGATCGTACTCCATCGTTGATATCTTCACTGTGTGGGACAGGTACAACTAAATTAACAGAATAATTAGCTGGGCTATCTCTGTCAAAATATTCCTTTAACATATTTATATGACAAAGTTGTTTTTGTTTCCGTCTCCCAGGAGTGTTAATGATATAATTTAAGTCATTTACTTTCTTTTCAACGGTATAAGGACCAAAAAATTTAGCCTGAAGAGGATTCTGAGGTATGGGAAAGAGAGCCAGAACTTTGTCACCAGGTTTAAAACTCCTTTCCTGTGAATTTCTGTCATACCTTAATTTCATTTTTGACTGGGTAGTGTGAAGATTAGTTCTTGCTACTTCACAGGCCTTTGACAACTTGTATTTGAAATCAGAGACGTAATCAAGAAGATTAATCTTCGAATCTTCATTTGAAAGAAGTTTCTCTTTCAATAATTTCAATGGTCCACGGACAGCATGACCAAAAACTAGTTCAAAGGGACTAAAACCCAACGACTCTTGAACTGATTCCCTAACAGCAAACAACAACAAATGAACACCCTCATCCCAATCCTTTTCTGTACCAAAGCAATAGGATCGAATCATATTCTTCAAAGTTTGATGAATCTTTCCAAAGCACCTTGACTTTCAGGGTGATAGGCAGAAGATTTAAACTGTTGGATGCCTAATTCATGCATAACTTGTTGGAAAATTCCAGACATAAAATTTGACCCTTGATCCGACTGGACAGATTTGGGAAGGCCAACAAGTGTAAAAAACTTCACCAAAGCTTTCACAATAGTTTTAGTTTTTATATTTCTCAGAGGAATTGCTTCTGGAAATCTTGTAGATGTACACATGATGGTCAACAAGTATTGGTTGCCTAACTTGGTTTTAGGTAAAGGACCAACACAGTCTACCATTATTCTACTAAATGGTTCATCAAATGCAGGAATGGGTTGTAAATGAGCCTTAGGTATTTTCTGATTGGGTTTTCCTACCATTTGACAAGTGTGACAAGATCTGCAGTATTTAGAAACATTACTTTTGAGTTTTGGCCAATAAAAATGATTCAAGATCTTGTGATAAGTCTTACGGACTCCTAAATGACCAGCCAAAGGAGTTTCATGGGCTAAATTAAGAATTTCCTGTCGATATGACTTAGGAACAACAATTTGATAGCTCACTGACCACTCGTCACCAGTGGGTACATCAGGTGGTCTCCATTTCCTCATAAGGACCCCATTTTTCCCAAAGTAACACACTGGAACTTGTGTGGCTTCAGTTTCACTAATAGCCCTCTGAAACAAACAAGATATCTCGGGATCTTGCTCCTGTTCAACGACAAGGGATTGTCGTTTGTCATCCTGATTAGAACAAAGAGAATGAGTTGCCAAAAGAGGATCACTGTGATCAATACCATTTGATTGATCAATACCTGAGGAAAAAGTGACCTCATCAAAAGACTGACCAATACATGTGTCAGCTAAAGGAATAATATCCTGATCAACATCACTCTCAAGAGCTCTTTTTGCCATAGCTCTAGTAACTGCACAAGCAGGGTACAAATCAGGGATTTCAGTTTCGACAGGATCAACTTTTTGATCCAAACAAGGCTTGTCAGTTACAAGTGGATTAACCACAACCTTATCTCCAGCTAGGTCATTGCCTAGTAAAAAATTAACACCCTCTATGGGTAAAGAAGTCACTGCCCCAACAGTCACAGGTCCAGAAACTAAGTCTGATGCCAAATTTACACAATGAAGAGGAACATTTACAAAGCCGCACTCTACTCCCTTTACAAGAACACTTTCACTTGAAGAAGACTCCTCAGACAAAGGCAAAGTACCTGATAATAAAAGGCTCTGAGAAGCTCCAGTGTCCCTTAATATTTTAATTGGGATAGGTTAGGCAGAATCACCAATAAGTGATATAGAACCTTCTGACATGAATGGTTCATAAGCCTCCAAAAGAGAATCAGACTGGGGTTTGTTTGACCAACAAATGTATTGCTTTCAATACAAGACCGTGACCTTGACCTCGTAGAAATAAGAGCATTTGGAAAAGCTCTGTCTTTACTCTGTTGCTTATTTTTCAACTTGAAGCAATCAGAAATAACGTGCCCTTTCTTTTTACAATAAGTGCACGTAGGAAGAGATAAGGATTTCTGATCAGTCTTATCAGATGTTTGATTCCTAACAGTTGTGCTGTTGTGAAATTTGGAAGTACTCGAATGAGATTGAAATGGTTTTTTACCAGAAAACTGCTGAGAGGACGACTTATTGCCAAATGAAATTTTGTGAGTCAAGGAATAATCATCAGCCATACGAGCAGCATTTTCCAAAGTTTCCACATTCTGCTCGTCAAGATAGGTTTTAACATCACTATGGATGCACCTCTTGAACTCTTCAATTAATACGAGCTGTCTGAGGTTATCATAAGCTTGATCAACTTTCTTGGCTGAGCACCACCTATCAAATAGTTGTTCTTTATCCCTTGCAAATTCGACATGAGTTTGTCCAATTTCTTTTCTACAATTCCTAAACCTTTGTCGATATGCCTCTGGTACCAACTCATAAGCTTTCAAGATGTACTCCTTAACCACATCATAATCAGTGCTTTGTTTTACTGACAGTGAAATGTAGACTTCACGAGCTTTGCCAATTAGTACACTTTGTAATAACAAAGTCCAATGCTCTCTGGGCCATTTCAAGTTTTCAGCTATTTTCTCGAAATGAAGAAAGTATTTATCTACTTCTTTTTCCTGAAAAGGGGGTACTAACCTAATATATCTAGTAACATCAAAACCTGAACTTGTGTTTAAAGGAGTGGAGTGTGCTCTGTTTGCCAGTTCTAATTCTCTTAACTTAAATTGCATTTCCCTTTCTTCTCCTTGCATCTGCATCTGCATTTGTATTTGTCTATCTTCTTTCTCTCTCTCTCTCTCCATCTGTCTCTCTTCTTTTTCTCTCTCCATCTGCCTCTCTTCTTTCTCTCTCTCTCTCTGAATCTGAAGCTTTGCCAATTCTAAATCCATCTGGTTCTTTAACTCTAATTCCCTTAATTTCCTGTCAGAACCAGATACAGGCTTTCTCTTCAAACTTAAAGCACTATTTTCAAAAATTCCCTTTCCTACTAAATACTGAATCAAAATAATCTTTATCTCCTGTTTTGTCAATGATACTTTTGCCTCAGATAGACTGTATTTTCTGGCAAGCTCGAGCAACTCATCCTTTCTCATGCACTCTAACCCCTCTTGGGTAGGTTTTGAAATGAAATTCTGAACATTAGATGCCATTGTAAATGCTTGTTAATTTCACACAAAAAAAATTTCTCTATATAAAATCTTTGCCAAAGACAAAACAAAATTCAGAGACAAAATCAATATGAATTTCAAAGATAAATTTAATATCTCTAATATGCTTTAAAGAAATTCAATCCCGGACGAGCCCCCAATTTCTGTTACGACTCTATGGTCTAAGAAAAATGTAACAGAAAGAAAGTGAAACCAACAAATCAAGTAAAAAATCAACAAGCAATTTATTACTAGGTAATTAAAATGAAAAATCAAAAAGTCACTTACAATAATGTGTTTTGAAATCCTAATAATCCAATAAGAATGATTGTTCTAATCACAAGTCCTAAATATAGAATGTTCCGAATTCCCGGCTGTGTCCTTGAATGTTATGATGTGCTAATGGTCTCCAAAGTCCTGATGTACTAGTAATCTTGATGTGCTGATGTCAAAATGAAGTGTTCCAAAATATCTGAATAAGTTCACTTAAATTCCAAAATCATCTATTAAAAATCCAAAATCCAAAAGTTTGTGAACACTGTTATAATCCAATGAATATTTAAAATAATTCCTCTCTTAGAATTTGGAATGAATTTTCACAACTGTAATAGCTCTTTACAAGACTGATGGTAATGTCAAAACTGAATAAATGTCCACCAAACATGGCATATATAAAGATTGGTCACATGACAGAATGTTCTAGAACATGAGTCATCTTAATGGAATTTTTACTTGTAAACAAAAATCAACCTTGACCTTCAAATTGAGAAAACATATTGATCAAAACAACCTAATTCAAGGACACTAGTTAAACATGTTTTTCCTGATAAACATTAAGATTTAAGCAAATATTAAAGTGAAGAAACATTTATAATTTCCTAAAATATTTATAATATTATATAAACATCATACATAACAGTAGTTCACTGAAGGTTTATATATATATATATATATATATATATATATATATATATATATATATATATATATATATATATATATATAACCGACTCTCCAACAGTTGGTCGAAGTGAGTAAAATATCGTAAAATAACATATATTAAATCGCAAGTGCAAGATGATACTTTTGCACAGATCTCTTTTTCCTGACGGAATCAATCCTGGAACAATGAAGTGGGTGCGTTTGCAGGACTCAGAGTACCAATGATATGGAAGAATGGGAACCAGTCTAGAAATGGGTGAAGATACAATAGAGTATATATGGGTCTGTCTTGCCATAATTGGTTGACAATCAAAAGTACAATTTTAGTAAAAATAATTTTTTGAGAGCTTGTTCTATTTGTAACTGAAACTAAACTAGAGACAATGTTTTATTGATGGAATTTCAGTCCTTTTAGATACTTAACTTTGGAACACCCATTGCCGAAATCAGCACCTGATATTTTGTGGTGCGGACTTGAAAACACATGTTTCAAACACATGTAAATCCAAAACATGCCGCGGAACATATAGCTGTCTCCACAAAGAAGCTTGCATCAAGGAAGGGTTATATATTGAGAAATATAGGTTTGATCATGAGCATTCAGAAATTTAAAGTTATTGAATTTTTAATATCATGGCGTTTCCTTATGTTTGCTATGGGAGCTGAATTAGTACCGTGAATCCTGCATGAGCCGTTGACATTCATTTGGGTTGGTTGAACTGCGATGGTAGAGAAGTAATGCCGAAGTCGGTTGAGATGGGGTCAGTTTCTTTAACGAAACGAATCTATCTAATCGCTTCCGTCAACATTAGTGTGCATCTCTCGTTTATCAGTCACTTTGCAAATTTAAATTACTTTGATAATCACGAAACAACTAATATTGTAGTTCTGCTTCAACTGAGAGAATAAAATAGAAGGGACGATATTTGAATAAATATGGAATCAAATAAAATGAAGAACAGATCAAACTCAAATGCTAAAAAGTCAAGCATTCAAAAACGATTCTTATAGCAAAATGAAAGAAAATGAATTGATCGTATATACATTGTTGGAAACAAAATAGAAATAATAAACTGAAACCAATGAAAATAATAACAAATGAGAAGAAACACACAATCTTACGAAGGGTCTAGAGCTTTTAAAAAGGAATAAATCTGACTTATTGGAAATCATACAAGTAATTATGAAAGACATCAGCCGCAAATATAGCGTATCCTCGCATCTTTCTCATTGCCCCAGCAACAGTACAGACCCATAGGTTTGTTGTTATTTCCGTCAATGTTTATATAGATCTAGATAATTTGTATTGAATGATTTAGTGGCAACATATAGCACGACCTATTGGGTTATTGGTATTGATTTGAATAGTTTCGGAGATATGACCCCAAAACACGTACATACACATACACACGCACGCACGCACACACACAAACACACAAGAAAACCTGCACAAGTTACATAAATCCTGTATGTATGCCACTGTTAATAATTTACATTTCGCGAATACTGCGTATCGAGAAAGTAATGTTCGATTTATTGGCTACTACATGGATTCACAAAGGCGGAGCACAAACTTTTTGCGACTTTACACTCTGATGAACATCAGGGACTGACCATTTAATGATGGGGTGGGGGATGGGGGGAGGCGGTCTGGAATTTTCTTTGGAGCCGGAATATTTTAATTCAGTTTTACGTCAAGATCAATTATTTTTTCAACTAGTATAATAGGTTTTTATTTTGCTATCAATCAGAGCAAAAAATGTTTTTGTCAAGCCAGTGGAGAGCCGACATTTGTTTTTCTCGAAACAATATCCCTGTCTCCCCCCCCCCTCCAAATTAAACGCTCTGTCCCAAAATAGTAAGCATCAGTTCTCACTCTTAAAAGAAGTAAATGCAAACTTTAAAATTCTAATCGTAATAAATAAGAAAATAACATTTCGTAGAAATAAAGCACAATTCAGTAATTGATAGTATGTAAACTCTCTTTTCTTTACAACAAGCAACTTATAACACGTACTCTCGGACGGCACAGCTAATGGAGATCTTTTGAGGTATATGCAATAGGAGAACCAGAATCCCCTGGCCATTGATGGGATGAAACGAATCCTTGTAAATGGGGGCATCATGGAGCTACTCTTAGCACCAGACTGGTGTAAATCAAGTCAAGTTTGCATTTTTCCGGATGGAAAGTCCTTATTCTCAACTGCTCTTCTCTCTCTCTCTCTCTGCTGGTGCATCATACTGGCACTCATTCTGGCTGTCGCGACTTACAGCTAATGACACTATTTGGGATTGGTAACATGACCTGTGTGGGCTAAAGTCAAACTCATCCTGACTGTCGCGACTTATAGCTAATGACACTATTTGGGATTGGTATCATGACCTGTGTGGGCTAAAGTCAAAGTTTGAGAACAAGTCAAACGAAGATAAATCAGATTGTACTTTGACTCAGACAGTCGGTTGACTGAACGCTGCTGCCTCATAGCCCGCATGGATGTTTCTATTCGGCTGATAAAGAAGTTTAAATGGTAGCAATTAAATTTAAAGAATTTTTTTCTGTAAGTGTTGTCATTTCTTTTAATAATTATTCATGCATGAAGACTAAAGTCAGTTTCGTTATGTTACAGGCATATTGACATGAACAGAAATTTAGGAAAATAATGTGTGTGAGACTTTCATCCTCCATGAGGCGACATCCTGCATCTTTATCAAAATGCCCAGCATCCTGTTTACACCTTGAACATAGTAACTAATATCTGGAAATATATACTGATCACGCAGTTAGCACGAAGGCCATAAATGACATAGTTACACCAAACAAATGTCAAGTTTTTAACTTAAAGAAGAAATCGGTTAAATGATAAATATATTCAAACGGGAAATTAAACTGAAACCCTCAGTATTTGACTCGATGTGATAAGCGGTAGATCCGTACAGGTCATGTGGTAATAGGAGATAAGTGTCTCCTTAGAATATATCTTTCTGAAAGCACAAGTCAAGGACAAAACAAAAACGTATAACTTAAAATAAGTAGGAACTCGGATCAACGAATTTGAATTATTCCAAAGCCGCACGTTCGATGAGCTCAAATATGGTTAAGATAAAGAGAAAATATAGTACAACAAAGTTCGGTTACACGAGGATACAACGTCATAACCAAACAAAAAAAAACATAATAATAAAACAACATACATAAATAAATAAATAAATCGTGCACTCAAACTACCAGGATGCGTTGATATTTTACACTCCATTCAGTATTTGCGAGATTGCATGAATTTTGTTACTATCATTGATATGAAATTGCCAGCAGTAGAACTTTATCTGTATTCCATCTAATAAATCTTTATTTCGTCAATGTATGAACATGGTCCTTGCCTGCATAGGTTAAAATGTTAACTGTTTGCATCACATCACGGGTTTTAACTCTGCATAATATGTAAAAATCGTGCTTAATCTATTAATTATCCAAGATGTTGATAAATTGCAAATTCACAGTAAATTTGGTTGGAATTGTTAAAAATGTAATTGCTTAAATATTCACAATTCATTGACGTATTTTAGGTCGATGAAGGGTATTATTGCTGTAAAAAGTGGTCTCAATTGGCGGATGGTCCCACTGATTGGACATTCTATAAATGAATCTTCATAGTAAATTTTATTATTATCCAAAAGGTACTATGGGAGTATTTTAAATATAATCCCGTTATACGTCGATTCTGAGCCATTACTGAAAGCAGCAAGGTATTCATCGAAGTTATTTTCAACCATTTTAAGAAACAGCTTAACAGATAATTTAATGAAATTTAAATTATAAAAGGTTATGGCCTACAGCGTTTGAAAGTTTTTAGGGTGTAAGTAATTCGGGGATCAAAACTCTCGAAAAAAGATCAAAATATATGACTGTGGTTGAATCTACTCTCTTGTGAAGATGAAGCTTGAACGCATATTTGGTTGAAACAACATTAGAATACCTGATTGCTAACATGCCTATTTTAAGACAAATATGGGCCATAACTCGCAAAAGTATTAAAAATTGATTCGTTATCGATTTCATCTTAATCTTTGAGTGATTAAAACTTTACATTGATCTGGTTGCAATCAAACAATAACAAATGCGACGAATGTTCAAATATTTACAAGGCATTTGGCTGTCGATTTGATGCTGATGAAGTGCCATAATTATAGGAAGTATAAGGTCAGTGTGCTCTTTATTTCTTTCCTTGGACCGAGGCAACATTGAGTTTTTGATAAATAGAAAAACAAAAGTTAGAACGCTGGAGGGGTTTCAGGTTTTTGGTCATGGACGTATGGACGAATGGGTTTAAGAAAGACGGAGTAATTTGCTAAAGCACGGACAAACGGTGGAACAAATTTTGAAGAAAAAAAACAAAACAACATACACTGACTATTTTACGCTCTCTCGACTACGCGGTGGACGACAAAATGCAAAAGAGAACCAGGCACATGTAATGTGCAGATGAAATGTCATTAGAAATGAAGATCAACATGGTTTATTCAAGCTTGAAGTATATATGGCTTACTTGAGAAAACTTGAATTTGAAAGATTCAGTTGCAAAGGAAAATCGATAATAATATGATCTCTTTGACAATGTGTATATCTGCCTGATTTTCTGTATGCATTAAGTCTGTCTGTCTTTGTTGAACTCTGTTTATACTTCATTTATACCTATATGACTTTCCTAGATCTGTGTTGAACTTTTGTATGTATTTCCACTGGAAAGATTGCCTTGTGGAGAGGTGGGATTGTTTCCACAAGTGATCAAAAAAATAAAAAAAGATCTAATTTCAAATTTTAAAAATACCAAACCTGAACTTAGTACCAATACTTTTATCTTAGTTAAATGTGGGCATAAGGAAGAATTAATATTGATGCATGTATCAGAATCAGATGTGGTTGTACTCAATAGTGTCATGTGTACTTGCAATGGTTGAAGTTGAGTGCACTTTATTTGTTAATCGTGTCGCCAGCCTCGATCTTGCCGACCACTCCTATTAACATTCAGCGTACTGTCTGCACGTTTGAGGTTCGCATATCACGTGACCTTGTGCTGCTATACAACTTCCTTTTGCTGCTTGGATTTTGTACCATGGATATGTTTGAATATTTACCTGGTTTTTGAGCGAAACGGGCGAAAATAGCAGATACAGCAGGATACAAATATAATAATATGATAGCTTAATTATGATGATAAAAAAATCTTCAAATCGATTATTTTCATTGTCAAATGTTGCATATAGTATTTAAAATAGCTTTCAAATACTATTTGCGAAAAAAACCCATAGATTTATTTTTATTCCATATCCGTAAATATTTTTAACTAATATAAAGATGAAGCATAAATATCAGGGTCCACGTCTTACATTGTAAGACTAATATATGTGCCGGATATGAAGCCACTACCAAAATCATAAACGTAAATTATAACTGGGCAAATTAGGCGTAAAGAGTAATATGTGAATATTTCTAGTACATTTCTAATGACAACATACTTTCTAACGATAAAGATTGCACTCACATGGAGCACAAACCCCTTGACCCCCTGCCCAGTCAGCAGGCTTGAACAGGCTTTTACGAATACGATAAATGCAAAATGATTGGTAGATACAACGAAGGAGACATTATTGCACCACTCTGTAAATAAATCGAAACTACCCCATCTTTGCTCTACCTTCAGTGTACTTTACCCGCTAGGGGGCGATACAATATATGTGCGATATCAGGATTCTTGCAAAGTGTATGCATGTATCTTTAAAATATTGCATATTTCGGCATATTTATAACGGAAATGTAAATGTAAAAATGTGTGTGTGTTTTGTGTGTGTGTGTGCGTGTGTCTTGGTTATGTTTCGCAGGCAAAAGTTTAAACATTGTTTAAATAGCTTGATAATATAATCAGGTCATTCAAAGAAATATGCTTTCCATACTGCACTGTGATTAATTACAGCATTGATTAAACTAAAACATTTAAAAGACACCCACGCTTATTTAAAACAAATATCAATCTGTTTCTTTATGAGCTAAATTAGACAAAGATATAAACCTATTTTCATCGAAACTAATGCATAATAATAATTTTAAAAAATGGTCCTTCAGCATAATGTACTTTTTTGTTTACTCTAGCCAGATATAGCTTTCTCAACTTTGAAAGCAAAATGTTAGAAAGTTTGGTGCATAATCATTGGAAATAGAGTTGATTATTATTTTTCAGGGCCGTGGAATTGTATCTAAACAAAGAATTTCCGACAGAAAAAAAAAGAAAAGTAAAGAAATTGATCGTGAAACATTAGGTGACATTCCTTATTTCGACCCCCAATACATGCTTTAACACAATATCTGTTTCTTTTACTCAAACTTCAACCAACTGTTAGAGAGTCGGGTATATATATATATATATATATATATATATATATATATATATATATATATATATATATATATATATATATATATATATATAGAACCGAACCCTCAGGATACCGGAATCCTCTCAAGACCGAATATTATTTTTAGTCCCGAAATTTTCCTTCTTTAATATCATCATTTTTTCCCCAGTAAACAGAAACTCCTCAACTCTGAACACCGGAACAATTTTCGATTCCAAATTTCAATTTTACGCTTAAAAATACCCCATAAAACCGAAACTCAGTTGAAACTTGGTAATATATTTTAGCTGCCAAATTCCTGACACACGCTGGAACAGATTAATTACGATTAACAGGTGCTGTAGTAGTCTGATCAACGAGACAAAGACCCGGAAACTGCCCCAAGGGCACGCGAGGTTAAAACAACACTTGACACACGCGCCGACACAGATTAGGGCTGACAATAGGCTAATCTGAAGTTTTTGCAGCGTACAAAAGAGTCAACTTTTAAGGCTAATTACATGTATTAATGACTAAATGCTTATAGGTAAGGCAATTGAGAAAGACTATGTTTATCTGCTGATTATCTAATTGTGATTGATTCATTTGGATACAAGATAAATAGAACATTGTGTGCTTATTTTTTTAAGTTAAATATCAGGGCTTTATTAACCAGCCATGTGTCTTCGCTTTTGATGCTCCGCCGACGTAGACCGACAATAAATGTCAGATTCACTTAAATGATTTTCAATAGAGAAAAATCATTACATAAAAGTACTTAAGTAGCCACGACATATTGTGGAGTATCATTCATTATTCCACTGGACTTATAGTAAAGTTATAAAAGTACTGTATTTTATTCCTCATCTGTTGCTTGTGACGAGGACTGTATTTCTATGTGGAGCAACTGTATTTATTCCTGTGAAAGGATACAATTTTCGGTAGGAACGTATATTGTTCAGCTAATTCTTCATTAAATGCATGTATTAAAAACACAATAAAAAATAACAGCTTTCTTAAATGTGTGCACTTTTACACACACAGTCACTGATGCTTTCGTAACTGCATTCTCTTTCTCTTTTCCTCTCTCTCTCTCTAATTTGTGCACTGTTACACACAAAAACACTGATGCTTTAGTAACTGCATTCTCTCTCTCTCGCGTCATATAAGAGCTAAGAAATAGATTTTTTTACATATGCAAAAGCCTCAGTAATATATATATATATATATATATATATATATATATATATATATATATATATATAGATATATATATATATATATATATAATGTTACAACTCTATGGTCTAAGAAAAATGTAACAGAAAGAAAGTGAAACCAACAAATCGAGTAAAAATCAACAACAATTTTATTTCCAGATAATTAAAATGAAAATAAAAAAAAAGACACTTACAGTAATGTGAATAAAAATCCAAATAATCCAATAAGTCTAGATGTCCCAACCACAAGTCATAAATATATAATGTTCCAAATGAATGACTGTATCCTTGAATGTGTTGATATTCCAATGGTCTTTAATGTCCTGATGTGCAAGTAGTCTTTAATGTCTGATATGCCAAAATGAAGTACTCCAAAATATCTTTGAATAAGTTCACATAAATCCCAAAAATCATCAATTCAAAATCCAAAATCCAAAAGTCTATGAGCACTTTTATAAGCCAATGAATATTTTAAAATAATTCCTCTCTCAGAATTTGGAATGACTTTCCACAACTATAATGGCTCTTTAAAAGACTGATGGTAATGTCGAAACTAAAAAACTGTCCACTAAACATGGTATATATAAAGATAGGTCACATGACAGAACATTCCAGGATAATAAATGTATGTGTGGCCATTGACACATAACTCCTAAAGGAATTCCAGTTTGATCTGTAAACAAAATCAACCTTGAACTCAAATTGGATAAACATCGTGTTTATCAAAACTATCCTTGAACTCAAATCTTACGTAAACAACCTAATTCAAGGACACTAAGTAAACATGTTTTCCTGATAAACAATATTAAGGTTTAAGCAAATATTAAAGTCAGGAAACATTTATAATTTCTTAAAACATTTATAATATTATATAAACATCACACTTAACAATACAATGGTGAACAATAGAACACACCCTATAAAGATGACTTCGTTATAAATGAGAAAACTAAAAAGATTATTGGACAAGCAATATTGAATACCCCTTTTTATGGAGTTTCTGTTAGAGTGAAGGATGGTGATTTTAAAGGTATATTAAGATATCGTTTTGTCCGGGAATACTTTAATGGATAAGATGATAAGATCATTGGCCATATAGATGATGATGGGTTACATTGGAAAACTTACAACTTATGACTGCACAGGAAAATTGTACAAAATCAACAGTTATTCGTGATGACTCTTTTGTAGGTGATAATTGGTCTAGAAATATTTTGTAAAAGCAACTTGCAATGAAAACAATAATGTTGATTATTTTTATTCATTATACTCAACACAGTATAGGTGAATAATGCTGCGATTAATATAAATGTGTTGTGAGGGTAAACATAGGTATAAGAGAGGTAAATAAAAAAATTGATGGTTTATCTTACACATGTAAATGTATTAATGATTTACCGAAAAAATATAATATACCAAGTTTTAAGGCGAAACAATGATAATGGGAGGAAGATAGCCACAAAAAGTATAATAAAAAAATGCTTTACATGTGATGTGTGCAGAAAGATTATGGCAAACGGATAAAAATTTTGCGTCTAAAAAACGTAACATAACTTTTTCTAAAATAAATGTTGTATATCTTTCAAGGGTATCCAAGTATGGAATTGTTGCCTATACCTTTACACTTAAGAAACGCTTGTTTTTTCTTGTAATTACGTTCTAATATGTGTTCAATTCTAAAAATTATTATTATTATTTTTATTTTGTTTGTAATTCAGGCTCATAAAATGTACCAGCACTATTCTTCACCATTTAAATCTTCTGTTTCATAAACGATTGGGTTAGTACATATGATATTCATCATTTTAAAATTTCTTCTATCCAATTTAAAGTATATCCTTTAGAAAGTTTATATTTTTTCTTAGATATTCTGACCATATCACCTAGTTTGTATTTTGGCGTTTTTTCCTTTAAAATCATAATCGCCATATAGATTCATATACAAATGTGCTCATTTTCATGTTTACTGGCCTGTATAGGTGTCATTGTAATACTTTTGTGTCTGGTATTATTATATTTATCAATCATTTTTGGTAAAAAGTCTATATTTTTGTGTTGTTTGCTGTACAATACTTCCACATTATACTTTTAAGAGTTCTATTAAAACGTTTCAGTTGCAGTTAGTAAACATTTATACTCTTTATAATACTTACTAAATTACTGCATGTCAACCATGACTGACCATATTGAATAAATTGTATCTGTCATTACTCGGAGTTATTATGGGTTTATGTAATTCTTCAGCTAGTTCTGTCGTCCACTTCAATGCCTCATTTCGTTTTATGATTTGAAAAAAGCATAACTTATGCTTAAGTTTTATGATTGGTTTAACAATTAGTTGTTCGTTTCCTTTTCTGGTATTGTTGCACCACCATGGCTATTTAATATATCACACATTTGATTATCACACTGTGCTTTAGATTGATTGCTCCTATAACAATAATCATGTTTTTCACATATAGCATCTAATCTATTAACTGGGGGTCATTATCAAAGAGGTTTCCAGGCCAACATTATCGATGACCTGGTTTGGTCACCTGTTTTGATGGCAACAACTTTGTTTTTCTTGTTCCAGATATTGAACATTCTCCGTTCATAACTCTTTTATTATTCTTTGTTTGGCTAAAAACCATACAAACTGTATCAGTTTGTTTTTTTGCACTTCAAACAATATGATTTCATGTATTATATAATTATGTTATATTGTATTTGCATATTGAAATTAATTGTTTGTTCTTTTTGATAGTAAGAATTTTTTTTCTTGCCAGAGATAGATCATACATCACGCATAATCCTTTTAATGTTTTTTGTATGACTAATAATCTCATCATTTGCATTAGTATGTTTTTTACCCTTTAAGCCATATGATTTCATGTATTATATAAGTATTTTATATTGTATTGCAATTTATTTTATTAGGTGCTTATTAAAATGACTTGTTTGTTGCTGAAAATATGGCAAAATATATATTGGCATTTTACCTTGTGTCTGTAGTGTTTCGTCTATGGGTTAGAAATAGTAACAAAAGAAAGAACGACTCAAACAAGCTTTCACAATTTCTAAAATATAAATTTAAATTCCTAAAAAATTAAATATTTCAAAGAAACAAAGTTAAAGAATTAAAAATAACTTACAGTTTAGAAATTCCTAAATAATCCTAAATGTCCTATTGAATTTTGATAATACGGAAATGTCCAAAGGTTATCCGAATAAAATCACTAAAGTGCTTATATGCCACAAGAAACACAGTTTTAAATCCAAATGTTATTAATTCCAGGTAAACTCCTGTGAATGTAGAATATTGTTAAGTTCCTTGAAGAATAGTACTTAAATCCAAAATGTACTATGTAGATAATAGATCTTCACCAGCTGATTTTACAAACAACAATAATCTTCCTCAATAACCTTATGATTCTGATGAACTGCCAAAGAATGAGGGACGAGGTGATTAAATCCTAATATATAGCCTCTTACGGCGCACAAAGGAATTTAAAACTCTAATACTACGACTTAGAATGAGTTCTGTCAACAACCTTCTTTAACCAATCAGAAACAAGGTCGCGCATGATACTGCTTGTAGTGCCTTTGCACTACAATTAGAATATCTTATTTCAAATCAACAACATGTTGACATAGGATTCAGGTCATAAATCTGCACGTGTACCACGTGATTCACCGTTGTGGGTTAAGCTGATCGACATAATTATTGATTTTCCCTGGACTTAGCATGACTCATGTAAACATGCTGACGTTCATATGTACTTTACAAATAGCGTAGGCTATTGAACTCAGGAATTATATTACGATGATTATAAACCCAAATGAAAACTATTATAATTTAAAGATAATACATAATGCCGTAACAGCAGACGAAATAATACACGCAATAATACCGCACATGATCCTATTAACATGTTGTGTTTGAGAAGAGCTATAAACATTTTCCTTACCAATGATATATTTTTTAATATATCAGGTGAAGGTGGCCCAAATCAAACAAAATATTCAATTTCTGTGCTTTTGGCATCATTATAACGAGCTACCAAATGTGTTCCATTACCTTCATAAAAGTCTTCTAAATTAACAATACTACTTCATTTGTTCTTGTTTTATTGGAAGCATATCTTTACTAAAACAACCTCTTACGTTTTCTGTAAATAGTTTTCATAATCGTTTCAATTTGAATATTACTAAGAGATTTTATTATCATTTTATGAACGGTGTTCCCGGTTAAAAAGACGAAAACAAAATCTTTTCTTCTTTTACCTGAAAGTGTTAATCCTTTCCCATGAAGATTTCCCAAAATACCTTCTAGAAGAGAACCCGCTGCCTTCGCGAGTAGCGGCAACATAGGAAGGTACCCACCTTGTCTTTGTTTTAAATTTTGAGCCGTGAAAATTTTATATCTTCTCCAAGGTTTTGGTTTATTGCGTTCTTAATTCGTGTGATTTGCGTTTTTGTTAACATTAATTTATCTGAGCCGTCTAATTAGTTTTTGTCAAGTCTTATAGGAAGTGATTGTTTTGTTTGTGTGCATATTTTTTTGCGTGTTGGCTTAAGCTCAATCCAAATTCAGTGAATGGAATCTTATATTATTATATTATAATAAGATCGTTTCTTCACAACTCTTCATGTAGATTAACCAGAATCTTGAGTTGCTTGTGATGTTGAACCGTGAACCACTCATGTGGCTGTTGCCAAAACTAATGCTGACAGTATTTTTCCTAATATCTTTGGAGCAAGCGTTCTTGAGGAGGAGATCGAAGCTTGAGATTATTATTTTTTTATCAGCTCTCTGAAAACTGTTGACTTCGACAGAAAGTAGTTTTGTGCCGTTCGGAGAGAATGACGGTCATAATGCCCCAACCCCAACTTATTCGTGCTTACGTAGAATACAGGACATTAGATGTATTAATGAGATATGTGGACAGCCGTGAGGAAATCTTCCATTACAACTATCGTGTCCATATCCTGCATATTGTCCTGCGTTTTAGACAGAAATTGACTGCATTCATTTACGAGTGCATACATTCGTCAAAGGGTACATGAAAGTGTGTCATGTCACGCGAATTTCCTGCACTTCAGGCTTCAAACCTTGGAATATAATTGGGGAAAAGTTTGACAAAAGCATAGTTAGTTTTAAATCGCCTTTTATAATAAAATCAAAGTTTTCCACCTCGTCTCCATCTCTTACCTTCCCACTCAACCACCCAGTATATTCATTGTACCATATACAATTACAAAATCACCTACACGAAATTGTCAATTCAAATTCATATTTAATTAGGTCCATACACATGACTTTCTTTCTATTATTTTGTTACTATTATTAACATCATATATTGTAATAGCCTACTGCTAGTATTAATATGAAATAGCAACACAAATACAAATAGCGGCCACAGCATGATGAAACCCAATGGCTTAGTACCGTAGATCCCGGTTGACGAAATAACACGCCTACACTAAGGTAACAGGGCATATCTAAAGCTGACATCTGATCAAAATGGCAGTTCCCAAGTGCTCAAAAAATTAGCCTGAACTAGTCCAAAGTACACTAACTTTAGCTGTTATTAAAATAGGGAAATTTAATTTTGCCAGCATAGACAATACCAGCTTCTGAAAGTGCAATAAATGAATTATAAAGTATATAAAAGTTTTAAAACAATTATCTTGTTGTTTTACAATTTATGTTTGAAGTCCAGGAAGTAAAAATGACTAATGGGTACTTGAAAGTGCTTCATGTTACGCGAGTTCCTGCACTTCAGGCTTCAAACCTTGGAATATGATTGGAGAAAGGTTGGACAAAAGCATAGTTATTTTTAACACGGAGCTAACAGTCTTTCGAGAGGTGCACATCTGAAGTAAGGCCAAGCTGTATACTCTATAACCCAAATTACACCCTTTAACCATACACCAAAATAAAGGGAATTAGCAGTTATTTTAACAGTACCTAATATATGCAAGGTCCTTTTATAAAAAACCAGGATAACAGCTGAGGAAAACCAGGGAATTTATTTTTCTTTACAAATCAAACCCTGTGTAAAGTTGAGCGGAACCTTAGGCCCCACGCGTCGAACATGATCAGATAAAAGTTCTGCAATTGATTACCCATTCCAGCCTCCTCGTTTACTCTTTGTTCAGACTTACTTTTGGTGGCAGATGTGAAAAGTGTAGATCCGTTTTTCCACATGACACCTTCCATCCTAATGCACACAAGGTAGGGTAGTATGCAGGCACGAATCAGTTGAGTTCCGTGATTCATAGTCGTCTCCCTGGATCAGACCCATCCAGTGGGTTTACGGTCTTAACCGTCAGGGCTCCCAGGTTATTTACTGACAAAAATAATAACGGGTAATATAGAATCACGCTGCTAACAGTTCTGCCTGTAAAGTGGACTGAGTAATCAATATGGAGAAATGTAAAGCTTCGATCTCCTCCTCAACCTTGTATGACAGGTGGCTGAAATTGTTAAACAAAAACAAACAGCAGACACGGTTTCACAGAAGCAAATACAATTCTAACTTAAGCTGTATGGGATGTGTGGGTGGGTGATGAACATTTGTACGTGCCTTTCAAATACAATTTATCATTGGAATTTAGGTCTTAATCAGTTGGAAGTTTAAATATAACACTGACACAACTGCAGAGGTTTATATTGTACACTGTACATTGTTTACCATGCTTATTCTACGACTTCAGCAATATATAAATCTTTATCATGTATGCTGATAAGTCTTCTCAAGAACATACAATATTTATATTGAATACGCTGGAATAATTCGAATTAGCATTTATGCTGATAATTGTTATTCGCAGTACAAGCTTACTAACAGCATTAATCTGAAATAGCAACACAAACAGAAATAGTGGGATAATATGGCTACAGCTCGAGGAAACCCAATAGTTTGATACCGTATATCCCGGGAGACAAACAAACACGCCTATACTAAGGTAACCGGGCATGCCAGCGTTCCTTTGATGCCAAGAGTGACCAGTCCGCCTAGGAGCCACTGGTCAGACACGATCAGATATAGGTTCTGCAACTGATTACCTATGGTCGACCAAACATCTGCTTTCTCGGTTACTCTTTCTTGAGACTTACATAGGTAGGCAAACACCCCTCTAGCAGCAGATGTAGAATAGGCCCAAATTGTGACAAGAATAGACCCTTTTTTCACATGATTCCTTCCCTCCTAATGCACACTAGATGAGTCTGTATGGAAGCAGGGGCCAGTTAAGTTCCATGATCCATAGTCGTCTCCCTGGATCAAACCAATCCCGTGGGCTTACACCTTTCACCATCCGCCACATGAGTGGGTGTATAACCCATTCACCGTCAATTAATCAGTGAAGGGGTATTTTTTCTCAAAAATTAACGTGGCTGGCATATATTTGTTAAACGTAATATCGACACATTCAAAGGAGGTTCAAAGGAGGCATTAGGAGGTATAATATATTGTGACAACAATGAAAACCAGGGGAGAGTCCCAGGAGAAAAGGGGGCTGAGACGTATCCCCCCTCAATAAAAAGAGCGCGAAACAACATGAACGTTTCCTAATGTAAGTTTTCTTTCTAATGTTAGATGGTTAAAATTATGCCCTGGAAAAGCTTGTAATACAGGGGCTTCCGGGGGATAAGCTTATCAGGGGCTTCAGTCACACAGACCCCTTGCATACTTCTTTACACTCCCAGTAAACGATATTTCTGGTTACGTTCCTGAATATATTGATATACCTAATTAGTTTTAGATATAGTTGGAATCAACTTCATATTTTCAATGTTATCTCTTATATTTGTTATGTGATGCCATTGGTTACCATGCTAAGACATTGTCTAAATTAAATTTTTCGTGCGTACCATGTTTTTAGATGTACTTTCTTTTGTCGCTCACATTTTGTATTCAATACATATTTCACATACCGTGTTCGTTTTACCCCATTTATTCTCTAATACGTCAGAAACAATACAAATCAAGGTGCTCGCTCACTCATCTTCCTATTCTTTTTCTTTTAAAACCATCACCACCCCAAGATAATAATAGTAATGCTACTACTACTACTATTAAATTATCATATATTTTCGTGGCTAACTCCACAAAGCATATTTTGCAAAAACCAACACCCTACCCCGCACGATAAAAAAACATATATATTTATTTAACATTAGCCCAACAGTCCCTACAATTAGAAAAAAAACACTAGACCAGCAATCCTCGATTTTTTTTTTATTTTATGAAAACCAACGACCATAATTTATTATCTAAAATATAACTTTTCTTTTGTAATGTATGAGTTCCCTGTCAATCTGAAGACCGTTTCCTTGAGTCAAACAGATAACACTTTTGCTCCAGAGTTAGTAATTTCAAAAATTTTAAAATGAATTATTTATTAATTATTATAAACAAAAGTAATTGTTTCATCGGATTAATGTCGCTAGCGGAGCGATGGAGTCCATGTCCCTCCTAGTCACATACTACTTTATATTGTATTAATTGTAAAATCAAACAAATGAACAAATGGCTATATTTATCTCGACATCTTTCCTACGATCTTTCAGAAATATCAATCAGTCGTATGGAGAAATTAAACAGGACGAAGTGAAAATAACTAAGATATTAGTTTACTGAATAATGTACTAACACATTACACAAGTAAGCAGGAAAATGATTTTTCTTTAGAAGGGTTTAAAGTTAACAATTTTGGAAACTAAAAGAACGAACAGTAAGATATACATGCAGGTAAACTGGAAAGGATATGGTGATTCTTTTAATAGTTGAGAGTCAGAAAAAAATATTGTGTCACTTATTGTAGGTCCTGCCTTCATGAAATGACTTCATATGTTAAATTGTTTTAAAAATTCCTTAATAAATGGAATCAAATATCTGTTACAGTTGTAGTGAAGATAAGCCTATTGATCAAATAGGACATCGAAATACATATTACAAAATATGCAAAAATTGTGCAAATATAATAAAATTTCACTGGTGCAGTAGTGTTGGAAATAACAAAATCAGAGAATACAACCCAAAAATAATTACTTGCGAATGTGGGAAAACTCTAACAAGAGCCTACATTTCGGGTCATGAAAATATAGATTTCACGCTATTTTGTATCTGGAAAGTAGTACGATAAAAAGGTAAAATTCTGCGCACAAAAAGTTTAATTGAAGAAAATGGTACCATAAATAAATGGTGAAAAATTTGCTTCATATAACAACACCAAAATCTAAAAGCATAAAATTACAGCCTTCATTACCTCTTTTTGAACGAGAAAGGAAATTAAAAGAATCATTAATCAAACTAAAAATAAAATTATCAGAAGAAAGCTACACGACTCATCTAATAAGAATTTAAATGAATATTGATTTGAAGCATGGAAGGAAACTAATCAGGATTTGTTGTTACTTTTGTTGAAGAAGTTGAACCATATTTATGGAAATTGCTAAGAAGAAAAATTTAAGTTTTAGTTTGAGTAGAAGTCTAGCTTTATTTATCTATTCAACTCTCAGAAACAGAAAGTGGCTTATTAATTCGTGTACGTTATGATGATTGGTGTCACAGAAAATTGCCTATCAACTTAAATAACAAAAATGTTATTTTAAAGTAAGGTTTGAGACTCTAGATATATTATTTTGCGAGGAAATAGATGATGATACAAATTGGTATTTTGAGGAAAAAAATTCTTTAACCCTGCATTTTGGCAGATTTAAATTATTACAATGAAATTAATACATAGCTTTACCACATTTGATAAAAAATAAATAGCCCGCCTTAATGTTCAAAACAAAGACAATTTTGTATGCTATATAATCTATTATAAATCCTCAAAAGATAATCACTAAAGGCTGCACAAATATAAAACGTAATCTTGATAAATACAAACATTGGTTTAATAAATATTATATATATATATATATATATATATATATATATATATATATATATATATATTCCACATTTCTGTTAATGTCCACAAAATTGTAGAGAAACTTATATAACCAATTAGAATTACAGAAATAGAGAAATGTTAATCGGATCTGATGCAAATAATCCAGTCCAGAACATTTACGATTTATTTTGGAATAAGGGACATGTCAAATTAATATTATGTCAAGTGAACAAAGACGAAAGAAATATATATTGTGTAACAAGTGTCTGAATTGTTTTTATTCTGAATTAAAATGTCGAGAACACAAACGATTTGCAATTAAATATCTAACACTATAGACATAATGGCGGGAAAAGGATGTGCCAGTAAATGAAAACTACAAACACCATCTAAAATTTATTTTTGTTATATACTGTGATTTTTAAAGAATTATCGTGCCAATAAGCAATTGTAAGCAAAACTGAAATATATCATGGAAAATAAAAACAGCAAAACACATATCATGAGGCTTTTGTCTTTACTTTAAGTCAGTACATGAAACAGACGTGAAGCAAACAAGTGCATGAGCAAAGCGAATAAGTTATATAAGGCTATAATTGACAAAAAAAAAAGACTGCGTGAATAACTTTTACGAATATTTGCAATAAATTGCTGAAAGTATTTATGAAGAACTAAGACCAAAATAATCTGCTGAAATAATATTAGATTATAAAGATAAAGCGTATTATAGTTTAACGAAAATATGGTTTCTTTGTGAAATTAGGTTAGTGTGGACAAAGAGGAGAAAAAACTAAGTTAATACAAATACAACCACCACGATCTAAAAAGTAAGGGATCACGATCAGTTCACTGGAAAATACAGAGATCTTGCACACAGTGGGTGTAATTTAACTGATAAATATCAAAAACATATTCCGCAATTTATTCATAATTTGCCTGGATTCGAGTCTTGTCTGATTATTAAGACGTTAGTAAAAGACGATCCAGATAAAAAAAAGTAAAATAATTTCAAATAATGAAAAAAAATAAAATAAATAAATATGAATTTTGTAGTTAAAAGAATTGAACAGGTGGTAAAGTAGTTTTTGTAAACAAAAACAAATGATTTTTATAAAGTTATTGATTCATGGATCAATCTATAGAATATCTTGCTATAAAATCTAAACTATGATTGATATATAAGAACAATTAACAATTTTGAGCAAACGATGACATCAAAATATTTGAGAAACGATCTGTGTTCATACGAATTATTGAGTGCACATTTTACTTTTAATGAAACTAAATTACCATTAGTGAAAAGGTTGTATTGGACAAGTGATTAGCCTCAGTGCACAAGTGATTAGTGACAAGGATTATCAGTATCTATAAGATACCATGAAACATTTCAAAATTGAATTCATGTGGTGATCTTCAAACTATTACTTCAAGCCATATACTTTAATGTTATGTGAAATTTTGGAGGAATTCTGATCTGCTTGCCTATACTAGAGCTAGCACATTATTTGTGTTCACCTGGACTAGCTCATGGTGATAGTTTGAAAATATGCCAGAAAGAGTTAGAATTACTTACATATTATAATGTTTTTAATGATTGAATCTAGGATTAGGGGAGGAATCAGCATGATACAGGAAGTAAGTCCCTTATTTTGTTCTACTACAACAATATGTTATACTAATATGGTGATAACATTAGGTTTTTAATGACAGATACGGATTCCTTATCTATTAATACATAGCTACTAAAAACAATGATCGTTTTGCTGTTCCACAGACGAAGAAAAAGACACCAGGACCTTTTAAAGATGAATTAAGCTATTATTCAGTACAAGATGTATGTGTTCTTAGAAGTATGCTATATTTGTTTAGAAATGATATTGATGAAAACAAAAGTATTCAAGGGTCTTAAAAAAATCAATAATTAAAAGGATTTAAAAATTAGTTTGTACAGAAATTGTTAATCACCAAGAGAAGTATTTAGACACGAGATGTACAATATTACATTAAATAATAGTGGACAAAAAAAGAACTTTGACTTATGGCTATTCTCCTAATGTCATTATTCCAAAACTGTGTAATCAAACGGATATTTAAGTCTCGCAAAAGGTTTAGCTTTTTTAAGTTTATTTTTCAACCATTTCAGCTATTATTGGTACAGGTACTACATTATATTCATCAAACACATTCTCCGTAGACATTTTATTTTCGGAGTACAAGAACACTATAAATTTAATATTTTCACGAAGGCTTTTTATGACAAGATTACACTTTTGCACTATTAACCATACATAATTATATTCAATAATGTCTACCACTGAATGTTAACTTTGTTAGGTTGGTAGATTTCTTTTTCATATTCTCTAAATTCGCACACTCGTCTATAAGAAAGAAAGCATATATATATATATATATATATATATCTATATATATATATATATATATATCTATATATATATATATATATATATTGTTACGACTAGGGGTCACGTAACAAAAGAAAAGACTCAAAGAAGCTTTTAAGATTTAAAATACAAATCTTTAGTTTCCTAAAATATTAAAATATTTCAACAAACAATTAAAGTGAAAGAATTAAAAATAACTTACGGTATAGAATATCCTAAAAAGTCCTAAATTGTTTTAAAATTTGCTGTTCCGGAAGTTAATCCAAATATTCCGAATGTAGTATTCCGAATCACTGTGCTAATATGTTGGTACAATTAAGTTATATCCAAATAATCCTTGTGAATCTGGAATCTCACAAGTTTTAGAAATGTTTCCGATAATTCCACGGAGCTGTATAATAATTAAGATTAAAGACAGTACTGAATCCTAAATGTACTGATTTAATAATAAATAAATCTCCAAATAATTATATCACACACAAAAACTGAACCAATTTCGTAATGACCTCTCTATTCACAAGTAATTATGAAGAATATTTAAACACAGGATTATTTCCTATATATATATATATATACAGCATTAATGCGCAGAATCAAAATAAAAACCCATACTACGTCTTCAATAGACAGGGTATTTCGAAATAATGCAACCCTCTCCGAACCAATCAGGAATTAGGTTATGCGTGATTCTGCTAAGGTGCTCGAGTACCAGTGTTTTAAACAGTAAACACTGTATTGATTCATTCATCGAATGTGACCTTAAACTATAATTCCTAGTCAATATAATGTTTATTCCTAAAAGTACGAGAACTAGGTCGAAAGTTCAGCATTGCGTGCGAAAAATACGTCACATGATTAAAGCTACAAGCAAACAGGTGTAATATTGATCGAGGCTACCGTATGTATACTCATAAGACGACAGCTGTTTAGACTAAGAACAGAGATCCTAAACTAATAAACTATACCATTATTAAAAGGATATATATATATATATATATATATATATATATATATATATATATATATATATATATATATATATATTGTTATGTATGATGTTTAAAAAAGGAAAACAGAGATGAAAATAAGATGTTATGTATGATGTTTATATAATATTATAAATATTTTAGGAAATTATAAATGTTTCTTGACTTTAATATTTGCCTATACCATAATGTTGTTTATCAGGAAAACATGTTAACTAATGTCTTTGAATTAGGTTGTTTACTTAATATTTGAGTTCAAGGATAGTTTTGATAAACACGATGTTTATCCAATTTGAGTTCAAGGTTGATTTTGTTTACAGATCAAATTGGAATTCCTTTAGGAGTTATGTATCAATGGTCACACATACATTTATTATTCTAGAATGTTCTGCCATGTGACCTATCTTTATATATACCATGTTTAGTGGACAGTTTTTCAGTTTCGACATTACCATCAGTCTTGTAAAGAACCATTACAGTTGTGGAAAGTCATTCCAAATTCTGAGAGAGGAATTATTTAAATATTCATTGGATTATAAAAGTGCTCATAGACTTTTGGATTTTGGATTTTGAATTGATGATTTTTGGGATGTATGTGAACTTATTCAAAGATATTTTGGAGTACTTCATTTTGACATATCAGCATATTAAAGACAACTGGCACATCAGGACATTAAAGACCATTGGAACATCAACGCATTCAAGGATACAGCCATTCATTCGGAACATTCTATATTTAGGACTTGTAATTAGGACAATTAAACTTATTGGATTATTTGGATTTTAATTCACATTACTGTAATTGTCTTTTTGATTTTCATTTTAATTATCTGGAAATAAATTGCTTGTTGATTTTTACTTGATTTGTTGGTTTCACTTTCTTTCTGTTACATTTTTTCTTAGATCATAGATTCGTAACAATATATATATATATATATATATATATATATATATATATATATATATATATATATATATATATATATATATATATATATAATTCTAACCATTTATCTAAATTATCATCAGGATCTGTACCAATCACACTGTCGTCTCTAGCAAGCCATTGTCTGTTCTAAGTCTACAATGTTCTTAGTCTAAATTATTCTAAGTCTGTACATTAATGCTCTGACAAAAAATGACAATAAAGTAAAAAAAGTTTGTACATTTCTTTCCAATCAAATCTAGTGGAAAGTTTGTCATTCCTACCAACAAAAAAAAATTGGTAACAGCACATATAATTATATTATAATGTTATTTTAGGTACATTTCTTTACTGTTTAATGCCAACGTTCCTTAAAAAAGAATATATTTTATTTGATTGCTCTGAATATTTACCACAGCATCCGAAACAAATTAAATATATATTTTTTGTTTTCTTTTCTATTTATTAAGGTGTATTCCTTGTTGAACATTAGCTAATGAATGCACTGTTCCACGCAATCTATTATGATGTGAACTTCTCTGTAACGAACTGAAGGGCAGAATTTTCCGGAAATCATAGCATGTGGGCCGGACGTCTTACTAGGAGTTACATAATTTCGGATCTCTGAATTGGCTTCAAAGGTATTTAATCCTTGTGCTGTGGGGCTATTGCCGAAGGACATATTCGGGCCGGATACCCCGTGGCGCGCCAAGAAGGTGTGAAGAAACCTGGACCCAGGCGGAAAGAAAATCAAACGATAGGCGTGTCGACCAATTAGGGATGAGAGAAGCTAGATCTACCGGTGGGAGGGGCTAACCCTTTAGGCAGGAAAATGCTTCATTCTTATTCGTACACGCGCACAGACCCATCAGTGAGCTGCTAGTTCTCAAGGGAGAGAGACGTATTGTCTAAGTAAAGCAGAAAAGCTTATGTTGAGGAGGGAATTTTAGCTAAAAGCCACTCCGAGACTTAACTCGTAAAAAGAAGGGAATTGAACTGGGTAAAACAAGCTTCTAAAAGGTAAGACGGTATCTTGGCCGAGTCTTTGTACTTGATTTGAGTAGAGAGTTGAATATATTAGAATATTGAATCCTCACGTATAGTTGAATTTATTAGAATATTTAATCATAACATTTAGTTGAATTTATTAGAACATTTAATCATATCATATTGTTGAATTTATTAGAGAATTGAATTATGACATGTACTTACATCTATCAGAATGTAGATTGAGCACTATGCGGAATTAGACTGAGTTGGATTTATGTGCATATGTATTTATATGTATAATTCTGTAGTTCTTAGGACGCATGCAATATGAATGATTACTTAATAACGATGGGTAGATTGCCGTGTCAGAACATATCAACATTTAAATGATGTGTGAGTGTGTTACAAATATTCATTGAGTTATACTATTCGTGCGTTGAGCGCAAGGCATGTATAAGATAAGTGGAAATTGATATGTACATAGGGCCTGGTAAAATTGTTCGCCCATTAGTCTGATAGAAGGTCCGTGAGAGAGTGGTAGATTTCAAAGAATAGAGTAGGGAGACAAGGGTGTACGTCCATTATATTTCTTCAGGAAGCTCCCAGGGTGCCCGTAAGAGTCGGCGCTGATAGATTCAAAGGGTGTATGCAGTGACGACACCGAGAGAAAGGCCGAAGGAAGCCGAGTAGATTTCCAGGGTGTACACAAGAGGCACGGTGTACAGAAGGAAGAAGAGGAAGGAAGATACATTCGAACAGATGAGTACTTGGGACAACTCACTGAACAGAGACTCTCTCACAATAGGACAGTAATTTCCATATGAAGAATTAAAGTGTAAAGGGCATTTGGTCAACCAGGCCCATTATTGTATTACGATATACTGAACTGAAGATTTATGTCCATGAAATTCTTGCATTGATTCCTATTTTTGATAAAATTGTTATCTATTCAACCTTGAGTTGCTATATGTATTTAGAGAGTCGGCATTGCTGACTGGGGGCTCGTGAGTCATTAAATTTTAATGCACACCTTCTGCAGTATTATTTATAATACCGTAGTGGATCTGCAGTATTATTTATATTACGGTAGCGGGGTTGTGACATTCTCGAATAAAGCCCTAAAGAATAGTGATCAGTAAAAACAATAATAACACCAGGATTACTATTTTCGATGTATTTTTTTTGTTCATCAAAGAAATATTTTGTTGTTTCAGTAAAATGTTGCTTTATTTTATACCAATGTGAATAAAACAGGTTAGATAATCCTTCCACAGTAATCATTATTTTCTTCTTTTGCTGAATTGAAATACTTCTCAGGATCTGTTTAGCTGGCTTTGTCACACAGTATCAAGACCCATTTTTAACTCATTATTGCTGAATCAAATATGACATTAGTCAAAATTGTATTAGCATCTTCATTAATAATTCTTTCTCTTGTGAGTACTTTCATATGCAGAATTAGCCATTATATTTTAAGTATTTATATTGTACTGGAGACAAGTTTTCATCAATTAATAATCATGGCTTATACCTCTTATCACTTTAGATGGTTTTGCTAGTGCAATTGTATATTACAAGTCCACAGGAAGAACAAAGGGATACAACGGACAACGATTTGTCAGTATCTAAAAATCAAGGGGTATTCTAAAAAAATTTGCCATATACAATACAATTGAACAGTCCCAGATATTACATTTCTCAATTTTTAATTCAATATACCTTACTCTATTTTGCTTGTTCTCAAAGACATTGGTAACCACATGTATCTGAGCCTCATGAAAACATACTAACAATCTAAACGATGATAAATAAAGAGAAATAATACCAAATTTTTGGAGGAATCAGAGTCTGCGAAGCCTAAAAATATATTGATCCATAAGAGGACACAGATTCTACTGAAAGGTTGAATAAAACTGCATTACCACCGATATAAATTTTTATTCAAAACCTTAGTTGATCAGGATTTAGTGAAGACAATTACCAGTATGTTAATGAAGTTAGAAAACATTTCAAATTTAATTCTCTTAGACACCCTAATGTAAATGATAATTTTGAGGAATTACTTACAGATTATGCTTTGGTCCTAATGAATGAATTCGGAATTAGAGGACACATAAGTACGATACCGAATAGATATGATGCAGTAAATAATGAGGACAATGCGTATGATGACAGCGAAGAAGCTAAAGAAATCAAAATAAAATATGATGAAGAGTGTGATACATCAAGGTCAATGGTATTCATTATGTACCTAGCTCCAACAATCAATATATGTTAGAAACTTCAAATGAGCAAACAAGGAACAAATAAAAACCATTGAAGAAATTTTAATGTATTGGAAAAACGGAAATGCATTTTGGTGGATTTCTAGAAGTAGATTTAGAAGTGCCCACGCGTTTACACGACTGTTTTAAAGATTGTCCTTTAGCACAAGAAACGCTAATTCCTAATGAGACTGAATTATTTCCATTATAGAAGAAATTGATAGAAGATACAAAGGATGCAAAACCTTCAGTATCTAAAGCATTGTACATGTTAAAATATGTACTGAAGAAAAGAAATATTTTAAACTTGAAAAAGATATTTTATTTGCAAGAAGAACAATAATGGATACAAATATGGCTTTAGTTAGATTAAAGAACAAGAAATTAAATATAACCAAGCCAATTTAGGGTAGCTTGACAGTGTTAGAAGTTAGTAAGTTGTTTATTATCTATAACAAACTAAAAACCAATATGGTGAATAAAAAACCCCAAAAAAGCTTTTAATGACCGATAGAGATATTTTATGCAATAATGTAAGACAGATAACATTTTCAATGATATGAAACAAAATATTCAGTTTTAAAGCACAAATGCCAAGAAAAAAGATCAAAATTTTGGTGTTCCTCAGATGAATAAAAACATACCAGGACTTTTCAAAGATGAATTGAAGGGTATTCAATTACACAATTGTATGGACTTAGAAGTAAGCTATATGCTTTTAGAACTGAAATAGGTGAAAAAAGAATGTAAGGGTGTATAAAAGATTAGTAATGAAAAAGAATAAAAATATTAGAAATGTACAAATATTGCCTATTTAACCAAACTATAAATCACTAAGAGATTAATTTAAGCTTGAGATGTATAATATTACATTAAACAGAGTTGCTATTTCACCCTAGGATGATGAACGTTTTTTAGTGGACATAATAAATACACTTTAACCTAAAGTATAGTTGCCCAACTCTTGGAAATCTAACCTAATCTAGCTTGTAATCAAACGGACATTCTGGTCTCATTAAACATTTGTTTCTTCCGAGCTTTAATTTTCCAATTAACATCGTTTTTTTATAACTATTATTGTTATATTATTTTTGCTCAAACACATTTTCCGTAGACGTTTTTCTTTTTAGTTAGAGACCTCAAAAAGTCAAACATTTTGACGGAGATTGTTTATGAAGAGAATTTCAATGTATTTGTATTGTTCATCAAATACATATTATGTTGCTACTATAAACAGTTGTTTCATTTTATACCTTGTGAATAGAGCATGTTTGGTAATCTTTTAACAGTAATAAAAAAAACAATTCTATTGCTGAATTGAAATACTTTTCAGGATCAGTTTCTCTCTCATTTTTACACACTATCTCGACTCATTTTAAATTCATTCTTGATAAATCAAGTACAGCATTTGCTAAGGTTGTATCGGCAGCTTCATCAATAATTATTTCTTGTGATATAGTCATGAAAGAAGCAACTCTATTTCTATGCTTTTCTTTTGGATAATAGTCATTCAATCTAAAGTAATTCTATCGTACTGAAAAAATATATTCTCCAGCTCATAAACTTGGTTTGTACCTTCTATCACTCCAGATGGTTTTGCCAGAGTAAATGCAAATCTCAAATTCTGAGGAAGAACAAAACGATACTACGGATACTGATCTGTCAGTATCTGAAAACCAAGTGGTGTTCAAAATGTCTTTCCATATACAATAAATTGAACATTTTCTTTGGTAGTGTTTAGTACATTACCGCCCCTGATTTTAACTATCTTAGTTTATCTCTCATTATATCTCGCTCAGTCTTATTTGTTCTCAAAGATGTTGGTAACCATACATCTTTGAAACGTCACGAAAATAATATAATCATTCAGTTTTAAAATAGCATTACTACCTTAAGAAATGGGTATGTCTTTAATCAACACTATTCATAAAGTTTTTACATCTGAACTATTTTCATCTACTTAAACCTTTACATCCAACGATACAACCCCCCCCATAAACAAAAAAAAAAAAAAAAACCAAAAAAAACCCAAGTACAATGAAACCATTCGGTCCTCACCTGGGTATTAACACTTGTAAATGTTGCTCAGATTTTATACTACATGGAGTGTGCGTAATACAATGGTGTGATGGATTAAGATGGTTTTTTATGTTCCCCGTTTGTGATGATTGATATGTTTCCGTATGTTGTCATCGCTATTTAATTGTAATTTTTAAAGGTATCTATAGCCAATATAAGCATTAGTGCCCATTACAATTGCGAGAAATATATGCTCATAAGTTATCTGTGTATCAGAAGGCTGGACAAAATAATCAAGGTTGGGTTTGTTAGGTTTATGTAAAACAGTGAGTAGAAGAATATCATCTAAATTATTTACATACGGCGTAACCAAGCCTTATTCGCTTAATCTTTCATATAAGTAATCTAGTGACATCGCTCTTGTATATTTCATTGAATTCGTTAGTTTTTCTTGCATTTCCTTTATTGTTTTGTCATGCCTTCTTATCTCTCCAAAGGGTTCATTAGGATCAAATAATCCTAACAGATAATTACTTCCTGTGAATGTTAAACCATATGCGATTGCTTCTCCGATTATTACTGCTGCTGTTTCCATTGTATTTGATGGTAATAACTTTGTATGCTGTCTCCAGTGTCAAATATAAATGCTATTAATTAAAGATTTGTATATGCAACACTTATAATTGAAAAGGATAAAATCTTGTTTTTTGTTTTTAAAGAACATGCTTTTGATTCTTTAATTTTATGTTATTTTAACCTTTCAGCTGGATTTTAATCTTCTTTTTGGTATTTGTAAGAAAAACTTTATAATTTTACTACACTAATCTAATACAATTCAGAATTAGATGCTGTTTTAAAGCTGAACTTTATAACAACTGAATGTAAACCCGACTTATTTATTTGTATAATATAATACTCTGTATTGGCTACTGCATCTGGTGTAATCTGAGTATTAAATAAATCCAACCAACTGTATGAATTTAATCATCTACTTTTATTGAATTTAGAATAAGCACACAAACACACACACACATACACACACACACACACACACACACACACACACACACACACACATATATATATATATATAATTCAGAAGCATCTATAATCTCTATATTGTTAATGCATATTGCCTATTTTCTATTACTGTAATTCTGTATTTTTTATTTATAATTTCTTGCTCCATTACTTTAATTTCTTTGACATTGCTGTATTTCATCTATATTACTGTCCATTACCGGTTACATAAAACATCGAAATCCACCCAAATTTAACCCAAATCCACCCAAATCAATCCGCAACACACCAAAATCTACCTCAAATATACCTTTGATACGCGTAATATACAAAGTATATGTTATTTAGGTATCATATATTATACGAAAATATCAGAAAAGTCGATAAGTTGCAATAGATGGTAAGAGAATGTAAAAGGTTGATTTTCAGTTCTTTTTAGTTACATAAGGAAGTTATTTGTAAATTTCTAGATATGAGCTATCGTCTTTAGAATTTTTTTTGAACCAAAATAATTTTACAATAAAGAAAATTGAATTAATATCTTTGAAAAGCATTTTGAAACTTATCATAAATCAGGCCAGCATGGCCGACTTTTAACACTGTCAAACAGTAATGTATGTAAATTGATGCATGACTTTTATTGATTTTTCACTCAAATCGTGTTTTCGTCGTATTATAATATTTAAATATAATAAATAAATATTGCGTAACGAGTTTAATAATGAGTAACATGATATTAAAACGTACTCTACTGTTATCATTGAAATTTTATCTTGTGAGTAAAATCTCTAGCAAGTAAACTACCATCGTATATTATACATGGCCGATACAAACATGCAAGCGGTTACTCAGCACAAATATTTGAGCATAATCTTAGCCAGTGATGCCACTTGGCACGAGCATATTAAATATATTTCTGATAAAGCCTGGGAGAAATTGAACAGTTTAAATTTTTTAAAATTTAAACTCGATCGATTGTCTTTGGAAAAGTGTACAAATCTTATATTGTACCAAATGTTGATTGCGCCAATCACATCTGGGACAATTGCACAATGCAAGATAAAGAACTCCTAGAAAAAATAAATGTCGAGGCGATGAGAATAATAACAGCTACAACCAAAAGTGTATCCCCTACACAACTGAAACTAATTTGGAAAGCCTAAACTGTCGCCGTTACAAGCATACATTAGATCAGTTATTTAAAATTGTATCACGAATTAGCTCAAGTATATCTTCAAGATGTGATTCGACCGTTATTTATAGAATATCAAATCTACTACACTCGATCAACAAACGTTATTCAACCTCCAGTGTGTAGAACAACATTGTTCCATAATTCGTTTTTACCCTAAACGATTCGAATATTGAACATGTTACCTTAGAAGTTAGAAACAATCCTTCATTGCATAATTTCAAAGCCTACTTGAATCGAGAAAAAGAAATCACCACATGTTATTATTATGTTGGTGATAGAATGTCACAGGTTATGCATGCTAGGCTAAGAACAAAGTGTAGCAGTTTAAATTACGATTTATATACGAATCATGCATCTAACTATAAGTACTGCTCCTGCGTTGAAATAGAGAATGCAGGACCCTTTCTTCTAGACTGTCCAAAATACACAGATCTTAGTGACCATATCTTATACACACTCCCTTTTGCTCTCACAATTGAAACTTTTTTATCTGGCAAACCTAAGTTCTCTATAGCAAATAACACCCAAATATTTTTGTCTGTGCAAATTTTCACTAGGATGGCTAAAAGATTTAAGCAATTGATTTAACTCCCAACCTTTTGAATCATTTTTGTTTAGTTTTTATTCTTTGTTTTGTTTTGTGTATGTATGTGTATTTGTACGTTTCGTTTATAACCACTTGTACCAGCATCCAGATATTTGATGTTATAGTTTTTGTTACTCTTGGGGAGACAGTGCTCTAATAAGTAAGCTCATGCTTTCTACGAATCCCCCAAATCATATGTTTAAACTAAACCAACTTATTTTATTGTCATTCTAATCTTTGAAAATGTAGCAAATATTACTGAACGTAAATATTTCATTTAAAGCAAACATTAAATCCATTAAATCTTGGTTTCTGAATATATATTTTTTTCATATGAACACATATATTATATAATAACACTTCCATGTAACCAAAGATCACAAAGTTATTTAGTGTCAGCATTATATTTTGTGCTCTAAAATGGTAAATTCAGTCAATTGGACATAAGTCAACAGAAGTGCCTATATTATAGAGGCATTGATCAGACAGGTTTTGCAAATTGAACAGACGGTGATAATATGTTTAATTCTAGCAGCATCAATCAATTCAGTGTTAGTAATTTGCAGGAAAAATAAGTCATTAAATCCTTTGATAGAAGACGTTTATCTTTGAAGAAGCTGGTAATTAATATGTTGTCACAACATGTATATATACCTTTAGCAGTTAAACGATATTGAGATTAACCATAATTAAATGTCGGTTTCGTTTAACTTTGATGATAAACTTTAATTGGGAACACACAAGCTGCTGTAATATTCTAATGAGATTAATTAGCGAGAACTTTATTGATTTAAGAAAATAATTATGCCTTTGATAACGAACATAAATATATAAGGATGAGTTCTCAGTGACTGAAACATCTCTTGCAAAAGAGCTCACATTACGTATTACTAAGATCTAAGTACAAACACTACCAGAACCAGAATTCATAATGCCAAGAAAAACTTTTCAAATAACATGGGGAAAGGGAAATTTTGAAAGGAACCAACAATTACAAGCAATCCCTTTAAATCATGAGAGAGACAGTGGACATAGACCCTAGGGAGAACAAACCTGGAGAGACACAGCCTATTGAGATGGAGGGGGAAGGGGGGAAACAGGATAAAGGGAAACCACCGCAGAATCAACCAAAATCTTATTAGAGGAAAAATCAAATACGAGTGCCAGACCTAGACAAGAACAAAAAAGACACAAAATCAAGGAGTCAAAGGAAAAAGATAAAACATATGAGTTAGTGGGAACAATAGGAGAGTTTTTACAACAAGTGCGAAATATTATAGACACAAAGAAAAATGAAGAGGGGGAAATTAACAGAAAGTGAGGGATACAGCCCAGACCTGAAAAGAAAGGGAGACACCTCATCAATATTCGTGCTAGAGGCGATGACCAAACAAAAGCAAAAAGAAAAAAAGGACAAAGAAGAACGGCAAAAATAAAATACAGGACAAATAAAGAACAACATGATGGTCATTCCAAATCTAAAAAGATAGAGACAAAACCCTATCCCCCCCCCAAAAAAAAAAACAAAAAAAAACAAACACGTAACTGAATACACCAGGAAAAGTGAAACCTCAAAAGAATCCAACAATACGTAGCGTATAATATACTAAAAAAATAATAATGGCTTCCGAGTACAAGAATGTTTCATATAATATAAATAAAAGAATAGATAAGAAATCGATACTAATAAACCATTTTTACAATAAGTTATTTGACATAATTTTTTTGCAAGAAATGGAAAATATGACACTAAAGGAAAAAAGGCGTATAGAAAATGAATTAAATGCAATTGTAATATTTAACTTGAGAAATGATAAAAGAGGGTGAACAATGACAATCTTAACCGAATGAATTTACAAAAGACCTTGGCTAAACATAAAAACTAACAAAACTTTTAAGGGGAGAATGATTCACGTAAATTTCCTGTCATATGATTTTACAAATGTATATGCACCAAGTATACAATCTGAAAAAATGACATTTTGGTCTGAGTTTCGAAAATATTTGGAAACAATAGGAACAAAAAAGCTCATCATAGGAGGTGACCTAAATCATATACTGACGGATAACGATAAGACAAAAGGTTTTAAAGAAAAAGACAAGGAAGTTCTAAAAATAATTGAATCAATCATGGAAAATTACAAGATAAATGACAGTTTGAGGAAATTAAACCCAAATATAAAAAGCTATACATATATTTAAGATATAATAAAGGGAAGTAGGTTAAATAAATTTTATATTTGTAAAATGATTGAAGATGAAATCAAAGGATGTAATATACTAGATGAGACAATATCAGATCACTTCCCAGTAGAAATGATCATATTCATGAAAGAGAAATCAATATGGGGAAGAGAAAAGTGGAAGATGAATAACACCATAATAGGAAATAATTTATACCAAAACGAAATTAGGAATATACTAACCAAACTACAAACAAGTACAGATATAGTACAAGACTGGGAAAAAACAAAGGAACAAATAAGGAAAATAACCAAATAATATAGCAACCGTGAAACGAAAGGAGGAAAATGCTAGAAAAAGAATGTAAAAGAATAATTGAAAAATGACGAAGATCCTGAAGGGAAAACAAAAGAAATACTTGAAAAAAATTAACATATTCATAGAAAAAGGAGAACAAATAAGAACAGGGAGATTTGATTTGTTATATAAAAAAGGACAATGAGTGTACAAAAGAGAAGGAATGAGAAGAGGAAAAGATAGGGAATTATTAGAATTTAATATAAACAGGACTAAAACACAGAGCAAAGATAGAATACTAGAAGAAGTCTACCAGTATTATAAACAATTATATACAACAAATAACATAAATATGGAACTTACAGAGAACTATGAGGGCGTAAAGTTCCCAAAATTAAACGAGGAGAACAAACACTTTGTTAAGTTTTTTTTATCTCACAATTAGAAATAAAAAAGCTATTATGCAACTAAATAAGGACAAATCCCCAGGTAGCGATGGTTTATCAGCAAACTTCTATAAACAATTCCAATCAGATCTGATTCCAATACTTGAAATGGTATACAATAATATATTTCTTAATAATGAAACGACACATCCGATGTGAGAGGGAATTATAACGATTATATACAAAGGTAAAGGAGAACGCGATAATTATTTTAAAAAAATTGGAGACCCATGTCGTTATTAAATACGGATTATAATATATTAAGTAAAGTATTATCAAATAGAATAAAAGAATGTCTAGGACAAATAATAAATAGAAACCAATCAAGTGGAGAAAAAGGAAGACAATAGTAAATAATACCTGATCAATAAAATCTGTATTGTCCTTTATAGAAACGAGTGGTAAACATAGTACAGTGATTTTGATCGACCAAGAAAAGGTGTTTGATATGATGGAACATAATCATGTAAAGAAGATTTTAAACAAATTTGGTTTTGACAAATATTGCTGCAAGTGGGTTGAAATACTATATAATAATATACACTCCAAAGTACAAGTGAATGAAGCCTTTCTACTAAAACATTTCAGATAGAACGATCAGTAACACAAGGATGTGCTTTATCAATGATGTTATATGTGATTGCAATAGAAGTGTTAAATATTTGAATAAGAAATAATAAAAGCAATAATATAATAAAAATACCAAACATAGAAGAGGAAATAAAAATGTTCCAACATGCTGATGATTGCACAAATTTTATATCAGACAAATTTTCATTTATACACCTACAAAAAGAGTATGAAGCATTTGGAAAGGCTTCAGGCTCACAGATCAATCATTCTAAAACAGAAACTGGAGAGGGAACCATCCTGGTCTTCCTCCAGAAAATATAAAAACCACTGTAAAAGCTCTTAGCATCTTCTATGGCAAAGGCAAAGATGAACGAGAAAAAAAAAATGAATGTTCTATCAAAAATAAAATATAAACCTGTGGAAAAAAAATCTCAATAAAATAAATAAATTACAGGTAATAAACACCTATCTATACAGTAAAGTATGGTATGTCTTAAATACTATTAACTTATCAAAATCAATGTTAAATGAAATAGAAAAAACTGTGATATAATTCTTTTGGGAGGGAATGCACCACATCAATAAAGAAACACTAATGAAAGATAAGGAATTGGAGGCTTTAATATACCAGATATAAAACTAAAATCGAAGGCTATATTACTAAATAGAATAGACAAAATTGAAGACATTGAGAGGGGGGTCGGATATGCCCCTCCTTAAACGGAAGGGTAGCCTAAATAGGGGCAGACCTATTTTCTCTGTGGGAGCTGCAGATCTCCTCACCCAAGAAGAGAGAGACAGAGAGACAGGATTACTAAAAAATATAACAATCTAACACGGAAAAAAGAAACAAACAAAAAAAAAAACAAAACCAAAAAAAAAAAACACAATCCAATATACCACATATACAATCCAGCACCCTCTTTTTGATGACTATCCAAACACACACGTTACAATCCAGTACCCGTTTTCAAATTATTATCCAACAACGCAAAAGGGTAGGAGTGTTTTATACACACTTTCACACAAACGTACATACACACTATCACACAAGACGAGGGGTAGGATATAAAAGAAGGGGATGAAATAGACACACACTGTTACACACAAACATACTATCACACACAAGGGTAGGAAGTGTTTATGGACACACTACTATACCGTTACATACAAGCACAAGAGAAAGGTAAACGGGATTTTAAGTTTTAGTTTTTGTGGGGAAAGACGTACACAAACACACACATACAGACAAAAGGTTTTGGCAAATAAGATTAGTATCTCTCTTTTCTAGAGATCTGGGTGGCCCTGAAAAGGGCGGTTTGAGTTTGTTAACCAAAGGATGTTAACATAAGTGTCATCGCTTCACTGGATTTATTCTTCTCAAACTTCGTTGCACTGCGGGTCCGTAGAGTAAGACCCTTTTCAGGCACCCCTGCCTCTCCACATAAATTCTTCTTTTCTAGACAGCCGTGCACGTAATCTTGGTGATGGTCCACAATGCCTTCACATACATGGAGTAGTCCGAGTTGAACAGCATGTCCGATATGATGGTTGATGACTCTACGCTTGTCCACATCTTGATTCAGTTGTCTTTAGAACAGGTGACATCATAGGAGAATACGCTTGTATATAAAGCCTAAGACCGGATCGAAACAGATTGAAATGTTTCACCAATCAAAACGCAAGTTACAAAATTTAGTCAGAGCGTAGGTCTCGCTTCCAATCAGAAGAGAGCGGACGCGTGACGTCACATTCAATATATAGGCACACCAGCGTTCGTACGGTTTACCATTGCGGCACAGTTTGGGTACCATACCTATGGTTGAAACAATGAAGACAATGTATTGGGGTGCGCCTGCTGCAGAGACCTCGTATACTCAGAGCGATAGTGCTATGATAACGACTACTACGGCGGCTGTAACCAGCATTCTTCTTCCAGAAGAGGATGACTTCAATTTAGCTTTGGCTGATTTCTTTTCGTCTCCGCAAGAATGTTTGCCTGCAACAGTAGTACTACCTTCACCTCGTTCTCCATCGGTACCATTGGTGGATGATTACAGAAAGAGACAGAAGGAAGAATTGAAGAATTATTTGGCAACGGCAGAAAGAAGCAGAAGAAGTATTTCTTCAACAGCAGCAAGAAGAGGAAAAAGAAAACGAGAAGAATAAAAAGAATAAGAAGAAGAGGAGAAGAGGAAAATTTTGAATTGTGAAGGACTGAAGGAAGGGTGTGAACACACAAAGGTGAGTCTGCTATAAGACATTTTGGTGGAGTTAAAGTATCTGAGAGAAATGTATCGGACTTCATTAGCTCAACCCAAGAGAAAGAGATTCACGATCCAAGACTTCCAAACCACCTTCCATCATGCCAGCACCAGTAGCAGCAGTTACTACTACTACTACCAAAACAGCATCAGCGGTAACAGAAGTAGGAGTAGGACTTGGTAGTGAAAAAGGATTAAGACCGTTAAAGCTGATGATGTCAAGTCCATAAGTTTTTCAACAAAACAATACAAACAGTATTTTTCAGGGCCACCTATATCTTTCAGAAGAGAGATACTACTCAATAATTGCCAAATCAAGTAAAACTTAAATCCTATGTCAAAAATATCTAAGAGTATTTAAGTCTCTTAAGTCCATATTATAAAACAAAATCAAGACAAAGAGACGTTTACGTTTTCTTTGGTTGTATTCTCATTTGAAGCACAATGAAAATTTGAAAACACATCACCAAAGTCCATTTCTTCTTCTTTCTTTCATTCACTCACGGTCTCTTTTTTGAATTTCTTCACTGGCATGGATTCTTCCTCTTCTACTGTTTCTTCTAGTGATCTTGCCTTACATTTCTTGACTGGTATGTGTTCTTCTGTTTCTGAAGAACGCTCCTTCTCCTGCTTTTCCTCCTGTTTGTTCTCTTTTTTCTTAGGACACTCTGAAGACAAGTGTCCTTTTTCCTGACAATGATGACAGGTATCTTTACTTTGTCTCTCTTTTCTCCTGTCTTCCCTTTGCTTTGACATTGTGGACAATCTGGAATCCAATATCCTTTTTCCTGGCAGACATAGCAAGTATCTCGAGTGGAGTAGTCCGTAGTCTTATTGAAAGTGATAAATTCCGAATGACCATCTGTAAATATCTCACGAGAAGGGCGGTCTGTTTTGACTCTTCCATCTTCTTCTTCTTCACAGCCTGAAAGCTGATTGAATATAGATTCTTAGTGTGAGAAGCTCTCTCTAGATGTAGGGGGTAAGTGTGTGTAAAATTTAGTCAAATCAAATTTTGGGATCAAGATGAAATGATCACACTATTCCAACGAGAAACCAGAAGGAGAAGCCAGGAGACGACGAAGACGACTTTCGGTGTCGCCTCATACGCTAACTGAAGTGTTAGCCCAAGTGCATGCTAGTGATTTCTAAGATGACACGAGTGAGCATGAACCAACACCCTTAACTTCTGTAGCAAGACCAAGAGAGTCAGGAGCTACATAAAAAGAAAGTCGTTCAGTAGCTCCCGGAGGGTATTTTCACATTCGAGAGACGCAAAAACTGACTACCAGAAAATTTAGAATCAAGGCTTACACCTACACACTGAAAGTTAAAGAGTTCAAGTCTGAAGTGCAACCCGAGAAAGCAGCAGGTTTCATTACAGATTTCTGGGGTTCCTTGTTAGAGACATTGAAACGACAATGCCAAGCTAAAGAAGACAATCGTTTGAGACTCTCTATTCATCACGACAGTTTGAAGTCTCTTATATCGAATGAGTTTAGTACACCGGGAGAATTAACACCGTCCAAAGTCATCGACAAAATTGAATACGTTCAACAATCCAATGACGAGTTTAAGATGACAGATGGAAATGACATTCTTCACATGACCCAAGTTCACCACCTAGAGGTAGCGGAAAATGCAAAGTGTTATTGATAGACGAAATTCGCAGTACCAAACGCATTAGCGTCCAAATTGACAACCCACTGGATCAAATGTGAAAAACGAGATCGCAGAATGGAAAAATGCATGGGAGAGTATTCGACAATTGGATAGAGCCAAACAACGAAAAGAAGCAGAACTCCTGTTACAGCAAGCAGGCATTTCCAAAGAGACTGTGTGGCATTCCTGAAATGCAGAAACTTCAAGACGTCTTGGCTCCTCGCTATACGTTGAAAGTGTATCCTCAAGTCGTTCGTGGAGCTCTCTTGTTTCGAGGACCCGATTTCCCAGATGGAAAATGCATTCACGTGTATCATGATAAAGAGCATTTTGATACCATTACTAGTATCACAGGATTTCTTGGATACGGATATTATTGTGCGAAATGTGATAAAGGATTTTGTAGTCGGGAGAAAGACATTTATTGCGGAGAGAGATGTCGTGGGTGTTAGCGTCCAAACCATGCCTTCCTGAAGGAATAGAACGAATTCATTGCTCTTCTTGCAAGCGAACCTTTCTCAGCCCCACTTGTTACGAAAACCATCGCATGAAACAAGTTCAACAATAGAAAAGTACTTGCGACTTATTGAGATTGTGGGCCACTTGTATCAATAATTCAAAGGCACACGTTTGTCCCTGAAAGAAAAGATGCCGTTATTTTTGGACCAAATCGTGGACTTGGAACATCAATACTAGATTCAAAAATATCACAATGAACTGGAGGAAGACTTTAAGGAAGCCCAGCACAAGAACAAAAAGAAACAAGCGGATTTTACCTTTTTTGACTTTGAATGTACGCAAAAGACTGGCATTCACGTCCCTAATTTCTGCGTAGCTCCTCGGGCTTCTGAGAAGTGGATACAAGAACCTATATTTTTCATTGTCCCAATTGTAGTAAGATTCCAGGACGACTTGAAAATATCTTTCGCGGACCCAGCACTCTTCCCGATTTTGCCGAATGGATTTTTGGCACTACCAACGACACTTGGAGCGAAGAGGACATCCAGCGCTAAGGGGACTGTCATCGATATGCTACAGTCATGGCTCACAATTTCTCAGGGTACGGCGGAGAATTTCTTTTGAAATAGTATTCAGAACAAGGTACTGAATGTCTTACAGTCACCATGAATGGAGCCAAACTCGTCTACATGAATGTGGACAAGTACAGTTTAAAGATTCCATGAATTATTTAGCCATGCCTTAGAGTAGAACGCCTAAAACGTTTGGACTGACAGAAATGGCTAAAGCTTATTTTCCACACTTTTTCAATACCGAAGCTAATCAACACGTTGTGCTCCCGCATTTGCCAGAAAATCACCACAACTATCCTGAGGATATGCACACAGAGCAACGAGAAGCATTCTACGCTTGGTACCAAACTCACTCTTCAAACTCATTTGACCTTCAATAAGAAATGTTGAAATATTGCCGATTGGATGTGGACATTTTACGAAGATGTTGTGGAAAATTTTGACAATTATTTCTGGATCACGGAGGTATTATTTCCTCTGAAGGAAGCTAAAGCGTGTGGATTAGTCTACCGAAAGATATTCATACCGGAGAACAAACTAGCCATCATACCCCCTCAATCTTACCTGTCAGTCAGCCGTCGATATTCCGCCGAAGCTTTGCGCTGGCTCCATTACTTGTGTAAAATTGAAGACAAATAAATACAACATGTTAGAAACGGCGGAGAAAAAAAATTTGGAAGACTTTCTGTGGATGGCTGGGATTTAGAAACCCCCCAGATCATCTACGAATTCCAAGGATGTTTATTTCATGGATGCCCTACGTGTCTTCCTCAACGAAACCTGAAAAGTCCTTTTTCTTAGTTTCCATGGAAGAATTCTACGAGCAAACATACCAACGACGCCTGAGGTTAGAAATACAAGGATACCAAGTGGCAGAAATGCGGGAGCACGAGTACGATGGACGTTCAAAACCGATCCAGAATTTAGCCGCATTGCTGAAAGTTACGACGTCGTAGACATCGAACCTTTGAATCCACGCGACAGTTTGTGTGGAGGACGAACCAATGCTACGCGCTTGCTGTACGACGTAGACGAAACTCAAGGAGAAGAAATCAAATACATCGATGTGTGTTATTTATATCCTTGGGTGTGCACAAATGTTTGATTCCCTACCGGATACCCTGAAATGTTAGCAAAACACATCGACGTGGAATACAAAGGATTGATCAAATGCAAAGTCTTACCTCCAAACCACTTATACCATCTTGACACTATTGTCGGTTTTGCTAGTGGTGGCCCCCAAAACTATGGATACCAACACAGAGACCGAGAGGGAGAAATTCATACCAAATACAAAGTCAAAGGACTGAATCTCAACTATCCATCGAGTCAAGTAGCGAACTTTAACGTCTTCAAAGAAGTTTTACAGTCCGGACAAAATCAGGACTTTCGCGTGAAACATTAGATCCTCATAAAATTTTAGGTTTGCAAAACTACCAAATTGTCGGTCGACCTTTACAAAAAGTCTATCAGACTGTACCAGAAACGAGTGCGACTTCCAGACCACAACACTTTACCGTACGGACACGCTGAGTTCCAGTATAAAAAAGGGCATGTTCCAATGCCAACACTTCCTTGCGAATACAGACACCAAATGAGAAAGACGATGAATAATTTAGCACAGCAACCCACTATGAACTCCAAGTTCAATTTTGAGACCAGCACACTTTCACCGATACTGACGAACTCGACACAGCAACTGAATGAGGGGCCTACTGTGGACTCCAAGTTCGATAATGAACTCGAGTGCGATGCTGTGCCTTGTGACCAGAATGATGCCGTTCTCTGCTCCTCTACTATCATCGAAAGCGATGCCGTTCGTATGTCTTACCGCTTTACTAACGAAAGCGATGCAGCACAACCTTTCTGCTTTACTGGTAAAAGTGAATCTGTGCTGACCTGGCGATCGGATGAAGTAATTATTCGCTGGAAACAGGCGATTTTATTACCGATCCCGAAACCCTGCAAGGACCAGGCTGATGTAAACTCGTACAGACCCATCTCCCTTACCAACAACATCTGTAAGATTATGGAGACAATTATAAAGAATAGGTTGATGCACCACCTGGAGAGTAAAAATTTGATATCCCAAAACCAAAGCGGATTCCGTAACAAGCGATCCACTCTGGACCAATTAATTCGCTTGGAGTCAAGCATAAGACTATCCATCAACGCAAAGAGGAAGTGTGATCGCAATCTAATCGCAATTTTCCACTATATTGAAAAAACATACGACCTAATGTGGACCAATGGTCTAATTGCAAAGTTGAACCACTACGGAATAATAGGCCGCATACACAAGTGGATGTCAAACTTCTTTACAGGCCGAAAACTCCAAACTAGAGTGGGCAAATAATACTCTGATGTACTCGAGCTCTAAAACTGAGCCCCCCCCCCCTAGGGGCAACGTACTAAGCCGTACTGCCTTTAACATCATGGTTAACGACTTAGAAAAGTCGGTCGACTTGACCCGCCTGGATATGTGCCAGTTTGCTGTTGACAGTGGAATCTGGAAAGCGGGCAACCCATCCAGCGAAACTGTGGTCGGCCGACTGCAGGCAGGGCTCGATGGAATCGGGCGTTGTCCGATAGGTGAGACTTCAAGCTAGTCTCCGGCAAGACAGTAGGGGTATTGTTTTCACAAAAAACTAAATGGCGTAGCAAATCCCCAACATTATACCGCAATGGGATAGAAATAAAGTTTGAAACAGTCGCTAAATTCCTGGGGAACGCTATTCGATGAGCATCTTTACATGGAGCAATCACATAGCCGAGCTAGTGAGAATATGCGGGCATGATCTAAACTCTTACGGAACCTTCAGGTTACCGATTAGGGGCCGGATTAGGCCACACTTCTTACGTTATACAGGAATCTGATTCGGTCCAAAATTGACTATGGATGCCAGGCGTATGCCTCAGCCAATCCTAACTTAAATTGGACGGAATACAGTACCGGGCCCTGGCTATTTGCACCGATGCTCTTGCTAGCACCTCCGGGGAGGAACTAAGAATCCTTGCCGGAGAAAACTTTCCCTTAAATATGAGACTGGAAGAGTTACTGCTGATGTATGCGACCAGGATCACTATCCATGAAAAGTCACACTTACTAGAACAATGATAGAGGAATGTAAAAAACCCTTTACACACCAACTGCGGATGAATTTACCAGGGAGTGAAAAATCCATGATCTAAAACTGGAACTTAACATCCAAGATATGCAGATGGAGGTCAGAAAATACCCTGACACCGCCCCGTGGACCGGTAAATTGCCCAAAATAAATTTAAACGCACTCAAATATGCAAATAAACAAGAACAACCCATAGAATTAAGGGCCAAAATTCTCACCGAAATATAAATTAGGTATGAGGGATAGACCAAAATTTACATAGACGGTTCTATATCCCCAGACCCAGCACGAACTGCAGCTGCAGTGGTGATTCCAGAGGAGGGCATATCGCTGGGGGCGAGGCTGCCTGATAACTGCTATATTTATTCGGTGGAATTTTGGGCCATCAACCAAGCTATCATATGGCTACAAGCAAACCACACCTCTAAAGCGGTTACAGTTAGAGACTCCCTCATTGTTCTGTGATCCCTGGAATCAAGCAACTCGATCAGTACAGAAAATCTGTTACGAGAAGTCTACTTGAGACTCAAAACCCTGGAAGAAAATAATCATACCATAGAATTTATGTGGGTGGCCTCCATATAAATGTTCCTGGAAACGAAAGGACAGACAAGGAAGCTAAGAACAGGCTAAAAGAAGCGGAAGTACAGCACTTCTGCTACAGCGTCCAGGAAATATATAGCATAATTAGGCATAAAATCGACCAAAAGTGGCAGGGGGAATGGGACAATTCCCCAAAAGGGCACAAGCTATACGACCAGCAGAAGCAAGTTAGTAGAAATGCTCTTGCCCCTAATCTGGCAAACCCATAAATTGCCCACACTGCCTAACCCAAGAAACGCTCTGCCACATATACAACGAGTGCCCTAAATACAGCACAGAAATAACCAAGTTCCAGGATAGACAGAAGACACTAAATGCCCCAAACAAGTACCCGGATTTTCTAAAGACACCAAGCAACAATATCAACTCAGTGTACTCGAATATCATAGGGTACGTCTCAGATATTGGGAAAAGAGGACAAATTTAAAACCGGCCAATGGACGAAACCACCCGAACCAAATGCATACACCTCATACTTAACTAAATTTAAGTCCACCAAAAGTAGAACTTGTCTTGAGCGGGAGAGGAAGAACTCCGCCAAAGAGGGAAGGGATAGTATGCTGGACCCATTAGGGGTAGCCAGTTTGCAACAAGCGGCCCTTCCTCGACCTCAGAGGCGAGAGAACCTCTACTCCCTTAAATAAAGACAAGTCATGAAAAACAACAATTATTAAAACACAACCGAACGAATAAGTAAAAATATTCACTTAACACAACTCCCTAAATCAATTTAGTTACAAGCTTTATTTAAAAATAACATAATTCCCCCGCCGCATACATATATGTCCTGGAGCATGTGTACTTATCTCTCATTATCACTTTCTCAACCTCTAACGCATCCCAGTTCGATGAAACCATTACCGAATTGCATGTTCACTCCTCCTACTACAGGAATTCTAAAATTAACATAAGGAGTTAGAATTCTGGAAGGCGACCTTTACCTCTACGCCCATGAAATTCAGAAATATGAGGTGGTACTAAGCCCAGACCACCAGTGCCGGCCGCACAAGGTGACAACATTGATTTCAGAAACTCATAACTACCCCATACCTATCTATATGAGGTGGTCCTAAAACCAGACTATCAGGACCAGCTACACAAGGCGGCAAACATTGGAAGGAATGAAACAACCCTCAACTATAGACACGCCCCACATCTTAACCAATATGAGGTGTCCTAAGCCCAGACCATCAGGGCCCACCGCACAATGCAGTAACAGATTAACTGCAATAAATAACAAGAAAACTCGCCATACCAACAAATACCACTCCTTAAAAACTGTGTCTCTCTAATAACTATCTTTAACATTACTACTTAAGCCATCAGTACAGCGACATGTCAAATTTCAAAAATTTAGCGTAAGACGACAAATGTTTTAGACCATTCGGCACACCAACCAAAATTAATATACTCTGGACTCAGCGGAGCACCCGGGGACGACGGCGCACCCCTTGCCGAGCTCTTTGCCTCAACTGCCTCGCCGGACATAAAAACATAATGGTACAAATTTTAATAAGTCGCACATGGCCGTAGGGCCGAACTCGACTATAATGTAAGATTAGTCAGTCAGTCTGGCCAGAGTCTACAGCTAACAGAGTAAGGATCAATACCTATCAGAAGGATAGCTAGAGATGAAAACAATGGTACCTATCCAGGAACTGAGTGCAATCAAAGGCTTAGGCCTTAGTATTGCATCAAGGTGGAGATTAAGGGCCCATGCAAAACGGACAACACTTTTGCTTATACGGGAGGAGCCAACAATATACAGAAGATATAGCCACCAAAAACGACCGGGACAGGGAGGAAGAATGCGGGCACTGAAGGAGCAGTTTACGCAGACCCAGTTTACGCCGAGCACCCCTGCCACTGAACCCAGGCCATCAACGCCAGTAGTTGAGGGGGGGGGGGGGGTAAATAGACTCATGAGGGGGCACTATAGACTCAAACGGGAATTTAACATGGCGGGGGCACTATAGACTCAAACGGGAATTTAACATGGGGGCCTCTACAGCCTCGAACGGGAACATGGTGGGGCCTCTACAGCCTCAAACGGGAATGAAATAGGGTGGGGGCCTCTACAGACTCAAACGGGAAAAGGAACGGGAAAAAAATAGAGAGAGAGAGAGAGAGAGAGAGAGAGAGAGAGAGAGAGAGAGAGAGAGAGAGAGAGAAGTAGGGCAATCATTGGGAAAATTAATCTTTTCTTGAAAAATGCGTGGCCCTGAAAAGGGCCGTTGGAGATTTTTTTGGTTTAACAGAGAAGGTATCTCCTGGAGGGTTGTCTTCTTTTTCTGAGACTGCATCGGGCTTCAGTGGGAATAGTTATCTACTATCCAATACTTAGTTATCTACTATCCAATTACTTAGTTATCTACTATCCAGTACTTAGTTATCTACTATCCAATACCCCTTACACACTATCCCAAACGCCCTGTGTGCTGTCTAAAAACCCCAAACCTACTATCAGACGAAAAGGGTATGACGAAGGGATGAAATCACACCAACATACTATCCAACACCCACTTTTTGATTACTATCCAACACCCACTTTTTGATTACTATCCAATACCCACTTTTTGATTACTATCTAATACCCAATTTTTGATTACTATCCAACACCCATTTTTTTTATTACTATCCAATACCCACTTTTAGATTACTATCCAATACCCAATTTTTGATTACTATCCAACACTCACTTTTTGATTACTATCAACACGAGGTGGGAGTTATCACATGGGTCAACGGTGGTAGCTCAACTGGGGAATGCATCGCATTATATGCTAGAAGCGCGGCCGTGAAGGAAAACATCCCTTTCCAAACAAAAAAAACATTACTCACACTACCCGCGTCTGACGTCATCCCTAGGACGTCATTCTAGGCTTCGCGGATTCTGCACTCCATCACCCCTTACCCTAAAAACAAAGACCCAGTGCGCGGACCTAAAAGAAAGTATGTTTGGTTTTTTTTATCAAACATACAAACACACCACCCTTTTTTATTTTGTTATTTTTTATTTTTTATCAAACACAAGCACACAATCCTTTTTTATTTTTTTTTGTTTTGTTTTTTAATCAAACACACACACCACACTATCCTTTTTTTTTATTTTTATTTTTTTTAATCAAACACACACACCACACTATCCTTTTTTATTTTTATTATTTTTTTTTTTTAACCAAGCACACACACCACACTATCCTTTTTTATTTTTTTTTTTTTTTATCAAACACAAACACACTCTCTATACAAACATTATTTTTTTGGGAAAGGGATTTTTTTTTTGGAGTGGGTAAAGACAAAAGACAAACTCAAACACACACACATACAAACACATATATATGGCAATGATATGAAAATTAATCTTTTCTTGATTAATGGGTGGCCCTGAAAAGGACCGTTGGGGTTAAGAAGTTATGTTTAACTTCTAGTAGCGGCAGCACTAGCGGTTGCAGCCGCAGCAGGGCGGCCACGTTTAGCCACGGGTCTCGTGGCTGCTTTCTGGTAAAAGAGAAGGCAAACTCATCACAGCTGACTTCTCCGTCGGGTACTTTCATCGACTGCAAGAATTGGAGCTGCTGTTGTTGTTGTTGTTGTTGTCTTTGCTGCTGCTGTTGCTGCTGCTGTCTTTGTCTCTCCTCCCATTCCGTTCTGTCCCTGATGATTTCTTCTCTTAGGACTTCTTCCACCAGATCATGAGCCATTTGTAGGAAGATCATTGTCTTTCTCTCAGGGTTGGTTTCCATCAAATGATGCTTCACCCTATGCATATTCACCATAGCGTCGTTCAGTTTGCTTATCTTGGCTGCTGCCATCTTCTTGAAGTGTTGTTGAGATCTTGACGAGTCAACGAGAGTGACTACACTGGCCAACGCACCGCTTTATACGCTTGAAGCGCGGACGCGATGAAAAACATGGGGTTCAGATCGAGAGTGAGGAAATGGATAGAGGTGGTGACTTCAGATCGATAGAAAGAGATAGATAGAGCCAATAATTTTTTTTTCAAGTTCAATAAAAAACCACACAACACCATTTTTTTTCTCAAAAATCAACATTTTTTGAATGAACAAGAAGAAGCTTCTCTAACATAAAAATTTCAAACTAACAGTCAACAAGATATTAAACAGGAACGTATTTACAGGGTTGACAACGTTGGGAAGGCAAACTAAACTTCCACTTTTCTACATCTACATCATTGTGATGCACACTACGTTTCTGAGCTAAAGACAAGAGATAACCATAACGTTCACATAACCATCGTTCTACTTTAGCATCGTTTCGAGCATAGTCTCTATCAAAACAAGTTACTAAATGTTCTAAGGAATATCCGAGACTGCGTTGATGAAGAAAATGTACACAATATTGTCCACACACCATAGAATCCGATCCTTGTAATCGGGCATTATTGAATCGAGTAGAGATGGCATTTCGTCGTCTTCCAAAGGAGGTAATCCATAAGAATCAAAATATTCCACACCGCCATTGTGATCGTTGAGAAAGTACACAGCTACCCAATGGGTTCCTGGTCGATGACTGTCGTCGGTATTGATGACATAGGCATGAACGTCTTTAGGTTTGCGATGAGGTAGTTCATCTTTAGCACACAACACAGGATTCCAAGAAGAAGTGTAGGAACTGCGAGTCAACAGGTAATGAAGTTCCCTGGTATCCATTTTTTCTGGTTTCACAGGAAATGATAAGTCATCAATTCACACTTGACTTTAAATTTGAATGGTTTTGTCAAGTAATTCCACGAATTCTCACGGCGGGTAGTTTCTGTACTCTGTTGAATGAGAGCTTCGATGCGATGGATCTCCAGAGGAGTGAGTGGAGGTGAAAAAGAATCCTGCAAGTCTTGATACCATTGTCTCAACTCCTTTTCTTCCGAGATCTGAGACCAGGCCTCTTCCAAATATTCGTCCAATTTTTCTTCGCCTGTCATCATCAAACATTGGTCGTGTTGTTTCTGACTGGGATGATCAATTTGACATCCATGACAATGTTCTCTGGTCAGGCTGTTAATTCTTTCAGTCAATTCCTTAGCATAACCGGAAACTAAATGTTTTTCTTGTTCAGGCCATCGAGAAATAAATCCAACAAACTCGGGAACAGTATTTGTTTCTTCTTTTGGAGGTTCTGGATGAATCAACCCGTCATCATTCGTGATAGTTTGTGACTGCTGTGCTTCACAAAATCCCTCATCATTATCTATCTCCATAGGTTCTTCTTCTTCTACGTGTTGCATCTTTTTTTTCTTCTTCTAATAGTCTAGAATCACTTCTCTCAAACTGTTAATCTCTAGAGCATTATCAAATTCTGCTTACAAGACGACGTTCACAGTGTCGGGTAGAGGATCTTTAAACTGAAGTTCCACACGAAGTGGGCCTGATTTTATAGGGTGGAAATGTCCTTCGTCGCTGCCTTGGTCAGGAGTGAAATCAAATCCCCACAACTCATATCCTCCTGCATAATCGTGGTACGAAATGCCGTGGCTGGTGTTGGTGCCTAACTGTCCTGTGGCTTCAAACAGGCTCAGGTAAGATCGCAAGTAATTTTCCTGGGCGTCGCCAAAGTTAGGTTCAAAAGGTCTGGTACACAACGTTTTGCCATCTCGACTGACTTCTATCTTGGAGACGTTGTAATGTTTAAACTCGAACGGATTCTGATTGTGGACTCCGTTGAGGGCTGCATTACTGACGACGCCAATCAGCAAACGTTTGGGGAGCTGTCCTCGGAAGACGTGATCTTCGACTTTGGATCGGAGTCCAGCGGCAATGGTAAATGTTTTCACTTCCACTCGTCGCACAGGATACTTGGCAGTGGTTCTGCTCAAGGTTTGACTGATGTCGTTGGCTACTTTTAGTAAGACTTCCACACGTCGCACGTAAAGTTTGGCTTCTAGGATGATGGTTTTCCACTCGTTAGCATGAGTCATCAAATGGAAAGCGGGACTACTGCGATTCAGTCTCAGGCGTACATCTACTCCGTTCAACAAATACTTGTCTTGCAACCACATGTCCAAATGCAAACGATCCATCAATTCTAAACTGCGTCTGATTTTCTTTTGACGCTCGTTAAATCCCACATTGTGCGGCTCTGCTGGAATTATAGTTTTATCAACGGCTTGCGTCGCCGGCACTGACACCGCTGTGTCGTTGAACTTTTCCGAGGTGTCAGGTTTCCAGACCACCGAAGCATCCAGATGAGTGTTCTTGGCTTCTTTTCCGTACGTCAAGAGATTTTCCAAGTAAGCACGGTAAGGGTATGTATCCAAACTGCTGCTGACCAGTTTGTTATTCAAGTACAAATCTACTTCGCTGAACAAAGAATGCATGAAATTATTGACGGGGGCCATTCGTTCACCGTCCCCAGGAAGGCTACTGTCCGCCGTTTTGATCACTTTGAGTTTCAGGTACAAGTAGCTGTTATTCAGATCGATGTAATCTTCGGTTTGTCCTTTGATTTCAAACTCGATAGGAGCTGAATCCGTCAAAGACGATACAGGATGAAATTCCACCCATTGGGATTCTTGCATCGTCATCAGGGTGGGAGGCATGGTAAACATGTCCAGTTCTGACTTGGTACATTCGCAAGAATCTCGGTGCATAATTTTCAATGACTTTTAGTAATCAAACACGTCTAATTCTCGGACGGTTCTTCTTTTCTTATTCTTTTTTGGAACACCACCGTGTGTTTTATGAACTATGAAGGGATTTCGACGTCGTCTCTTTCTACCTTGTCCTTGCTGTGAAGTGGAGGAAGAAGTAATGCCAGGGCCTGAAGCGTGAAGTGAATTTATAGGACTCTCTCGAAGACCCAAAAGATCTTTGCCAGTGTGCATCAACACATTTTTGCCTGCTCTCATAAAAGCTTCTCTAGGATTTTGTTTGTCGATGAGGACATTTTGCAAAAATTCTTTTCCTTGCGTCAAAGCGGCATCTTTTAAGGCATGGAATCCTCGAGTCACCATGGGTTACAAAATAGGGGCTACCGTCCGAAAAGCTGATTTTAACATATCTCCTAAACCATGTCCTCGTTGTCGAGCCACTCCTCGGTACACTGGATACATTTGTTTTACAATGCGTTAGAAAACCTCTTTCGAAAATGTAGTTTCACCGTGACTTTTCCTTTGTCAATGAATGGCACACTTTGTCCCAAATCTCCTTTTACACTAATGTTGACACTGTCAAATTCGATTTACTGACTGGAAGATAATGAGGGTGTACAAATTCACGGTGAACGTGAAACGTGTTTCCACCTTCTTCGTACGCACCAGCAGCAGTATCCACTTTGAAAGGAATGACTCTCAGTAAGGGAGCAGCTGTGTGTCCCAACATGTTGTACTCTACCACATCGGAGTACACAAACATTAAATTCAGTCCAACGTTCAATTCGATAGGGGTGCGAAAAGCATGTTCGAATTCTACGTTGCTTGCGACTTTTTTATTAGGATACTTTTTATTTGCACCAAAAATAGCATACAATCCAGGAGAAAAAGTGATGGTTAAGGGTGTTTTCTCCTCCACGGCTAAGCCTTTGTCTTTGTCGCCAATGAGTTCCCCCTTCTCTTTGAAAAATTGCAAGAGGAAACGGCGTGCCACATCATGGTAAGCGATTCGTACCCATTTTTGGGCACTGTTTAAGGCTTTGCCAAATTGGGCTACGAAGATGGTGTCAATGGTGTCCACCAAATGTTTAGCACAAAAAATAATACCCCACAGGAATTCTCATGGTATACTGCGAGAAGACAGAAGATTTAGGATCTACTACCCTTTTTTTTCACTCGTAAATTATAGGATCATTTTTTTCTAACTCATTTTGCATTTTGGTGTTCAAGATTTCCACGATAAAAGTGTTTTGACCTTCGTTGATGTTCATGATTTGCGTAGGATGAATGATTTCTACCAAAGCCACTTCCCAAAGAGCGTCGTGATCCAATTGGATGGACTGAGGTAATTTGGCCGTGAAACAACATAAGGTGTTGTTGGGAAACACATCCATAGAACTGTCACTGGGTAAAGTTAAATAAAATTGGTCATTCATAGTAGATCCAAAGTTGTTTTGCTCTCCGAGGAGTCACTCGAGTTCAAAGGATGTTCAAACGGTTCCAAAAGAGGCGTGGTATTGTGGTGACTGGAAGAAGAAGGTGGACTGGCGTTGGTCGTACTACCGTTGTGGTGACTGTTGTCCGTCGTCGTAAATTTCAAATAGGGACTGGGTAAAAGATAACCGATGCAACTGCTAAGTTAAATAGTCCACAATTGTTTGTCCCCTTGTTGCAAACTTAAATTAGCAATGGCTGCTCCGATGACACAATACACTACAAAGATTTGGCAGAAAAAGACGATTTGATTTTTAGGCACACGTTCTCCGCACCACACCCAGAGTGGTTGTTTTTGTAATTCTTGAAGAGAGGAACTCTGCGAAGGAGTCGAAGTCGTGGCTGTGCTGAATGGCATGTTGGGTTACTTCTTTTTCTTTTTATAGTCGACGACTTGAGAAGCGGCAATCCAAGAATCAAAACTAGGAGGATATCCTTTCCAACGTACTTTGACTTCTTCTGCTCGACGTTTGCCTACTTTGCGTGTTCTTTGTTCGAGAATGCTTTCGATGTCGTACAAGGCGTCTTCTTTTCTGGTCACTCGTTGTAACTCAGGCAAGTAAAATGTTACTTTGAGCACTTCACCGTGCATGTCTTCCAATTTATAGACGGGAGGATCGCGTCCACGCACGGGTGTAGTGACACGAAACAATTCGGTGGTCCAGTTGGGTAAATAACCTTTGTCAAAAGTGCGTTTGGTTTTTCCGATACGAACCCAATCTCCCGTCTTCAACTCCAGCAAGGTTTTTTCTGGGGTGGTCTGCTCTGGGGTGTACCAAACAATCGATCAAACACGGTCACTTCGTTTTCAGGGCTGACCTCTTCGGGGGCACATCCAATGCTTGGATGGTACGATTGATTGTTCGCTTTGACCAAACGGGGTAACACGTCGATGTACTTGAGAGTTTGTTGATGTGTAAAATATTTCCACATGCGTTCTTTCAAAGTTCTTTGAAAACGTTCCACGATAATGGCTTTGGTTTCAGGATTTTCGGCGGTAAAAAAATGAATATGTCTTTGTTTCAATTCTTTTTGAAAAGCTTGGTTTAGAAATTCGGTGCCTTTGTCAGTTTGCCATCGTAAAGGGTGACGACCACTTTGTTTCAAGACCAATTTTAAGGCACGTACCAATTCGGTACTGCTTTTAGATGTCAAAGGCACGACCCAAGCAAATTTGGAAAACACGTCGTTGACACAAAACAAATATTTGTGACCACGATTGTAGGTTGCCAAATGAGAGACGTCGGCTAAATCGGCTTGCCATTGATGATCAATGCCTTCCACTTGGGTTGGACTTCTAGAAAATTTTCGTCGAATGGGTTTGTGTAACGTGTACGTCGATTGTTCTTGTAACCATCGTCGTACTTCTGGCAAACGTACACTTTTCAATTTACTTTTTGCAGCTCGATATAATTTTTGAACTCCTCCGTAACCAGCAGTATGGCCAGGATTGTAGTAAATGGTAGCTAAAAGTTTCTCCATGATTCCTCAATAAGTCAACCACTGTTCGATGCTACTACTTTGAGTGTCGTGAGGTTTGGACGAAGCGGCTTGACGCGTTCGTCGAGCCACAGGAGTGGGTAGTGAAGAAGGGGTGATGATGGTAGGTTTCTTCTTGGTGGTGTCTTTTTTCACTTCAGTCTTGTTGTCTTTCTTTTTTTCTTCTGCTGAAGAAGGAGTGGACATCTTCTTTTTAACCCTAGCTTTCATGGCTTCTCGATGAGGGGTAGGAGAGGGTGTCAACAAGGAAGCTGCAATTTGACTAGGTATGCCAGCAGACGGAGTTTGAAACACTTCTCGGGGTTCGTCTTCTTCTGTTGTCCCCGTGGCGGTGTCTGTTTTAGTGGTGACTTTAGGTTCACTTTTCATCAGGGTTTTGAAATCTCTCAGAGTGGGTGGAGCTGTTTCGTCGACAGCTTTTTGGTGAAAGAGTTGTAGACGTTGTAAGAGTTGACCGTACCGTTGGGATTTTTCTGTTTCTGACAAATCGCTTCGTTCCATCAGAGTTTGTAATTCTTGTTGTAACTGTGACATCTCGTTGAGATTAGGATTGGGTGGTAAATGAGGTATCCGTTGTTCGTTCCAACGATGGAATTCCATCCATCGTTTGTAAGGCACTAAAGTCAGTTTTCGTCCTTCCATTTCATCCAAAGGTACAAAAATGTGTGGTCTTTCCAGAGAAGGGTGGTCCTTTTTATCTTCTTTTTTGTATCGCATGACACCTTCTAAAAGCGGTCCAGCAATTGTTCCTAACAAAGGACCCGCTATTTGTAACAACGGTCCTAACAGCATAGGTAGAAATCCTCCTCGTTGCAATAACATTTTTTTCTTTTGTTGGAGAGGTATCTTCTTTTTCACCATTTGGCGAAGAACGTTCCGATGTTTACCTAATTTTGGTTTCTGTATCTTGGACAAAGGTACCGTTCCTTTCAAGACATTCAAACAACATTCACACACGGTATCGATGATTTCTTTAGGGGCTGTTTGAATGAATTGTTTTCGCATGGAAGGATTGGATTTGGTCAGTACAGACAAGACGTCCCAATGTTTCGCCAGACGAGGTGGAAGTCGTCCTATTTTGCTTTTCTTCTTTTTTTGGTGGTGGTGGTGGTGTGCACGTTTGGGAGCCATCTTAGAGGTTAGGAGTAAGTCTGAAGTCTCTGGCAGGTCACCCTTCTATTTTATACTGGAACACGTCTCCACTGATTGTCTGCACGATGTACCATCTTCATGACAGGCCTCACTCGACGTTGAGGTGTTTTGAATGGACTAAATCGTCTCAATTCTTCTTTGGATAAATCCACTAAACTTTGTAACACGCCGGTTCTCTCTTGGACTTTGGTTTTAGGGGACGGTACTTTGTTCGCGGCTGCTGCCATGGCCAGATCAGCCGAAGTCGAGGGTCCCGGAATGGTGACTTTCGAAATAGGTTTCCTTTTTGCATCAAATTAGGAAACACTTGTCTTAAGTCCGGTTTGGCAGGCATCATCATGAAGGGTGGTGAAGAAGAAGTGGACGCAAGAGGAGACCTCGTCACTGCTGGCTGTTGTGGTGGTGTCTTGCGGGTGTACGTTTGCGTCCTGGCAGCAGTACCTCTCTTGCGGGTGCCAGTGGTGGTGGGTGTTTTCTTCTTCTTGGCAGAACTTTTCTTTTTCTTGGGGGCTTTCTTCTTTTTAGGGCTTTTCTTTTTTGTGGTTTTCTTTTTAGGGCTTTTCTTCTTTTTTGGTGTTTTGGGTTTTTTGGCTTGGGCATTAGGATCCCATTTCAAAAGGGAACGAATCATAACCCCTCCTAAAGAACGGCTCCCTCCAGGGGTTAAAATGATTTGTTTTTCAGTCCGTGGATCGATATTAGGATCAGCTAGTTGTGACAACGCCCCGTTATGTTTTTGAAAAAAAACGTTGAGTTTGATGAGGGATGTGAATGATGCCTTGCAGTAATTGACGTGCCGTCAAAGTAAACCATCGTAACACTTCTTTAAGACTAGCTTCTAACAAATGAGCACGGACTTGTGCATTTTTTTCGTGACTGATGCCATACAAGGCACGAATCAATTTAGCCGAAGGATGAGTTTGAAAGGAAGTCATCTCGAAGACTGTGAGACAGAAATGACGCGGTAGATGTTTTTATAGTTTTTTTTTTTCAGAGTGTGACTGAATGGGACGTGTAAATGACGGGGCCTCCTTCTTGGCACCAATGGTGAAACAATTGGGCACGAAATCTCAAATAGTCGGGAGTGGTCGGTTTTAAGTCGATGAGTAAATACGCATCAGGTGTTTGAACCAACCAAGGAGTGCCTAACTGTTTGGCTAACACTTGCACTTGAGATTTGTCTCTGGGGCTTTTAAACAACACCACGTAATGAACGTTAAGACTGATGGTACGATTGGCTTTCCTTTGTTGAAATAAATTTTGAGTAATGTAAATGATACTGGCATTTCGATGGTGTCCTTTTCGTGTAAACCAAAGTTTAATTTCTTCTTCGTCTTCTCCTAACATGTCGTCGAAGATGACCAGATGTGTTTGACTCACGTCAGACACGATCCCATCGTCTTCGCGAGGAATGCCTTCCACAAACGAAATGGCTTCTCCTTGACTTTCTTCCAATAAAGTGTAAGACGGTTGCCACTCTTTGTAATACCACACGATGCGTTGAGGTGGACGATCGAACAAATGAGATTTGTGTTCGATCAAACGTTTGACAAATTCGGTTTTGCCTGAGCCACTCGGTCCAGCAATCAACATGTTAAAAGGATGGCGCAGATACAAAGCTTCCCAACTAGGACGATCTAACTTTTCGTCAATCTCTTTGACCACAGAGGAAGTAGAAGAGGCAGAGGAAGAAGATGTAGCCATGACTGAGGTAGGAAGATTTTTGAGAAGAAGACAAAAGACCCAAGACATTTTATACGTTTCATACACGTTTTTTTTTTTTTTTTCAAAAACAAACAAACAACAAAAAAATATTTTACAAGTCATGAAGGACAAAAATGCAGACCGCAAAAATGGTTACGTACAAGATTAAGGCTACCACTAAAAGAATCAAAGTTCTGTACAAACAAGTCAATGTACAACAAGAACAAAACACTGTCCTAGGAATGGAAGGCACAGGCACTGGTGGTGGTGGTGGTATTCTTCGAGTCTCTGTGGTGGTGGTGGAAGAATGAAATGTCTCTGACGGTAAGGAGGGGGTGTGTTCCTCAGGGGGTTGTATTTGGACGACGACGACGGTGTGGTCTTTCTCTGCTGTGTCAGGTTCTTCCAGGATTGTTTCTAAGGTCATTTGTTTTTTACTTAGGTTCCCATTTTACTTTTGGAAACTTAGTGACGTGCCAGATCTTTGGCAAACTGGGGTACTTCTTGTAGCCAAACATCGAAACCAATTTTTCTCCAGTCACGTACATCTTTCCAACCGGTAAGTTGTTGGTGCAACCAACTAACAAGACACACTTCTTGAAACGTGTCAAAGGTAGATAAAGTTTGACTAATGTCTTCTTCACACGGAGGTACCCCACTTGTCTTCATCACCACTCTCAACACTTTGAGTACAATTTGTCTTTCGTGTACCAATAAAGCATGAATGGTCATGTGCTTTGTTTTTTTTGATGGTTCATCAAAATAGTCCAAAACAACCACGGGTCCTCCAAAATAATCCAAGACAAACACTGATCCTCAAATATACTCCACAACGAATGTCCTAGAAAACGAAATCCAAGAAAGGTAGTCACTAAGACACACACCACATAGCGTCCAAAATTCAATGGAAACAGTTCTTGTATTAAGTCTTTATAATCCTCTAAGGTCTGAACACGATCGTTGACTTCCTTCCACGGAATCCGTTTCACAAGTGAAGACCACAGATCAGGCATGGTGGGTTTTATAGGGTGAGATTCCCAAGGTGGGTATATTTTTTGGTGGGTTTTTATATCCAGGTTCTTTTGTGATAGACTATTCCCGGGATTCTACAATGAAAGGTTTTCTCCAGAATCTTTCTTCTGACAGTTTGGAAGTAAGCATACCTTACAAATCGAGAAATGACTTTGAGTTTGCGTTTCACTTGTATCTTGACAAGCTCTCGGTAAATGCGTACTCGCACCTCCAAAGCCAAACCACGAATGTACTCTGGTAAAGTTTCCGACTTGGAAAGAAGTAACTCTCTTTTGTGTTCTTCACGATAGCGGTGATAGTTTCTCTCCAGAATCAGGCTTCTTATACGGTGGAAGCAGGAATAGTTTAAAAATCGAGGAATGACTTTGAGTTTGCGTTTCACTTGGATCTGGACCAACTCTTTGTAAATGCGTACTCGCAACTTCAAAGGCAAATCACTAATGCGCTCTTCTAAACTAGTCTTCTTGGTGACAAAATACTCACACTTTAGCCAAATGGAATTGGTGGGTAAAGGATGTCCAAGATGTTCAGTGAGAACCGTACTACACGTCAGACGATGTAAAGGCGTTTCGTCTTGAGGTGACACTTCTTGTAAACGTTTTTGGTATTCCTGTAAGTTGGTTGTTTCCTTCACTTCGTTCCATCGAATTCTATGAATCACTCCCACATGGTAGGTGGTGCCATCCAATTCCTTACAAGCCCAATTTCCATTTCTATCAATGTCTGACCATTTGAACAACTTGGTACTAATCAGTATTCTTACAGCATTCAGATACCAATGGCTAAATTGTCTGTGTCGTAAAGGATGTAACTGTTCTTTACGTTTCACTTGTATCTGAATCCATTCTCTGTAAATGCGTTATCGCAACTCCAAAGGTAAACCACGAATGCGGTCTTTTAAACTAGGTAAATACTGGTAAATGCGTTCTCGCAGCTCCAAAGGTAAACCACGAATGTATTCTTGTAAAGTATCATCCGACATGTTACTTCTTCTTATCATCTGGCTCATCGTACCCGTACTCTTCAAAGGCCACTAAAGGTAAGAACTGACAGTGCGGAGACCATCTGGCATGTTCAATGTAAGCTGAGTCGGTAGGCTCCCATTGGTGAAGTCTCACACCGCAACTGAAACACTGAACTTTATCTCCTTCTCCCAAATAGATAAATCCAGATCTGGCTAAAGCTTTGGCAGTAGTTGCTTGTAGTAGATATTTAGGCCACTTGTCTTGGAACGTCTTTAGCGCCTTTCAAACTTGGAATAACCAGGCAAAGCCACAGGTGTCGTCAATTCTTTACTCCTGTAGGTATGACAATTATGTGTACGATTAATAAAGAGAAAAGGTCGTCCTGCATCTCTAGAGGGACGGTGAGGTGCTGCATCGACGATGTCCAAGCTTACGGCATCCGTCTAATCGTGTGAATCGATCATGTCAAATCGTACGGAATCCGTCTCGCCGCATGGCACCGCATCGCACTCCAAGTCGTGATGGCACTTGGAGTTCACACTAGATTTCTCCCTTGGTGGGTGGGTGGCATGAGTATTCCTATTCATCTTTGGTGAGAGGATGACAAAAGCACTCATCTTTTTTTTTCTTCTTGCTCGGTTGACGTCTGTATTTGCAATGAATGGTTTGGCTTGGAAGTAATCCCTTTTTTATGCCTGTCGACTGTACCATCAGCAAAGTACTGTAATGTAATCAATGGAAACGCCAAAGAAAGGTAAGCACAGTTTGGAACCTATCTGACATGTTCCAGGATAGCTGAATTTTTAGGGTCCATGCGAATGGTAACATCACAACTGAAACATTGCACTTTGTTTCCCTGTCCAAAGTAGACAAATCCTGCTCTGGCTAAAAAGTTGGAAGTAGGTAATCCATTCCATTTAGGCCATTTTTTGAATGTGTTCAATCGACTGGCACAATCACAATAGTCAGGCAAGACCACGGGAAATTTGTATTCTTTCAACTTGAAGTCTGCAGTGGGTTCATCACACGGTGTTGAAGTCATCGTCAATCTTGGTGTTGACTTTTCTGTTCAAGGGGTCCCTTTTTTATACTGCAGATCGGCGTGTCCGTAAGGCAAATTGGTGTGGTCTGTAAGTCTCACTCGTTTATGGAACACGATTTGGTACACTTTTTGTAAAGGACGAGTGACGATTTGGTGATTAGGTAACCGTACGATCTTGTGAGGTTCTAACGTGTGCACTCGAAAGTCTTCCACTTGTCCAGACAGCAAAGCATTTTTCAAAACCTCAAAATTGACCACTCGGCTGGTTCGATAGTTTAGGGTCAATCCTTTGACTTTGCATTGGGTGTGAAATTGTCCTTGTGGGTCTCGGTATCGGTAACCGTAATTTTTAGGGCCACCGCTGGCAAAACTCAGGATGGTGTCTTGAGGGTGCTCGTCTGTCCAGGCTCCTAAACGATCTCCTTGGATGGTAGGGTGTGGGCAACCGGGTCGATGGATGTACATACAACTGTCGGTGTCAAAGTACAGGACACGATCTCCCAAGACTTCTAAAGCTTCGTCGTACAACTTCAAACGAGCATGGGCTGTCACGTAGGCGGCAATGACTACGTTGCTAAACTTGTCAGGTTTTGCAAACTTGGGTTCTTCTTCGAAATTGACTAAGATCAAATCATCACGGACGATTTCGACGTGTTTAACTAGTACACTTTTGTCGTCCACCAGTTGAAAGTAGCGATAATGATCGGTCACGTATTCCGTCTTGGTTAAGATGGGTCGTTGGGCCATTTTTCTCCACAAACAACTGAGCATGACTTTGGCAAACGATCTTTTTCCTTCGTTCTTTTCCACGTCTTCCAAAGTGATGCCTTCGACGTCACGGTACTCTTCTTTGAATCGAACTTGGTCTTCGGGAGTCTGACACCACGAGGGATAGCCGCTGGCTTCTTGTTTCAGTTTTAAAAATTGGTTAACGTACCCCGAGAAAATGCCTGGATGATTCGTGGCGTCGTCCTTTTGGTATTGTGCGGTGGTTGGAAAGTGCCAGATTTCGTACACTTTCAACAAACGGTATCCTCGATCCAGAGCTCGAAACAATTCGGCACTAACCCACGTTCCTGTCAAAGCGCGTTCTTCCTTTATGTGGTGACAGGGGTGATCTTGGTTGCATGTTTCGGCACACGTACGCCATAAAGGAAACATCAGTTTTCCTTGGCAATGGTGAGGTAAGATGGGGTGGTACAAGTCAGTCGGAGGTAAGACTTTACATTTGATCAATCCTTCGTATTGACGAATGTGTTGCACGTCGATGTGTTCTGTCAAAATTTCTGGGTGTCCGGTTGGAAATCGTTTGTATTTACACACCCAAGGATACAAAGAACACACGTCGATGTACTTGATTTCTTCTCCTTTGGATTCGTCTACGTTGTACAGCAAGCGAGTGACATTGGTTCATCCTCCAAATAAACTGTGGCGCGGATCCAAAGGTTCGATGTCGGCCACGTCGTAACTTTCGGTGATGCTCTTAAATTCAGGATCGGTTTTCAAACGTTGATCGTAGTCGTGCTCCCACATTTCAACCACTTGGTATCCTTGACTTTCTAACTGGAGTCGTCGTTGGTAAGTGCGTTCGTACAACTGTTCCATGGTAAAGTCTGAATAAGGACTTTTCATGTCTCGATCAGGATAATAGGTAGGGCACCCGTGAAACAAGCAACCCTGAAATTCGTACACCGTGTGCGGGTTTTCTAAATCCCAACCATCCAAGGAATAAGATCAAATCTTCTTTTCTCCTCCTCCGTTTCTGGCATGTTGTATCCATTTGTCTTCTTTTTGGCACAAGTAATGGAGCCAACGTAAGCTTTGGCCGAATATTGACGACTGGCAAAGAGAGACGTGTTGGAGTCGATGATGGCTAGTTCGTTCTCGGGCATGAAATTTTGGGTGTAGACTAAGGAACAGGCTTTGGGTAGTGTGCACGCATCTTTCAAAGGATCAACGTCTCCGTGATCTAGAAATAACTCTCGAAACTTTCCACAGCAACGCCGTAAAATGTCCACATCGGATCGACAGTACTTGAGTATTTCCTCTTGAAAGTCAAATGGATCGGACTGGTGTGCGCGGTACCAAGCGTGAAAGGCTTCTCGCTGTTCGGGGCGCATTCCGTCGGGGTCGTAATCATGGAGGTCAGGCAAATGAGGTAGGACGGCATGTTGATTAGCTTCCGTATTGAAGAAGTGAGGAACATAGCCTTTGGCCATTTCTGAACCAAATGTTTTTGGCATTCGACTCAAAGGCATGGCTAAACAACTCATGGAATCTTTGAATTTGACTTGGCCCACTTTCATGTAGATGAGTTTTTTTCCGTTCATGGTGACTTCAGGGCGTTCGGTACCTTGTCGCAAATAATAATTTAACAAAAACTGTCCATCGTATCCCGAGAAATTGTGAGCTATGACGGTCGCATACCGATGACAGTCTCCATAACGTTGAATGACCTCTTCGCTCCAAGTGTCGTCGGTAGGGTCTAAAAGCCATTCAACAAACTCGGACAAAGTGTTAGGACCCCGAAAAATTTTTTCACGTCCTCCTGGAATCCGACTACAATGAGGACAGTGAAAATGGATCGTTTCTTGAATGCACTTCTCACAAGCCCGATGAACCACGCAAAAATTGGGAATGTGAATGCTTGTTTCTTGCATGCATTCAAAATCAAAAAAGATGAAATCCACTTTGTTCTTGTTCTTCTTTAATTCTTTCTTCTCTGTCTTGTCGTACTTTTGAATAAAACATTGATGATCAAAATCCACAATCTGGTCACAAATAGGACATCTTTTCTTTCCAGCACAAATGTGTCTCTTGGGGTCGTTGGTGCAAATCTGCTGTCCACACGCGGAGCACAATTTCAATAAGTCGCAAGCACATTTTTGTTGGTGTCCTTGTGTCTTGCGATGCTGTTGGTAACAAGAGGGACTGACAAAAGTGCGTCGACAAGTCTCACAATGGACGTGGTGTTGTTCAGGAAGGCATGGTTTGTCCGCTAAACAACCCCGACATCTCTCACCGCAATGAAGGTGTCGCTCCCGACTGTTAAACCCTTGGTTGCATTTCTCGCAGTAGTAAGAGTATCCTAGAAATCCGGTGATACTGGTGATGGCATCGAAATGTTCTTGGTGGTGGTAGAGGTGAATGTATTTTCCTTCGGGGAAATCGGGGCCTCGAAACAGCAGAGCTCCGCGCACTTCTTGAGGGTGTACTTTCAAAGTGTAGCCTGGAGCCAAGACGTCTTGAAGTTGTTGCATTTGTGAAATGCCACACACGGTCTCTTTGGGAATGCCTGCTTGTCGTAACAGGAGTTCTGCTTCTTTTCGTTGTTGGGGTCCGTCCGATTGTCGAATGTTCTTCCAGGCTCTTTTCCATTCTTTGCTCACGTTCTTGTCGGCATACGTTCGCCCCACCACGATGGCTCGAGCCAAACACATCTGGTCTTGAGTATTGTCAATTTGGACGACACTGTGTTTGATACTTCGAAGTTCGTCCACCAGTAACGCTTTCCTACTTCGTCCGCTCCCTCGAGGAGGAGCAACGTGAGTCATGTAAAGTGTAGCCTTTCCATCCGTGATGGTAAACTTGTCGTTGGATTGTTGAACGTGTTCTATTTTGGACATGACTTTGTCTGGTGTTAATTCTGCCGAGGTGCTGAACTCGATCCAGACAGGTGACTTCAAATTGTCGTGATGGATGGCCAGTCTCAATCGATCGTCCTTTTTGGCTCCGCATTGTTGTTTCAAGTTCTGTAACACAGAACCCCCCAAATCGCTAATGAACCCCGCCGCTTTCTCGGGAGGTACTTCGGACTTGAAGTCTTTGAAGTGAACCGTGTGAGTGTAGGCTGTGGTTTTAAATTTTCGAGAGGTTATTTTTTGCGTCTCTCGAATGCGATAGTAATTTTCAGGAGCCACGGTAGGTCTTTTTTGGTCAGGGGTTCTGGTGGTGGTAGTGGATTCTTTGGGTTGGGTTTTTTGGGTTTCAGGCTCACTCATCTCTTCTTCGAAATCGCTAGCATGGACTTGAGCTAGCAATTCAGCCAGCGGTGTTTCAGGCGGTACTGAAAATCTTTGTCGTCGTGGCCTCTTCGTTTCTTCTTCTTCTTCTTCTTCTGTTTTCTCATAGATTTGGCGTGATCTTTTCATCTTGAAATCTGATTTGAAACTGATTGAGTTTCACACAGGAGACTATATATAGAGAGAGCTTCTTACCTTCAGAATCAGTCTTTGTGATTGAACTTTCAAACTGTAAAGATGGAAGAGAAGAAGAAGTCAGAAAACCTTGCCCTTCTGCTCAAAATTTCAGCACAACAGACGGCTGTGGCTATCAAAATTTTACAGAGAGTCCTTGGAAAGTATACCGATAAGACAAAGGACTACTCCTCCTCCTCTACCTCTCGAGATAAAAGTCACGATACTTGTTATATCTGCCAAGAGAAAGGACATTGGGCTCCAGAATGTCCACAACGTCAAAACCAAAACAGAGATAAAGGGAAAGATACCTGTTATCATTGTAAAGGAAAAGGACATTGGTCTTCGGAGTGCCCTCAGAAAGAAGAAGAAGAAAATCTACCAGAGAGGGAGGAAGCCGAAGGATCTTCAAACCTAGAAGAAGAAGAAGAACCTATCGTCAAGAAAAGCAAGAAAGCTAGACGACTGGAAGACAGCGAGGAAGAAGAAGAACCCTTGATCCCTGTGAAGAAATTCAAGAAGAACAAGAGAGACAGCAGACAGTGAACAATGAACTTTTTTTTGGAGTGTTATGTGATGTTCATGGTGAATTATTTTGTTAAAAAAAAAAAATGAAAATAGACCAGAATGGAAAAAAAGTAAGTGTTTTTTTGTTATTTTAGAGTATGGATGCACTCACTCACTCACTCACTCTTACACAAAAAACCAAGGAATGGGATTTAAAGTTTTACTTGATTTTTTGGCAAAATTGATTTCTTTTCTAGATAAATGGCTGGCCCTGAAAAGGACCGTTGGGGTGTTTGTTTGTTTTTGTTAAAACAAACTTATGGGCTCGACATGATGAGCTTCAATTGTCGCAATCCTTTTCCACGACCCAGTCCCATTCCTGCTGCTGCTGATTTGGTGGTATTAGTAGTGACTGGTGGTGGTGGTGGTGGTAGCATCTCACTAGTCGTCGTGACGGGTTTCGCATGTTTAGCCCGTGATGGTCTCTTTCTCTTAGGCTGAGTTAAAGAATATTCATATAACGTTCTTAGATGCTACGTAAAATGTCTTGGAGTAGTAGACTCACCGTTTTATCTTCTTCGCTCTCTTCTTTCTGTGCTTCACTCTTCTTCTAACTTTCTTATTTCTTCTTCTCGTTTTCTCCTTTCCTCTTCTTGTTGAAGAAACACTTCTTCCGCTTCTTTCTGTCGCTGAACAAATTTTTCCATTTCTTCTTGTTGCTTCTTTTTAAAATCCTCCATGACCGGCAGCAAAGAGGGAAGTGGTACAGCAGCAGTCGTAGTGATTTCAGGATCAAATTCTTGAGACAGAAAATCTAAATTAAAATCTTCCGGTTGGAAGTTGAACACACCATTCGTTGCAGGCTCACCCCAATACATAGTAGTCTTGGTAGTCTCCATTTAGGCTGTCCAAAAAGTAAAATCCCTACGAACGCTGTGATGCATTTATACCCAAAATGATGTCACACCCCAGCTCTCTTCCCATTGGAAGAAAAACCGACCCGCTTGTAACGCGTGTTTGGATTGGTAGTTGATTTCGATTCATTTCAATCCACTCGTAGGGTATATATACCACCGCTTGTCTCGTAGAGCTTCACCGGTTTTTTTCTCCAAGACAACTCCAAGAAAAAAAACAAGATGTGGACAAGTGTGGAATCATCGACTATCATCTCGGGGATGTTGTTTAACCCAGCATTCCCCATGTATGTAAAAGCTTCATGGGCCATTACTAAAATCACAGAGACCGCCATCTGGAAACGTCGCATCTATATTGAACGACAAGGATGTTTAAATCGTGTCTTGATGTACGGTCCGGAAGTTCGTAGAAGTCTCCGAAAAAGAAGACAACCCTCCAGGAGATGTGTATGTTAAACCAAAGAAAAAAAACCAACGGCCCTTTTCAGTGCCACCCATTTTTCAAGAAAAGATTAATTTTTCCATGATTGCTCTACTTCTCTCTCTCTCTCTATTTTTTTCCCGTTCCTTTTCCCGTTTGAGTCTGTAGAGGCCCCCACCCTATTCCATTCCCGTTTGAGGCTGTTGAGGCCCCACCATGTTCCCGTTTGAGGCTGTAGAGGCCCCCATGTTAAATTCTCGTTTGAATCTATAGTGCCCCCGCCATGTTAAATTCCCGTTTGAGTCTATAGTGCCCCCTCATGAGTCTATTTACCCCCCTCAACTACTAACGCCTCCACCTCCAACAGCAACAACAATAACAACAACTACACCTCCAGCTCCGAATATCGAAGTTAGGAAGGAACCTCCAATGCCACCAACTGTAAATCCAATACATCAGAGGGCGAGGCAGGGTAGGGAGGAAGAGAGGAAGGAAGAAAACAAAAAGAAAGAGGCTCAAGTGGGATCACAGAAAGAGGCGGAAAAGAAGAAACCACTTACCCCTCGTACTCCAGCTATACCACAGGCGACGCCCAAGCATCCGGAGAAGCAGCCGGAAAGAAAAGAAGCGGAAACGTGCAAATTACCCCCACTTCTTCCAACGCCGAAACCGCAACCGGAAAAAAATACAGACGAAAGGAGACAAACTAAAAGGGACATAGAACTCCCGTGCGATGCGATGCGATATCTCCTAGATCAGTTTACTTATCTGGGTATAGACAAGATGATGGATGTTGGGACAGGGAAAACGGCAGAGCGCCACATAGATGATGTCCAGATGTTACTTACAGCACGAAAGAAGCTAAAGTGCGATTGTCATTTGCCGAAAAAATGAGAGACAGCGCTCAAAGAGCATCGAAAATATCAAAAAGATGGGACAAAAGTACAGCTAGTATCAACTACCATTAGTGATACTGATGCTCAACGAGATGCTTTTGACATCTTTAAACTCTCAAGACCTATCTTGAAGATTTGGCCCCCGTTCTACCACTACATAATAGCAGACATCATCGAACCAGACAGCGCTAAGGCTCGCAACAGACGAAAATTCGACCCGCCTGAAAAGCTTAAGTCGTTGCTGATTCCGCCAACTGAGGTTTTACCTCAACCCTTTTAATGACTATATAATTGCCTCTTATGCCTTTGGTTTTCATTTTGGCTTTGAAAGCCCATTTCGATAACAACTCTCTTAAATACGCAAATACGATCCATTTTCCACCGTTTTAAAATGATCACAAGATATTACCTAATTAAGATCACAAAAATTATCATGGGTTACTCAGACTCGGATTTGACAAATTTATTCGGAAAACAAAAGTACACCATATACACACAATGTTAAAAATGGAATATAATAGGAAAATTTCAAACTGGAATACAGGATCTCAGTTACAATATGTGGTTAACACACAATTGGTTGCTAGAGACAGCCGAATTAACTAACTAGGCAGAATTTGATCATATACGTCTATGGCGTTTCATTTTATTCTTGTTCCGCTTCGCGCCTCCCTTGCCGAGTCCGTGCAGTCTGTCTCTCCAGACATGTAATTGAATAGCGTGCCGTGCACGCAGTAATGCGTCAGATGGGTTTGCAGCCCGGCAGCTCATCTGACGAGTAAATTTCACATCCTCCCATATCGCGTCGCCAATGAACCCTCAAAGTGGGGAAACCATAGAGCGAGGGAGTGGTGTGTATTAATTAAGTATGGCGCTGTGCGCCCATTAACTACTCGTACATGGCCGAATGGCCGAACACGAGTCTAATGTAAGTTCAGTCAGTCTGGCCACCCCTCGTTGACTCGTCAACCGCTAAAAAAATGTCTTCGAATATTGCCAAACTCAGTGAATCTATGGTGCATCACCTGATCCAGAAAGGTAGTGAAAGGAAGAATGTCATCTTCTTGAAAATGGTTCAGGACTTGGTGGAAGATGTCCTGCGCGAGGAGATCATCAAAGAAAAGAAGAATGAGAGGAGAAACAGAGGAGGGAACAGCAACAACAACAACAGCAAGAAGGAGAAGTAGAATGTAAAATGGAGACGGAAGATTTCTCCTTCTCCTTCAGAAAAAGCAAGCCTTGTGCTGTAGTGAAGCCGGTGGTGAGACGGGGCCGTACTGCTAGAAGATAAAAATCCGGGACAGCTCACCAAACTAAACGGCCCTTTTCAGGGCCACCCACATTTCTAGAAAAGAGAGCTACTAATCATATTGCCAGAAAAAAAATGGTGTTCTATGTTTTGTGTATGTTTGTGTATGTCTTTGTCTTCCCCACCAAAAACTTAAAAACCCTGTCTCAAATTAGACATCATATTACCACCGTTTGTTTAATACTTTGTTTGATCAGTGTGTCCTTAATTAATTTAATTGAAAAAACTAATAATGGGATCATCTGACCATGAACTGGCGAAACCCTTTTGATCAACGCCGCTATAATTAAAGCACTTTTAATGCCATTTGCACGTTTACTGAATTTAATACCATTCTAGAACACACAATATAATGCTGGCTTGAAATAACTTTGTGATCTTTTGTTACATGGAGGTGTTATTATATTATACATGTATTAATATAATAAAATATCTATTCCAAAATCAATATTTAATGGATTTATTATGTGCTTTAAATTAAATATTTTCAAATCTTTCAAAGGTTAAAATGAAAATTAATTGGTTTACTGGTTCGAGATTTACTCAAAAGATAAAAATTCAACGATAACAGTAAAGTGCGTTATACTGTTGTGTTACTCATCAATAACTCTTTACACACATTTTTTTGGGTAAGAATACAATGCGAAGAAAGCACGATTTGCATGAGAAATAAATAAAAAAAACACCGGTAAATGTATATGCATTGCTGTTTGACAGTGCTGAAAGTCGGCCATTCTGCCCTGATTTATGAAAAGTTTCAAAATTTTTTTCAGATATATTAATTCAAATAATAGCTTTAGATTTTCTTTATTGTAAACATTGAAATAGTTATTTTGGTTTAAACAAATCTAAATGCGATAGCTCATATCTTATTTGTTCTGATTTCGGCTAGAAATTTGCAAATAGCTATCTTATGTAAATTTAAGAGCTGAAAATCAACCTTTTACATTCTCTTACTATGTTTACGAAAACAGTAATAACTACTAAAATAAATCAGGTATGTGTGTTCCATTGCTTTTCTTATAATATTTCACATGGTCCGAATCAACCTGACATTTGGGCCGAATCAGCCCGTAATTTGGGCCGAATCAGCCATGGTTTGAATCAGCCAGCATTCGCAGAGCTAGCCACCAATAGCGGCTTAGTCATTTCGGCCCAAAACCAGTTCGGCCCGGGTCGATTCGGCCCAAACGCTACGTTCAGTCGGGTCGATTCGGCTATATCGTTTCGGTTCACATACGTTTTATTAGGGAAATACTGTGCTATAATAAAGATGTTTTCATTGGAGTAGTATAACGTTGAGCAACAAAGTGCCAGTGATCATAGTGACATATCAGCTGATTATGTATTTTTATGAAATAAAAACAACTTAAATTAAAAGTGGCTGATTCAGACCAGGTTTATTCGGACCAAATTACGGGCTGATTCGGACCAAAAGCCAGGCTGATTCGGACCATGTGAAATATTATTAAGCTTCGTCTTAGATTTAAACGTGACATTTACAGTTGTTTCAAATATGATATTTCTCATTTGTCCCAGGTACGTTGAGCAGTTCAAAACTGCATTTAAGGAAACAAAAACCCCGATTTTACGTGAGATGATGGCGTTGTTCTGTATACAAATCAAACGAAACAATGTAAAACCGATTATCTTGCATTGTCAATTTAATAGTGAAATATTTTAAAAGCAGCTTATTCATCTTTTGTGTAAAATTGAAATAGTTCACTTTATTTTATTGAGAAAAAATACAATTACTTACAGTGAAAAAAAAATCGTGAAAACAGGGCCCATGCAGTAACACTTCTCTCTCTCTCTCTCTCTCTCTCTCTCTCTCTCTCTCTCTCTCTCTCTCTCTATATATATATATATATATATATATATATATATATATCTATATATATATATATATATATATATATATATATATATTGTTATGTATGATGTTTATATACTATTCTAAATATTTTAGGAAATTATAAATGTTTCTTTACTTTAATATTTGATAAACCTTAATGTTGTTTATCATGTCATGTTTAACTAGTGTCCTTGAATTAGGTTGTTTACTTAAGATTTGAGTTCAAGGATCGTTTTGATAAACATAACGTTTATTCAATTTGAGGTCAAGGTTGATTTTGTTTACAGATAAAACTGGAATTCCCTTAAGAGTTATGTGTCAAAAAGCACATAAGTAGTTGAGGGGGGGTATTGATGCCAAAAGGGGGCACTTGATGCCTTTACGGGAGTTTAACATGGCGGGGGCACTTGATGCCTTTACGGGAGTTTAACATGGCGGGGGCACTTGATGCCTTTACGGGAGTTTAACATGGCGGGGGCACTTGATGCCTTTACGGGAGTTTAACATGGCGGGGGCACTTGATGCCTTTACGGGAGTTTAACATGGCGGGGGCACTTGATGCCAATACGGGAGTTTAACATGGCGGGGGTCTCTATAGGGACAACGGGAGGGAGGGAAATAGAATTAATCTTTCTTGAAAAAGGGTGGTCCTGAAAAAGGACCGTTGGTTTTGTTTGGTAGGAAGAGCTTTTATTTATTTCCTCTCCAACATTGAGTGAGAAAGCCTGGGAGGTGGAACTTCTTCTTCTCCTCCTTCTTTTTTTCAGGTATCCAGTCGGGATGATTCAATTGTCTGAACTTGTCCTGAATTTTCATCCAGTTCAAGTTCAGACGATTGAATTGTTTTTCTCTTTTCTCCTTTACCCACATTAATTTGATTTTAGCTACCTCCTGTTCCAAAATTTTTTTAATAATAGTTTCTACTCTGAGCAGGGCCGCTTCTTGTCGAGTAAGGATGATACATTTTAAATGATCATCCAATTTTTGGATGTAATCCAAGACTTCTTTAAGAAGTCCTACTATACAAGGTGAAGAAGAGGAGGAGTTGTTACTCTTCTTAACTTCCTCCTCCTTCTTCACTTCTTGAATTAAATTTAAAATCAAATTAATGTAGGTAAAGTGATGGATTACCCACTTCCAACTGACTGGATACCACCACATCCTTTTCTCCATATAATACTTCACTTCCACCATCCAGTCCCAGGCTTCCTGTAGATTGTCAATAATGTCAAGCATTCTTGAAGAGTGAAAAAAAGTGTGAATGGCGCTACTGTGGAAGGCACCGGTTTATATGCAAGAAGCGCGGACGTGATGGAAAACATCCCCCTTTTTTTCCAAAAAAACCACACCACACTATCCTTTTTTCTATATCAAACTCACACCACACAAAACATATAAGGGAGAAGGTTTTTTTGTTTGAGGGGTAGACTATCACAAAAAAATATATACACACAACATATAAAAAAACACACACTTATATAGGCAATATTGATAAATAATTAATCTTTTCTTGAAAAATGGGTGGCCCTAAAAAGGACCTTTTTTTGTTATTGTTGTTGTTTTTTTTTTAACAACAGGAGCATCTCCTAGAGGGTTTTCTTTTTCTTCTTAAACTTCTTCTAACTTCGGGTCCATACAGTAAAACCCTCTTTAGACAACCTTGTCTCTCCACATAAGTTTGTCTATACCATGTAGCTGTATCCGTAATTTTGGTTTTAGTCCATGATGCTTTTACATACATCAGGAATGCTGGATTAAACAGCATTCCTGAAACAATGTTGGAGGATTCTACACTAACCCACATGATTTTGTTTTTAGGATTGGTCGTCTTGGAGAAAAACCGGTGAAGCATTTATGAAACGAGCGGTTGTATATATACCTTACGATCGGATTGAAATGGATCCAAATTAACTACCAATCCAAACACTTGTTACAAGTCGGTTCGGTTTTTCTTCCAATGGGAAGAAAGCGGAGGTGTGACGTCATCTCGGGTATAAAGGTATCGTAGCGTTCGTAGGAGGCTTTATTACTTTTTTCGACAGCCTTCATGGAGACTGGAAAGACAAGTACTACATCAATGTATTGGAGTGATCCTGCAACGATAATGAATGCTGCGGCATTATTGAACTTTCGGCCGGAAGACTTTGAGTTAGATTTACTAAATCAAGAGTATGACAATACTACTACTACTACTACTGCTCCTACTGTTCCAATAGTGAATGATTTTAAAAGAAGACAAATGGAAGAGATGGAAAATTTTGTCAAAAAGCAACGGGAAGAGGAAGAAATGTTTCTTCTTCTTCAACAACAACAGAAAGAAGAAGAAGAAATCAGACAGCAACAGCAGCAGCAACAGCAGTTACAAGAGGAGGAGAAGAAGAAGGAAACAGGAAAGGAAAGCCTCAGTCTTCAAGAAAGAACTGTAAGTCTGTTAGAAGAGGTATTATATGAGTTGAAATGGATGACCAATTTCTATAAGTATTCTTTAACTCATCAACCACCTAAACGGAAAAGACCATCACGGGCTAAACAACATTCTTCTTCTAAACCTTCCAGTGCTAGTGAGATGCCACCACCACCACCACCACCCATGTCACCAATATCACCACCACCACCAGTGACTACCACCATAATGAAAACACCATCAGTAGCAGCAGCATTAACAGGATATGGATTGGACCGTGGTAAAGGACTACGGCATTTGAAGTTAATTTGAAAAGTTTTGTTTTTTGAAAACCAAAAACAAACAAAACAACCCAATGGTCCTTTTAAGGGCCCCCAGATTTCTAGAAAAGAAATCAAATTGCCAAAAAAAAAAAAAAAAAATCAAGTTAAAACTTTAAAAAATCCCACCACCATAGTACAAGTGTGAGTGAGTGAGTGCGTGCGTGCGTGCATTTCTACTCTAAAACAAAATAACACAAAACCACTTACTTTTTTTCTCTTCAGTCTTGTGTATTCATCCAATTTTTTTACAAAATAAAATTCAGCAATATAACATATAACACCAAAACAAAATCACACAAGAAAAAACAAAGTTCACTTTCTGTAATGCTTGTGTGGTTTGAATTGAAACACTGGAATTTCCTTCTCACTGTCTCTCTTGTGTTTCGTCTTCATAGGAATCCTGTTTTCCTTTTCTTCATCTTCATTCTCACTTTCGTCTTCCATTCTTCTTACTCTCTTCTTACTTTTCTTGATGATATGTTCTTCTTCTTCTTCTAGGTTTGTTAATTTTGAATCCACTTCCTCCCTCTCCTCTTCTTCTTGTTCTTTCTGAGGGCATTCCGAAGACCAATGTCCTGGTCCTTTACAATGATAGCAGATATCTTTCCCTTTATCTCTCTTTTTCTGTTCACGTTTGGGACAATCTGGAGCCCAATGTCCTTTCTCTTGACAGATGTAACAAGTATCGTCACTTTTATCTCTAGTGACAGAGGAGGAGGAGTAGTCTTTACTCTTACTGTACGTAGTATACTTTCGAATTACTGTCTGTAAATCTCTCACCAAAAAAGCAATCTGTCTTTTTGACTCTTCCATCTTGACAGTTTGAAAGTTCAATCACCAAAGACTGATTCTGAAGGTAAGAAGCTCTCTCTTTATATACTCTTCTGTCTCTATATAAAGGTACCTGGGTGAAAAAAAACTCAATCAGTTTCAAATCAGAGTTGAAGATGAAAAGATCACGCCCAAACCATGATAAATCAGAACCAGAACAAGAACAAACCAAGAAGCCACGGCGACGAAGGTATTCCGTGCCTCCTGAAACACCCTTAGAAGAATTACTGGCTCAAGTCCATGCCAGTGACTTTGAAGACGAAATGAGTGAACAACAACCTGAAACCCAAACTTCCAAAACCAAAGTCACTACTACTACCAACACCACAACCCCTGACCAAGAAAGTCATACTACTACCGCTACCGCTACCGTGGCTCCTGAAAATTACTATCGGATTCGAGAGACACAAAAAATCACTTCTCGAAAATTTAGGACCACGGCGTATACTCACACAGTACACTTCAAAGACTTTAAGTCTCAAGTACCTCCCGAGAAAGCGGCGCGGTTCATTACCAATTTGTGGGAATCTGTGTTACAGAACTTAAAACGGCAATGTGGAGCCAAAGAAGACGATCGGTTGAGACTAGCCATTCATCATGACCAATTGAAGAGTCCTGTTTGGATTGAATTTAGTACCCCGGCAGAATTAACGCCAGACAAAGTTATGTCAAAAATAGAACATGTACAACAATCCAATGACAAATTTACCATCACCGATGGAAAGGCCACCGTTTACATGACCCATGTTGCTCCACCTCGAGGAAGTGGACGAAGCAGAAAAACTTTATTGGTGGACGATCTTCTTACTACCAAACAAAGTGTCGTCCAAATTAACAATACTGAAGATTCAATGTGCTTAGCTCGAGCTATTGTGGTGGGTCGTACCTATGCTAACAAGAACGAGAGCAAAGAATGGAAAAAAGCCTGGAAAAACATTCAATATTCGCAAAGACCCCAACAACGAAAAGAAGCAGAACTCTTGTTACAACAAGCAGGGATCCCTAAAGAGACTGTGTGTAGCATTTCTCAATTACAGCAACTTCAAGATGTTTTGGCTCCTCATTATACGTTAAAAGTTCACCCTCAAGAAGTGCGCGGTGATCTATTGTTTCGAGGCCCTAATTTTCCTGAGGGAAAATACATTCATCTTTATCACCATCAAGAACATTTTGATACCATTACCAGTATTACTGGATTTTTGGGATACTCTTACTACTGTGAGAAATGTAACAAAGGGTGTAATAGTCGGGAGAAACACATTACTTGTGGAGCAAGATGTCGGGGCTGTTTAGCCGACCCACCATGCCTTCCTGAGCCACAACAACATCACATTTATTGTGAAACCTGTCGACGCCGTTTTGTCAGTCCTACTTGCTACCAACAACATCGCAAGACCCAAGGACGACACCAACAAAAATGTGCTTGTGAGTTATTACAATCGTGTTCTACGTGTGGACAACTGATTCGTTCCAACAACTCCAAGAGACACGTTTGTGCTGGCAAGAAAAAATGTTCTATTTGTCATCAGATCGTCGATTTTGATCATCGATGTTTTATTCAAAAGCGTGACAAGATAGAGAAGAAAGAAATAAAGAAAAACAAGAAACAAGTAGATTTCATCTTTTTTGATTTTGAATGTATGCAAGAAACAGGCACTCACATTCCTAATTTTTGTGTAGCCCATCGGGCTTGTGATCAGTGCATTCAAGAATCGATTCATTTTCACTGTCCTCATTGTAGTAGGATTCCAGGAGGACGTGAAAAAATCTTTCGTGGAGTGAATACTTTGTCGGAGTTTGCTGAATGGGTTTTAGACCCTACCACCCACGACAGTTGGAGCGAAGAAGACATTCATCGTTACGGAGATTGTCATCGGTATGCGACCGTCATAGCTCACAATTTTTCGGGATACGATGGACAGTTTTTACTTAATTATTATTTGAACCATGGAACCGAACGTCCTGAAGTCACCATGAATGGAAAAAAGCTCATCTACATGAAAGTAGGACAAGTTCAATTCAAAGATTCGATGAGTTATTTGACCATGCCTTTGAGTCGCATGCCAAAAACGTTTGGTATGACAGAAATGGCCAAAGGTTACTTTCCTCACTTCTTTAACACGGAAGCTAATCAACATGCCGTCCTACCTCATTTACCTGACCTTCATGATTATGACCCTGATGGAATGCGACCCGAACAGCGAGAAGCTTTTCACGCTTGGTACCGTGTTCACCAGAACGATCCCTTTGACTTTCAAGAAGAGATGCTCAAATATTGTCGATCGGATGTAGATATTTTAAGACGTTGTTGTGGAAAATTTCGAGAGTTATTTCTCGATAGTGCAGAGGTCGATCCTTTGAAAGAGGCATCCACCTTACCTAAAGCCTGTTCCTTGGTCTACAGACAACATTTCATGCCCGAAAACCAACTCGCCATCATTGACTCCAACACGGGGGTTTTTGCTAGTCGTCAATATTCTGTCAAAGCTTTACGTTGGCTTCATTACTTATGTCAAAAAGAAGACAAATGGATACAACATGCTAGAAACGGAGGAGGAGAAAAAAAGATTGGAGGTTATTCTGTGGATGGTTGGGATTTAGAAAACCCACATATTGTGTATGAGTTTCAGGGATGTTTGTTTCACGGATGCCCTATTTGTTATCCTGTCCGAGACATGAAAAGTCCTTATTCAGATTCTACCATGGATCAGTTATATGAACAGACTTGTCAACGACGACTTCAGTTAGAAAGTCAAGGTTACGAAGTGATAGAAATGTGGGAACACGAGTACGATCGACGTTTGAAAATCGATCCTGAATTTAAAACCATCACTCAAAGTTACGACGCAGCCGACATTGAACCTTTAGATCCACGTCACAGTTTATTTGGAGGACGAACCAATGCTACTCGATTATTGTACGACGTGAACGAATCCCAAGGAGAAGAAATCAAATACATTGACGTGTGTTCTTTGTATCCTTGGGTGTGTAAATATGCTCGTTTTCCTACCGGACACCCTGAAATTTTAACAGAGCACATCGACGTGGAACAGATTCGTCAATACGAAGGATTGATCAAATGTAAAGTTTTACCTCCCACAAACTTGTTTCATCCCATCTTACCTTGCCATTGTCAAGGAAAATTGATGTTTCCTTTATGTCGGACGTGTGCCGAAATGTGTAACCAAGATCATTCCTGTCACCACACGGAGGAAGAACGGTCGATGATAGGAACGTGGGTCAGTGCCGAATTGTTTCGGGCATTGGATCGTGGATACCGTTTATTGAACGTGTATGAAATTTGGCACTTTCCAACGACAGCCCAATACCAAAAGGACGACGCCACTCATCATCCAGGCATTTTTTCGGGGTACGTGAACCAATTTCTTAAACTGAAACAAGAAGCTAGTGGTTATCCTTCGTGGTGTCAAACTCCCGAAGACAAAGTCCGATTCAAAGAAGAATACCGTGACATCGAAGGCATCACTTTAGAAGAGGTAGAAAAAAATGAAGGAAAAAGATCGTTTGCTAAAGTGATGTTAAATTGTTTGTGGGGAAAAATGGCTCAACGTACGATCTTACCCAAAACGGAATACGTGGACGATCCTTATCGTTACTTTAAACTGGTGGACGACAAAAGTATTCTAGTCAAGCACGTTGAAATCGTCCGTGAGGATTTGATCATTGTTAATTTTGAAGATGAACCCAAGTTTGTGAAACCTGACAAGTTTAGTAACGTAGTCATTGCCGCCTACGTGACTGCTCATGCTCGTTTGAAATTGTATGACGAAGCATTAGAAGTCTTGGGAGATCGTGTTCTGTATTTCGATACTGACAGTTGCATTTACATTCATCGCCCCGGTTGCCCCCACCCTACCATTCAAGGAGATCGATTAGGAGCCTGGACAGACGAGCACCCTCAAGATACCATCCTGAGTTTTGCTAGCGGTGGCCCTAAAAATTATGGGTACCGATACCGAGACCCTCAAGGTCAACTTCACACCTCCTGTAAAGTCAAAGGATTGACTCTGAACTATCGAACTAACCAAGTCGTGAACTTTGAGGTTTTAAAAAATGCTCTGTTGTCTGGACAAGTGAAAGATTTTCAAGTCGCTACGTTAGAACCTCACAAGATTGTTCGCCTACCAAATCATAAAATCGTGACTCGACCTGTTCAAAAAGTGTATCGTATCGTGTACCAAAAAAGAGTGAGACTTCCAGATCACACTACTTTACCTTACGGACACGCCTATTTGGAGAAGTATAAAAAAAGGAAGCCCTCCTCTTGAAAAAACAGAAAAGATGTCTTCAACAACAACATGGGTTTTGCCTGACTATGCTGAGTGTGACAGTCGATTGAAGACGTTCAAAAATTGGCCTAAAGGGGATCGATTACCCACAGCCATCTCTTTAGCCAGAGCAGGTTTTGTTTACTTTGGACAGGGAAGTTTAGTGAAATGTTTCAGTTGTGGTGCAAGCATTCGCATGAGTCCTAAAGATTCAGCTATCGTGGAACATACCAGATGGTCACCAAACTGTGCTTACCTTTCTTTAGCGTTTCCACCGATCACATTACAATACTTTTCGGATGGTACAGTCGACAGGTATAAAAAAGGAACCCCTTCCAAGCCTAACCTTCATTCTGACTTTTCACGTGAACCGAGCAAGAAGAAAAAAAAATAGATGAGTATTTTTTCCAGTTTTGAGGAATTTGAGTGTGATGCTGAACCATGCCATGACGTGACCGATGCCGTACGTTGTGACATCGTGGATTCAGTCACTCACCGTCGATCCAACTCAAAAGATGCAGGACGCCCTTTATGTTTTACTAATCGTACACAAAACGGTACTCCCTGGAGACCTAATGGATTGATGATACCCTTGGCTGTGTCTGGCTATTCCAAGTATGAAAATCGTCTCGAGTCGTTCCAAGACAAGTGGCCAAAATATTTAAATGGCCCTAAACCCGAAGCTTTAGCCAGATCTGGATTTTTTTACGTGGGAGTTGGAGATCAAGTGAAGTGTTTCAGTTGCGGTGTGAGACTTCGCTATTGGGAGCCTTACGACTTAGCTGACATCGAACATGCTCGATGGTCTCCGCATTGTCAGTTCTTACCTTTAGTGGCTCGAGAAGAATACGGATACGATCAACCAGATACCAAGAAGTAATACAATGGAGGAGAAGAATACTTCTTCTTTAGATGAACTTATTTGTGGTTTACCTTTAGAGTTACAAGATCGTATTTTTCAGTATATTCCTACTTTAGAAGATCGTATTCGTGGATTACCTTTGGAGTTACGAGAACGGATTTACCAAGAATTTGTTCACATTCAACTGAAACGTAAAAAAGAGTTACATCCTTTACGACAGACTTGTTGTAACCAATGGATTTTGAAGGTAATAAGACAAATGATAGCTAAGAAGATATTCAAATGGTCAGACATTGATGAAAATCTACATCACAAATTTAAGACATTGGTGGGGGCTACCTACAATGTAGCAGTGGAATATAGAATTCCATGGGAGGAAGTGAAGGAAAAAAATGTGACTAACATAGACGAATACCAAAAACTGTTAGAAGAACTGTCTCCTGAAGACAAATCACCTTTTTGTGTTTTGAAATTAGATAGGATAATCACTGAAACTGGTGTTGGATCCTATAGATATCCTTTACCTACCGATTCCGTTTGGTTAGTGTGTGAGTATTTTGTCACCAAGAAACCTACTCTACAAGATCGCATTCGTGACTTGTCTTCAAAGTTACAAAAACGGATTTACGATGAGTTGGTTCAAATTCAAGTGAAACGTAAACTTCAAGTGATTCCTCGATTTCAAGGCTATGGCTACTTTCGTCGCATCAGAAAATTGATTCTGAACAACGACTATCACCAGTATCGTGAAGAATACAAAAGAGAAGTATTTCTTTCCAAATCGGAAACTTTACCCAAGTACATTAGTGTCATGCCTTTGAATGTGCGCGAACAGATTTACCGTGAGTTTCTGAAATTACAAGTGAAACGTAAACTCAAAGTCATTTCTCGATTTTTACGCTATACCCTCTTTCAAGGGCATAGAAGAATGGTCATGGGAAACGTCTATCACAACTTCTATCCTGAAGGAGACTGTCTCAAAAGGTACCAACCTTGGGAGCCTGGCTATAAAAACATGCCACCCAAGATACCAACCTTAGCCATCGATCCCTATAAAGAGGAGGCGGCACGTCTCAAATCACTTTACTACTCGTGAAACGGATTCTGTGACACAGTTACTGCCTGACTATAAAAGAGTGGGTATGCCTGAACTCTACACACCAGTTGTGAAACGGATTCCGTGGAAGGAAATCATAGATAAAATTCAGACCTTAGAGGAATATAAAGAAGTGATACAAGAACTGTATCCATTGAATTTTGGACGTTATGTGGTGTGTGTCTTAGTGACTACTTATCTTGGATTTCGTTTTCCAGGACATTCGTTGTGGAATATTTTTGAGGACAAGTGTTTGCCTTGGATTCTTTTGAAGGATCCGTGGTTGTTTTGGACTCAATTGTTGAGTACCAAAAAACAATATGACCGTGTGTTCTTTTTCGGACTTAGTAGAAGAAGAAGACTATAAAAACTTGATTTTATCAGTCCACGAAAGAAACATTGTACGTATAGCGTTGAGAGTGGTGATGAAAATTAGTGACGTACTTCCATGTGAAGAAGACATTCGTCACACTTTATCTGTGCATAAAACATTTCAAGAAGTGTGTACTGCTAGTGAGTTACACCAACAACTTTTCCATTGGAAAGATGTACGACCCTGGAGAAACCTTGGTTTCCAATATTGGTTACAAGAAGTGGCCCAGTTCAGCCAAGATTTGGCAACCACTTATTGATAACATTCTAAAAGTGAAAAAAAAAAAAATGGGAACCTCCATGGGAAACTCTAAAAGAAGAAGAAGAAGTACCTGACACCACTACCACTACTGCTGTGGTTCCAATACCTCTTGAGGAGGAACACCACCCTTCTTTACCACCGCTACCGTCAGTGAATTCAAAAAAGACGAGTAGAAGAAGAAGAATGTTACCACAAACAGTGGTGTCTTTCATGACTTGGACACAAAACAATTGTTGTTCCTTTTCTTGTTTAGAGAGAACTTTAGCTGTTTTAGTGATAGTCTTAATTGTGTACGTGTTCGGTTTAATTGTATATTTTCTCACAAATTCACTTCTTCATGCAAATTTGTAAAATATGTTATTGTTTTGTGGGTTGGTTTGTTTTACAAAAAAATAAACGTGTATGAAAACGTATAAAATGCCTTGGGTTTTTTGTCTTCTTCTCAAAAATCTTCTTACCTCAATCATGGCTACATCTTCTTCTTCTACCTCGTCTGCCTCTTCCTCCTCTTCTGTGGTGAAAGTGATTGACGAAAAGTTAGATCGTCAAAGTTGGAATGCTTTGTATCTGCGCCATCCATTTAACATGTTGATTGCTGGACCGAGTGGTTCAGGGAAAACCGAATTTGTCAAACGATTGATCGAACACAAAGCTGATTTGTTTGATCGTCCACCTCAACGTATCGTGTGGTGTTACAAAGAGTGGCAACCGTCTTACACGTTATTGAAAGAAAGTCAAGGAGAAACTATTTCGTTTGTGGATGGTATTCCTCACGAAGACGATGGAATTGTGTCTGACGTGAGTCAAACTCATTTAGTTATTTTTGATGACATGTTAGGAGAAGACGAAGAAGAAATTAAACTTTGGTTTACACGAAAAGGACACCATCGTAATGCTAGTATTGTCTACATTACACAAAATTTATTTCAACAGAGTAAAGCCCATCGAACTATTAGTTTGAATGCTCATTACGTGGTCTTGTTTAAAAGCCCCAGAGACAAATCTCAAGTACAAGTGTTAGCCAAACAGTTAGGAGCTCCTTGGCTGAATTATGCGTACGACGATGCCACTCAAGCCCCTCACGAGTATTTACTCATTGACTTAAAACCGACCACTCCTGACTATTTGAGATTTCGTGCCAGTATCTTTCACTCTTGGGGTCAAGAAGGTGGTCCTGTCATTTACACGTCCCCTTCAGTCCATTTTTAAAAAAAAAAAAAACTATAAAAACAACCTACGACGTCATTTCTGTCTCACACTCTTTTTGAGAGATGAAGATGACTTCCTTTCAATCTCATCCTTCGGCTAAATTGATCCGTGCCTTGTATGGCATTAGTCGTGAAAAAAATGCACAAGTTCGTGCTCATTTGTTAGAAGCGAGTCTGAAAGAAGTGTTACGATGGTTTACTTTGACAGCACGTCAATTACTACAAGGTATCATTCACATTCCTCATCAAACTCAACGTTTTTTTCAAAAACATAAATCGGCATTGTCACAACTGGCTGATCCTAGAATCGATTCACGGACTAAAAAACAAATCATTTTAACTCCTGGTGGAAGTGGTTCTTTAGGAGGAGTCATGATTCGTTCCCTTTTGAAATGGGATCCTAATGATGCCAAAGCCAAAAAACCCAAATCACCTAAAAAGAAGAAGAAGAAAAAAAGTCCAAAGAAAAAGAAGACGAAAGTCAGCCAAAAAAAAAAAAAGAAAAGCCCCCAAAAGAAGAAATCCCCAAAGAAAAGTCGTGCCAAGAAGAAGAAGAAAAGAGGTACTGCTGCAACCAGGAAGAAAAAAACACTACCACAACAACAGACCCCATTAGTAACAAGGTCACCTTTTGCGTCCACATCTTCTTCACCTTTCACCATGATGCCTGTCAAACCAGACTTAAGTCCAGTGTTTCCTAATTTAATGCAAAAATGGAAACCTATTTCGAAAGTGACCCCGTCGGGACCGTCAACTTCAGCTGATTTAGCCATGGCAGCAGCTAGCAATAAAGTACCATCCCCTAAAACCAAAGTCCAAGAAAGAACTGGTATCTTACAAAGTTTAGTAGATTTATCCAAACAAGAATTGAGTCGATTTAGTCCTTTGAAAACACCTCAACGTCAAGTGAGACCTGTCGTGAAGTTGGTACGTCGTGCAGACAATCAGTGGAGACGTGTTCCAGTATAAAATAGAAGGGTACCCTGCTAAAAGACTTCAGACTTGTTTTCTACCGACTAAAAAAGATGGCTCCCAAACGTGCACACCACCACCACCACCACCACCAAAAAAAGAAGAAAACCACCAAAAAAGGACGACTTCTTCCCCCTCGTCTGGCGAAACATTGGGATGTCTTGTCTGTCCTGAACAAATCCAAACCTCCCATGCGAAAACAACTCATTCAAACAGCTCCTAAAGAAATCATCGATACCGTGTGTGAATGTTGTTTAAACGTGTTAAAAGGAACGGTACCTTTGTCTAAGATACAGAAACAAAAATTAGGGAAACATCGGAATGTTCTTCGTCAAATGGTGAAAAAGAAAATACCTCTTCAACAAAAGAAAAAAATGTTGGTACAACGAGGTGGATTTCTACCTATGTTGATAGGACCATTGTTAAAAATAGCCGCTCCTTTGTTAGGAACGATTGCTGGACCACTTTTAGGAGGAGTCATGCGATAAAAAAAAAAAAAGAAGGATAAAAAGGACCACCCTACTCTGAAATGACCACACCTTTTTGGTACCTTTGAATGAAATGGAAGGACGAAAACTGACTTTAGTACCTTACAAACGATGGATGGAATTTCATCGTTGGAACGAACAACGGATACCTCATTTACCAGTCAATCCTAATCTCAACGAAATGTCTCAGTTACAACAAGAAATACAATCCCTGATGGAACGTAACGATTTGTCCGAAACAGAAAAAACCCAACGGTACGGTCAACTTTTACAACGTCTACAACTCTTTCGTCAAAAAGCAGTCGACGAAACAGCTCCACCCACTTTGAGAGATTTTAAGGCTCTCATGAAAAGCGAACCTAAAGTGACTATCAAAAAAGAAAAAGAAGAAAAAGAAGAAAAAGAAGAAGAAGAAGAAGAAGAAGAAGAAGAGTTTTTACTAACTCCACCTCTTAAAAAAATAAAAAAGTTAGCCACCCCGGATTGGATAAAAAAGAAAAGGTCTACCCCTTTATCCTCAGAAAAGAAAAAGAAAGAAGTGAAGAAAGAAGTCAAAACAGAACCGATGACCCCTGATGATCGAACTCCCTCTTCATTTACCCCAGTTGCACGTCGGACACGTCAATCCAAAAAGTTTCCTCACGAAGAAAAGAGTATTGGAACAACTTGGTTCAAATATTGATCAATCATGGAGAAACTGTTAGCTAACATTTATTACAATCCTGGTCATGCTGCTGGTTACGGAGGAGTTCAAAAATTATATCGAGCTGCTAAAAGTCAATTGAAAAGTGTACGTTTACCCGAAGTACGACGATGGTTACAAGAACAATCAACGTACACGTTACACAAACCCATTCGACGTAAATTTTCTAGAAGTACTACTCAAGTGGAAGGGATCGATCATCAATGGCAAGCCGATTTAGCGGACGTCTCTCATTTAGCTACTTACAATCGTGGTTACAAATATTTGTTTTGTGTCATTGATGTGTTTTCCAAATTTGCTTGGGTCGTGCCTTTGACTTCTAAAAGCAGTACCGAATTGGTACGAGCCTTAAAATTGGTCTTGAAACAAAGTGGACGTCAACCTTTACGATGGCAAACGGACAAAGGTACCGAATTTCTAAACCAAGCTTTTCAAAAAGAATTGAAACAAAGACACATTCATTTTTTTACGACCGAAAATCCTGAAACCAAAGCCAGTATCGTGGAACGTTTTCAAAGAACTTTGAAAGAACGCATGTGGAAATATTTTACACATCAACATACTCTCAAGTACATCGACGTGTTACCTCGTTTGGTCAAAGCGTACAATCAATCGTACCATCGTAGTATTGGATGTACCCCCGAAGAGGTCAGCCCTGAAAACGAAGTGTCAGTGTTTGATAAATTATTTGGTTCACCCCAGCAGATCAAAAAAAAGAAGAAAAAGAAAACACCTTTGTTGAAGTTATTAAAGACGGGAGATTGGGTTCGTATCGGAAAAAACCAAACGTACTTTTGACAAAGGTTATTTACCTAACTGGACTACCGAATTGTTTCGTGTCACTACCCCCGTCCGTGGACGTGATCCTCCCGTCTATAAATTGGAAGACATGAACGGTGAAGTACTCAAAGGAACATTTTACTTGCCTGAGTTACAACGAGTGACTAAAAAAGAAGATACCTTGTACGACATCGAAAGCATTCTCGAACAAAGAACACGCAAAGTAGGTAAACGACGAGTAGAAGAAGTCAAAGTTCGTTGGAAAGGATATCCTCCTAGTTTTGATTCTTGGATTGCAGCTTCTCAAGTCGTCGACTATAAAAAGAAAAAGAAGTAGTAAAAAAAACTCATAACATGCCATTCAACACAGTAGCTACTCAGACAACTCCTCCTCCTCCTTCGGAAAGTTCTTCTCTTCAAGATTTACAAAAACAACCGCTTTGGGTGTGGTGTGGAGAACGTGTGCCTAAAAATCAAATCGTCTTTTTCTGCCAAATCATTGTAGTGTTTTGTGTCATCGGAGCAGCCATTGCTAATTTGAGTTTACAACAAGGAGACAAACAATTGTGGACTATTTTACTGAGCAGTTGCATCGGTTATCTTTTACCTAGTCCCTCTTTGAAATTTACGACCACGACCGACAACAGTCACCACAATAACGCCAGGCGTTCTTCTTCTTCTTCTTCGTCCAGTTACCACCACCAAAATACTACCAGTCCTCTTTTGGAACCTTTTGAACATCCTTCTTCTTCTGTCCACCACTTGAGTGATACCTCGGACACCACCAGATCCACTACTTTGGAACTATGAATGACCAATTTTATTTAACGTTACCTAGTGACAGTTCCATGGATGTGTTTCCCAACAACAGCTTATGTTGTTTTACCACCAAATTACCTCAAGCCCTCCAACTGGATCACGATGCTCATTGGGAAGTAGGTTTGGTAGAAATCATTCATCCTACGAAAATCACAAACATCAACAAAAGATCAAATCAGATCATCGTGACAGTTAGGAACAAAAAACTACAAGATTCCTTGGAAAAAGATGATCCTAAAATCTGGGCAGTAGACCCAACAAATAAAAATGACATGCGGGGACATTTCAAAAAATGGGATGGAGGGGTAGGAGCCAAAGGGGCTTATGCAGTGTATGCCCTGAGAATTCCTACGGGGTATTATTTTAATGCTCGACATTTGGTGGACACTATTGAGGCTACCTTTAACCGTCAATTTGGTAAAGCCCTAATGGAGAACAAAAAAATAGTAACATCAATTACAATGATGTGGCACGCCGTTTCTACATGGAATTTTCTCTGAAAGATGAAAAATCGGGTGACATGATGTCAGACAAAGAAGCTAAAGAAAAAGGCATCCCCGATCAGGAGAGAAGATTTATGACTATTGAATTTTCTGCTGGATTGTATGAAATTTTGGGTGGTAATAACGAAGATAAAAGTTATCTATCACCTGTCAGCACCAACATCGAATCTTCAGAAGCTTTTCGCGACCCCGTGGAAATGAACATTGGATTAAATTTAATGTATGTGTACTCCGATGTGGTAGAGTACAGCGTGGTGGGACACACCTCAGCTCCCTTACTAAGAGTCATTCCTTTCAAAGTGGATACTAATGATGGTGCGTACGAAGAAGGTGGAAACACATTTCACATTCACCGTGAATTTGTACACCCTCATTATTATTCAGTGAGTAAATCGTATTTTGACACTGTCCAGATTAGTATAAAAGGAGATTTGGGACAAGATGTACCATTCATTGACCAAGGAAAAGTCACGGTGAAACTACATTTTCGAAAAAAAACAAGTTCTCTAATAACTTTCCTCTCTCAAAAAAATAAAAAAATGTATCCAGTGTACCAAGGAGTGCCTCGACAACGAGGACATGGTTTAGGAGATATGTTAAAATCAGCTTTTCGGACGGTAGCTCCTATTTTGAAACCGATGGTCACTCGAGGATTTCATGCCTTAAAAGATGCTGCTTTGACACAAGGAAAAGAATTTTTGCAAAATGTCCTCATTGACAAACAAAATCCAAAAGAAGCCTTTTTGAGAGCAGGCAAAAATGTGTTGATGACTACTGGTAAAGATCTTTTAGGTCTCCGAGAAAATCCTATAAATACGCTTCACGCTTCAGGCTCTGGCATTACTTCACAGCAGCAAGGACAAGGTAGAAAGAGACGACGACGAAAAGCTCGAAATCCTTTCAAAGTTCATAAAAGAACACACGGTAGTAGTACTTCCAGAAAGAATAGAAAAAGAAGAAGAACTGGTAGAGAATTAGACGTGTTTGATTATTAAACCATTGAAAATGATGCACCGAGATTCTTGCGAATGTACCAAGTCCGAACTAGAACTGTTTTCTATGCGTCCCACCATGATGACGATGCAAGAATCCCAATGGGTAGAATTTCATCCTGTATCGTCATTGTCGGATTCAGCTCCTATCGAATTGAAATCAAAGGACAAACCGAAGATTACATCGATCTGAATAACACCTACTTGTACCTGAAACTTCAAGTAAAGAAAACGGCGGACAACACCTTTCCTGCGGATGATTCCAGAGTCGCTCCCGTCAATAATTTTTTTCATTCTTTGTTCAGTGGAGTAGAATTTGTACTTGAATAACAAACTGATCAGCAGCAGTTTGGATACTTACCCTTACCGTGCTTACTTGGAAAATCTCTTGTCGTATGGAAAAGAAGCTAAGAACAGTCATCTGGATGCTTCAGTGATCTGGAAACCTGACACCTCGGAAAAGTTCAACGACACAGAACTGTCAGTACCGGCCAGGGTTGCTGCTGTTGCTGATGGTCAGGGTCATCTTGTTAGAGATATAACTCCAGCAGACTCCCACAATGTGGGATTTAACGACCGTCGAAAGAAAATCAGAGGGCGAAGTTTAGAATTGATGGATCGTTTACATTTGGACATGTGGTTGCAAGACAAGTATTTACTCAATGGAATTGATGTACGCCTGAGACTGAATCGCAGTAGTGCCGCTTTCCATTTGATGGCTAATGCTAACGAGTGGAAAACCATCATCCAAGAAGCCAAACTTTACGTACGACGTGTAGAAATCTTACCCAAAGTAGCTAACGACATCAGTCAATCCTTGAGCAGAACCACTGCTAAGTATCCTCTTAGACGTGTGGAAGTGAAAACCTTTACTGCAGCCGCTGGACTCCGATCCATAGTCGAAGATCACATCTTCCAAGGACAGCTCCCTAAACGTTTATTCATTGGTATGGTTTCTAATGCAGCCTTCAATGGAGTCTACAATGAAAATCCGTTCCAGTTTCAGCACTTTAACGTCACCAAGTTAGATGTCAGTCGAGATGGCAAGACCTTGTGTACCAGACCTTTTGAACCTGACTTTGACGCCAACGCAAAAACTTACTTGCGATCTTACTTGAGCCTGTTTGAAGCCACAGGACAGTTAAGCCGCGACTGTAGCCACGGTATTACGTACGAGAATTTTGCAGGAGGGTATGCCTTGTGGGGCTTTGATTTCACTCCGGACCAAGGTAGCGATGAAGGACATTTCCACCCTATAAAATCAGGACCACTTCGTGTGGAACTTCAGTTTGGTCAACCTCTAGCCCAGACAGTGAACGTCGTCTTGTTTGCAGAGTTTGATAACACTCTAGAGATCAACAGTTTGAGAGAAGTCATTGTAGACTATTAGAAGAAGAAGAAGAAGAAACAAAGAAAAGATGCAGAACAGAGAAGAGACTATGGAAATAGATGAGGGATTTTGTGAAGGGATTCACCAGTCACCAACTACTATCACCAAAGAGGATGATAATGATGACGAAGTCATTCGTTCAGAACCTAAAAAAGAAGAGACTAATACTGTTGTTACCGAGTTTGTTGGATTTTATCCTTCTCAATGGCCAGAACACGAAAAAACAGTTAGTGGATTGTTATGCTGAGGAATTGAAATTCATCATTAACAGACTGATTAAAGAACAATGTTATGGATGTCAAACCGATCATCCCAGTCAGATACAACACGACAAATGTTTGATGTTAACAGGCGAAGAACAATTGGATGAATTTTTGGAAGATGCCTGGTCAAACATCTCAGAAACAGACGTGTTGACAAAGTGGTATAAAATCTTGCAGAAATATTCTTCTCCTCCACTCATTCCTAAGGAGATCAAACGGATCGAAGGACTCATTGAACAGAGTGAAAAACCTATCCGAGATAAATTTTCCTGGAATTACAAGACAGATCAATTCAAGTTCAAAGTCAGGTGTGCATTGCTGACTCAATATTTCTGTTGTTGAAGAAGGAGAAAAAAATGGATACAAGGGAACTTCATTACTTATTGAATCGTAGTTCCTATACTTCTTCTTGGAATCCTGTGGTATGTGCTAAAGATGAACTACCTCATCGTAAACCAAAAAACGTTCATGCTTATGTCATCAATACTGACGACAGTCATCTACCAGGAAGCCATTGGATTACCGTGTACTTTCCCAATGAACACTGTGTGGAATATTTTGATTCATATGGATTACCTCCTTTGGAAAAAGACATTATCGAGTTTATGAGAAGAAACGCCGTCTCGACTCGATTCAATAATGTGAGACTACAAGGATCCGATTCAATGGTGTGTGGACAATATTGTGTTCATTATCTTCATCAACGCAGTCTTGGATATTCTTTAGAACATTTACTCACTTATTTTGATAGTGACTATGTTAGAAATGATGCTAAAGTACAACGATGGTTTTGTGAACGTTATGGTTATCTCTTGTCTTTAGCTCACCATCGTAATGTACATCAAAATGATGTCGATGTAGAAAGTTTCACATTTACTTTACCTTCTCAACGTTGTCAACCTTGTAAATATGTTCCTGTTTGAAAAAAATTTTCATAGTTACTTGTTAATTGTTAACATAGTTCTTGTTGAATAAATATCATTTTTTGTGAATTGTTTGAAAAAAATGGTGTTGTGTGGTTTTTTATTGAAATTTGAAAAAAAAAATAATGAATATGTTCTTTTCTCTCTCTTTCTATCGATCTAAAAAACCTCTCTATCTATCTATGATCTCCCTGTCGATCATCTGAAAAAAAATCTTACCATGTTTTCCATCGCGTCCGCGCGTTAAGCATATAAGGCGGTTCACTAGCCAGTGTAGTCATTCTCGTTGACTCGTCAAGATCTCAACAGTGTTCCAAGAAGAAAGAAAAAGAAGATGGCTGCCACCAAGATTACAAAGTTGAATGAAGCTATGGTGAACATAATGAGGGTGAAGAATCATTTGATGGAGACCAACCCAGAGAGAAAGACCATGACGTTCATTCAAATGGCTCATGATCTAGTAGAAGAAGTCATGAGAGAAGAAATACTTAGAGAAAGAACAGAATGGGAAGCAGGACAACGTCTACATCAGCAACAGCAGCAGCAACAAAGACAGCAGCAGCAGCAACAGCAGCAACAACTTCTTCAGCAGCAATCCAGCAAGCAATTTGACGGTGAAGTCTTATGTAAGATTGACTGCGATGATTTTGCTTTCACTTTCAGTAGAAAGAGACCTGCCTGTCTGAAAGCGGTAAGACCACCCACTATCGCTAAACGTGGCCGACCTGCTGGAGCTGCCACGGCTACATCTACCTAAAAGAAGTTTTTAAAAAATATAAACTTCTTTAAACCCAACGGTCCTTTTTAGGGCCACCCAAATCTCTAGAAAAAGATTACTTCCTCTCCAATATTGCCAAAAATATCTATAAATGTGTGTTTTATATATATATATATTTTTTTTTTCTGATAGTCTACCACCCCTCAAACAAAAAAACCCTTATATGATTTGTGTGGTGTGTGATTGATGATATATAAAAAAAATTTCCATCCCAAAAAAATTAATGTAGATAGTGTGTTTGTGTGTTTGATTTGTTTTTAAAAAAATTTCCCTTCCCAAAAAAGTTGATAGTGTGTAAGTTTTTTTAAAAAAAAAATAACAAAAATTAATATGGTGTGTAGTTTTGATTTTTATCAAAAGTAGTTTCTTTTAGGTCCGCGCTTTTTTAGAGTCAGGGTTCATAGAGTGTAAACTCCGCGAAGCCAAGAATGACGTAGAACGAATGACGTCAGACGCAGGGTAGTGGGGTAATGTTTTTTTGTTTTTAAGTGTAAGGGATGTTTTCCTTCACGTTCGCGCTTCTAGTATATTAAAACCACGTATTCACCGGTTAAGCTATCTAGTTTTATTTAACCAAGATGAATACCGTCGAAATTGTAAGGCAAATCCGAGTTCATTTAGAGGTGGCCTGGCACCTCCTTCATGAAGTGGAGAAAAGGGAGGAGGAGGAGAAGGAAAAGAAAATACCAATTAGACCCCACCCTATGATGGAGGAGAAGGAGAATTGGGAGCCAGAAGCGACTCATCCTCCGTCGAGCTTCACAGCTCCATGTAAACAAAATGAAGAAACATGGAGGGGGAGCTGCCCTGCATGTAGGGCAAAGCCAGGGAGGTGCCCACACCTCCTCTAAAATAAAACTCTAACAAAAAAACCAACGGTCCTTACCAGGACCACCCTTTATCAAGAAAGATTAATTCTATTTCCCTCCCTCCCGTTGTCCCTATAGAGACCCCCGCCATGTTAAACTCCCGTATTGGCATCAAGTGCCCCCCGCCATGTTAAACTCCGTAAAGGCATCAAGTGCCCCCGCCATGTTAAACTCCCGTAAAGGCATCAAGTGCCCCCGCCATGTTAAACTCCCGTAAAGGCATCAAGTGCCCCCGCCATGTTAAACTCCCGTAAAGGCATCAAGTGCCCCCGCCATGTTAAACTCCCGTAAAGGCATCAAGTGCCCCCTTTTGGCATCAATACCCCCCCCGCAACTACTCACATAGGCCATTTATTATTCTAGAATGTTCTGTCATGTGACCTATCTTTATATATACCATGTTTAGTGGACAGTTCTTCAGTTTCGACATTACCATCAGTCTTCTAAAGAGCCATTACAGTTGTGGAAAGTCATTCCAAATTCTTAGAGAGAAATTATTTAAAATATTCATTGGATTATAACAGTGCTCATAGACTTTTGGATTCTGGATTTTGAATTGATGATTTTGGGATTTATATGAACTTATTCAAAGATATTTTGGAGTACTTCATTTTGACATCAGCACATTAAAGACTACTGGCACATTAGGACATTAAAGACCATTAGCACATCAACACATTCAAGGATACAGCCATTCATTCGGAACATTCTATATTTAGGACTTGTGATTAGAGACACTAATTATTATTGGATTATTTTAATTTTAATACACGTTACTGTAATTGTCTTTTGATTTTCATTTTAATTATTTAGAAATAAATTGCTTGTGATTTTTACTTGATTTGTTGGTTTCACTTACTTTCTGTTACATTTTTTTTAGACCATAGAGTCGTAACAACATATATATATATATATAAATATATATATATATATATAAATATATATATATATATATATATATATATATATATATATATATATATAATATATATATATATATATATACATATATTGGTCTGAGTATGTTAACGCTTTTGTTAGATGTATGTAGAATTTATCTTTATACTGTATATTGCACTATATACTGATAGTCCAAAATAACACTTATATAATAAAAATGGAAATGGATCCTGTCAAATTTACGATTTAATTCAATACAATATCATACGTCTATATTCCTGCTGATCTTGTGGACCTCATTATTAATTACATTGACGAAAATGATAACGTAAAAGATGAAATATATGTTAGTAATCTTTGTATAAAGCACCGTATGTTATTTGTTTTCTCTCAGTTCTTAATGTATCAATTTAATTTTATGCAAATTACTAACAGTGAATTGATTGATGCCGCTATAATTAAACATCATATTATCACTGTCTGTTTAGTACTTTGTTTGTTGTTATTAACTTAAAGAGACCGCAACTAAATGCGCATTTCATAGTTGTCAAGTTAACGATCAAAGATGACATTTTCACGTTCTTGTAAAGGAACGATAAGTATTACAAACCGTGCGTACGGTGGGCCTGTAGTCTTTCTTTCAAAACAGATCAGTGGCATTGTCTTCTTTTAGTTGTATTTAAGGACTTTGATCTATGTTGATTGCAATGGTCCTAAACGCTTGGATATTAACTTAAAGAGATCGTAACTGATTGTGCCTGTAAGTTACGTCCAATTAAGGTTACAAAAGATGACAGTTTGTGTACGAAAGATGTATGTTAAAAAAAAAATAATAAAAAAAATAAAATAAAAATAGGACAAAACAAAACTTTATTGGAAGAAGAGTTATACTCAGGTCATACATAGACAGGCTCATGAATCAAGTACAATCACAGTTCTATTGTATGAGAAACCATAATGGTGTATTAAAAAGGGGAGACACAGAAAAATCAGAGAGAGAGAGAGAGAGAGAGAAGAAGAGAGAGAGAGAGAGAGAGAGAGAGCATGGATTATTGAGGTAATGGAAGTTGTCACCCAAAACGTTATTCTGACATTCGGTACATTTTCCTCTTGATATGGATTCTTATTACTTCGACCAGTTTCAACATGTAATTTATAGACTGACTTCCTAAATTTTAAGATAGGTAAGTACAATTTTTTAAATTAAATATTCTTCATATATGAATAACCGGTTTTAAAAATTGTTACAATTTTGTCCATTGGACATTTTTTTCTAAAACAGATAACCAATCTTGTTTGCGTTGATCTAAGAGGACGATTTTAATATAAATTCCTAGTACCACCCATCCTCAATAAACTATTAAGAAAACCTGTTGCAAATGTTTTGCAATTACACCTTTACAAATAAACACTAATTTTTTTCATTAAGATCAAAAGACCTATAACAAATGTATTATATATATATATATATAATATATATAAATATACTATATATATATATATATATATATATATTATATATATATAATAATAATAATAATAATAATAATATTTACTTCTTAAATATGAACAGCAATAAACATGGAAGATTGCCAAAATATACCACATTGTAATTATAACACACACACACACACACACACAAACCACACACACACACACACACACACACACATATGCATTCGGCAACTAATAATATCGAGTGGAATTTTGTCAATCATTCTTATCTAAGATTCAATTGTAAGACGGAAAGCTATAATATTATATTATAGACTAAAACAAATCACCATTTTGCAATCATTACATTAATCAATCCGATAATAAAGCTGATTATAAGAAACAACGAACACTGAAAAACATCTACTTAACCAAGTTTATTGAATAATAAATTTATTAAAAATCAATTAACGGTACCATTATTAGTATTTATTTAATTTAATGTTGTTAACATTACAAACACAATGCATATATGCACATGAGAAGATGTTATTCATTATTCTGTTCACATTTGCACAATACATACATTTACATATTTATAACTAAATAGATACATTAAACATTCACATTCTCTTTTGCTTAAGTGTACATGGACTCTTTATATGCTGTCTATATCAAGTACAGTGGACCGAAACGACCCACTAATGCAGGCCGAATCGACCCGATTGACGTAGACTAGAGGGTCGAAACAACCGAACCGAATCGACACGGGACAAGCTGGTTTTGGGCCGAAATTACCTGTACCGCCAATAACGGTATGCATTTGCTTTCAAGGCAATTAAAATATCTATAACCCCCCCCCCCCCAAACCCCCCCCCCCCAAAAAAAAAAAACCCCGGCCAGGATGGCAAGTATTTTGAATTCCATCAAGTTGTTTGGTACACAATGTTTTCAAAATTATCATCTACGAAGTGGCTTGCGTTTGCACTGTGAACATCACTTTGTGTCAAAATGACCTTCGGACGTGCACAAATGCATGTATAAATTTAGGGTTGGGGTGCATACAGTTTTAAACCTCTTGGCTGTGAACTTCCATTCACTTGTCAGGTAAAATTAATGATATTCTTTATGTTTGGTTTTATTATACGCATCCAAAAATATGGACCTTTTTGGCCTCACTTGTGTATTTTATTTTTTTCAATGAATTTTTATATTAGGTGGATGCGGCATTACATTTGTGCATAAAAACTGTCCCTTGCACCCTTTACCATGTTTTCATTGGGAGGCGAATTCAATCTTACAACCGATTCGTATGGGATTTCGGCCGACCGGGCAAAGAGCATTTTGGATAGCCCATGGATTAGCTGACCTGGTCAAGAAACAAGAGTAATAAGGCCCCCATGTGAGTTGGGGACCGCAAATGTCAGGACTGCATACTAATACTCGTCCCCCGAGAACTCCCAGCGACGAGCATTATTATTCGTCCCGGGATGGGGGGTGGGGGTGGGGGAATGCATTTGTGACCTTTTGCAGGGGCCCAACATTTTGAAGTTACACCACTGAGGCTGCGCCATGCTTGTCCCGCGAGAACCCAGCAACGAATATTAATACTCCTTCCTGAAAATTCCCAGCGACAAGTATTAATATTCGTACCCAGAGGCTGCATCCAAACACCTCTTTTTAAGGCTCTCTTTGGGTTACAATACTTGTTTGTTGTCCCCCACCCACCCACACGCTGTTAAAGAAGGTATACTTTTTGCAACCTTTCTTAAGGGCTATTGTAATGCAAATAGGCTTAACAGGGTGGGTGGGTGTGGTTGAGCCATAATATCGCGCATACATGCCATATTCCCAGACAGTGTTGGGGGTTTTGGGAGACTCAAAAGTGTGTTTTTGGGGTCCCAAGGGGGGTCAGTGCATGTGACCCAAGGGGGGGTCAGTGCGCGTGTCCCCCCCCCCAATAAAAAAACGTCATCCAAATGAGAATAAGCTAACTTATCAAATCAACCTATAGCAAATGACTGGAAATTCAAATCTGAATAAAAGAAAATACCATCTATTTTCTCTGAAGCATTGAATATACTTACAAACAAAAAAATGTAGACTTAGCAATGTCAAATAATACCAATACCTGCATAGTCTGTAAAATGATCTGCTAGCTGAAAACGGCAGATTGTGCTCAGCAACGAAATTGCAGAAAAGTATTTCAGCTCTAGTTACATTGTCTGTCGACGACTGTTTAAAACAAACTATTTAATTTGGGTATCGAGCTCTGCATTTTTGCCGTGTCATGATGCTGGGTGGTATTGCTATGTCGATGAATGTCATACACTCCAGAATGACTAATGTCAATATGGTGGTTGCAATATGTGCACAGAATAAAATGTTCCCCCTTGATGCTGCGCTTCAAAAAGTCAAACTACGTCAACCAGGAGTTCTGGAATTTTTTTTGCTGGGCTTTGCTGGCTTCGGACATGGCTCCATATTTCCTGAATCGCTACTTCGTTTCGACATTTTTCCTTCGAAAATTAATTACACTTGTACACTTTTCCATTTTATATACAAAGTAAAAATCCGACTTCAAAGAAACGTTGCCGCTGATCCCAAACTTTAAAAAAGATGGCGTCAACATTCTCAAAGAAACGGTGCCGCTGATCACAAACTTTAATAAAGATGGCTTCAACATTTGCATTCAACTCATTCAATTTGTTCTTCAACACGCATCTCTTTGATGTCTAAACTTTAAATTGGGTTGTTCCACTTAATGTACTTTACCTATGCAAATTAGCCTAATGGGCTCTTCCCACAGCAGTGCTCAAAAGGATTTGACACGACACATCACCCTAGCTATTGAGAGCCAATTAAGTAAATCTCTGAAAGGTGGGCTGTTTATCTCTGACCACCTTACCTTTTAATTGCCTCTAAAAACAGGTGTATTAACCTGCCCTGAGGATAGTTTTTACATGAGCTTTGAGCAGTACTGTTTACTGTTTATATATACCAACATATACGGAAATATAATAGTGATTAAGAAATATACGTTTTTTGGGGTTTTTTTTTCTTTTTTGGGGTGGAAATTTTTTGTTGTTGCTAAGATTGCTGAAAATCATGTTTTTTTAAACACGATCATGTCGGGGGGGGGGTTTGGAGTCCAAAATCGTGTTTTTCGCTGACACGTCGTGTTATGGCAAGTATGATCGATGATATTTATGTGTTTGGGTCGATGTATTGCTGCTTAAATAAACAGCGTTGTGTAGCGTGATCCCGGTCGACTGACCTGGGAAGTAGAGGCCAAATTTTCAGGAATATCTTACACACTTGGCAGCCCATATTGACACTTTTCCACAAATGAAAGTCTAATTGCTTTAGTTGGACTGTACTTACTCTGATATCTTTTCGTAATGGAATCAAATTCTGACACAAGCAAGAGGATGCCTTTTGAAGTTCCGATGACATACATTTCAGTTGTTTGAAATGCGATGTAAGCCAAGAATTGCTGACGTCGGTTAAAGTTTGAGTATATTTCTTGAACGAAATGAAAGAAAAATATAACTAATGTTGATGAAAACGAATATATAAGTTTTGTGTCATTTAGGAAACTTATCTCTTCTTTATTTAAGGAGTAAGATGTCGACCCAAACAACATAAATACAGGGTAGATGTCTTACATTGTAGGACTAGTATAGTACATACTAAGTGAATAGTTATAAATTATTAACTTAAAAAACTGCAATTTAAATGTGCAGGTACAATCTGTTTTGCGGAAAAGATATTTATAAGAGCTAAAAATAGGCAATTTGATATTGCATTTTACGCGTAATAGATAACGGCATTGAGATAGTATTGAGCTATTGTATTGTAATTATCGTGTTGCATGAAGACTAAGCAGGTTGCAACGAGCATTATATTTTTCATACACACTGAGCCTTGCGTACAATGCATGTGGCAAACATCACTATGCCATGTAATGGGGGATGCAATATTGGTCTTCTTCCAGTCAAACCCGGTCCCATGACTGACAGTCATATTACATGCATACCTGTAACCCGATGGCATCAAACTTTCCATATTGAAAGTACAAGTTTTTGTGGGTCAGTACTCTTAATAGCGAAGAAAATTCCCTGAAACATTCCCTGAAATACATGCTATGACAAGACTTAATTGCTTGTTAGCATTTGTATTTCTTGTAAATTTCCTCTCTTCTTTTACTGCATGTAGT